>OY998256.1:29035000-29635000 GCA_963922045.1 Persicaria maculosa | reverse complement strand
GTCGAGATCATCTATTCAGGTTCCACTATCCATCTCTCTCGGCAGAAGTATCTTTATGATTTGCTTGATCGCTGCACTATGTTAGAAGCTAAACCAATTTCATCTCCGGCTGATCCGTCTATCACCAAATCTGTTACTGGTCCTGACTTACCTTATGAGGATCCGAGTGCATATCGTCATGTTGTAGGCAGCTTACAGTATGCTCTTGTCACTCGACCCCAAATCAGCTTCGCCGTCAATCATGCATGTCAGCACATGCATCGTCCGTTAACCTCACACTGGCAACACGTCAAGCGGATTCTCCGTTATCTCAAAGGCACTCTTGATCATGGTCTCACCCTCACAACATCCCCTCGGTCCGATCTTGTTGCATACTCGGACTCTGGCTGGGAAATAGACCCCGCTGATCTTCGCTCTCAACATGGCTTCGCAGTATACTTTGGCGGGAATCTTGGTAGTTGGTCCAATCACAAGCAGAAAGCACTCGCTCGCTCTACCACGGAAGCTGAATATCGAGCTCTAGCTTTCACCGCCATTGAGCTCGCTTGGCTCTGTCAACTACTGCATGAGCTTCGCATTCCTCTTCAGCACCCTCCAGTGCTCCTATGCGACAACTTGTCGGCTACCTTTCTCGCCAATAATCCAGCAATCACATCCAAATCCAAAAACATCCGGCTGGACTATCATTATGTTCGTCAGCAGGTCGATTCCAAGGAACTCGTGGTCAAGCACATTCTTGCCACTGATCAAGTAGCCGACATCTTCACCAAAGCTCTCACTAGTCGATCGTTTACATCCATTTGTCCCAAGCTCTTGGTCACTCCGCGTCCTTCAGCTTGCGGGGGGGGGGGGGGGGTATTAGATAAGAGAGAGAATCAAATCTCCTAAGATAGATAGTTAGTTGTTAAGATATAAGTTTATCTTGATATCAATCTATCCTAGTCTAAAGATAAGATTTCCTATTGTATTATATATTGTAATCTTGTGAAGGTCAATACAATAAGTTCAGTTTATACATCTTACAGCACCTTACAATGGCTCTCTCGTCGAACTTGAAATAATAGTTCCAAAGACATTAAAGTGAAGCATATTCTATAGATTTGTCTATTAGTTGCTGCACGTTTGCTTTCGGTCACTATTGTACAAGGAATCCATGTTTATGGCTTGCTCTGACATGATTAAAATTTCATCTATGTATGTTATAAATTTTTTGAAATGAATTAGTGATGTGTGAACCCTTAACCACATAGACTGGACAGGGTCAAGCACTGCTCAATTGGTGCAAGATACCAGTGAGATGGTATCAAGCACTGCTCAATTGGTGCAAGATATTAAACTGGACAGGGTCACAAATACTCCTACCACATAGACTTTGTAATCATCTAACATTAAGCATAGCCTTAATGTTAAGAGCGAGGTTCAAACAAATAAAGGCTTGCAGTGGATACCTAGGCAGAGATTGTAGATAGTTGATTAAGGCTAGATCAGAAGGTATTTATAGCTGAAAAGGTATCCTAAGGTAGCTAGTATGACCTAATAAGGTAAATGATTTCTGAAAGAAGATATTGTAGCTAGTTGATTAAGGCTAGATAAGAAAATGATTGTGTATGGTAACTAATTGGTCATACAAAAGGACTAGAAATATAGATTGTTTATACTCGCAACTGTATGTTACTTTAATGGCACTTCGAAGCTAAGCTTTCAAAAGGGATAAATAATAAACATATATTACTTTTCCAACCATTAGAAATATATGTAGAAATTTAATTTTAAGGACAGGTGGAAAGAAAAAAAAAGGGGAATGACATGAAAGAGATGATGAAATTTACTTCAATAAGTTATTCATTTGAATGCAGGATCTCGATAATTTTCAGCTTCCACAATCCAGTGTACTTTCCCTCTTTCCCCATTTATGCAGACGAGCTGCAAAATCTCTTGACCGCTTCTTGACAGCAGCAAATCAGGGCACCATTCGGATGCTTCAATAGCCCGTAAACAACCTCTCTTTTCTCATCCAAGCTCAATTTAACGTACTTTACCATGGTATAGTATGTTAAATTGAGCAAAAGAGCAATCTATTTAGTACAAAATCTAAATTCAACTATTCTTATATATAAAATTTATCTTAAACCAACGGCATTATACACAAACAGCATAATCAAACCAAAATACACAGCAGAAGCACGAATCAGAATAATCAATTCAAAATACTCAGCAAATAATGAATCAACAAAAATCAAATTGTTGAGGCTAAGCAAGAAATCAATCAGCTAATAATCAACCAAAATTGTTCAGGCCACCTTTGGCAACATCAACAGAAGCACGAATCAGCATAATCGAATTAATATAATCAGCTAATAATCAATCAACAAAAACCAAAATTGTTCAGGCTAAGCAAGAAATCAAATTAGCTAATAATCGACCAAAATTGTTCAGGATATCTCTCACTCGGCTAATAATCAACCAACATTGTTTAAGCTAAGGAAGGGTCGAGCAGATTAGGGTTTCAGAAATCCTCTCCCAACGTTTCAGAAATCGAATGAATCTAGATTAGGATTTCAGAAATCGAATGGATCTAAGAGCAAGGACTAGCAGCAACATACAATCGAATGACCACGGCGGAGCGGAGAGTCGAGGGCAGCAGCAGCACGAATGACCTTTGGAGAAGAGATGAACGACGTTTGGGGAAGAGAGTCTCAAGGATTCGGATTCCTCTTCAAGGAGTCAGAATCCTCTTTAATTTGTCTGCGCCAAACCATCTGAGTCGTGCGGCCTTCGATTTAGGGTTTTCACAGATCTACAATCTAGGGGTTTTGTTTAGGAAGAGGTTGGTGGAGGAGAGGATGACTGAGGAGATGATGGCGACAAAGTGGACGGCGGTGATGGATAGAGGCGAAGACGATGGCGCCGAAGAGAGGAGATGACGAGGATGACCAGTTGCGAAGGGGATGGCGGCGAAGAGAGGATATGGAAGAGGAGTCATCCAAGGAGAAGGGTCCAGTGATGGAGGCGGTAGGGTGAGGAGACGGTGATGGAGGCGGTCGGAGCGGCGAAGTCGAAGCTACAAGGAGGGAGATGGTCGAATTTCAGTCTCGCTCTCGATTAGTGTGTTATGTGAACACGAGTAGCTTGAATTCGACTCGTACTAGCTCAATCAAACCTCGATTCGATCTCGTTCATTTTCTAAACAAACCAAGTATGAGCACGTTTTTATGCTCGTTAATGTTCGGCTCGTTCGAATTAAACTCGAATAGCTAGAATTTTATGGAATTTCTAAAATTTCCTTTAAGTTACTGTATAATAAGCAAGTAAAATTGTCTAGAGCTCAAAAAAAGCATGGCTCTAGCTCGCTCATCTCCTAAACGAGCCGAATATGAGCACATTGCTAAGATCGAGTCAAAATTTAGGCTCGGTTTTAGCTCGTTCATATTCTAAATGAACTGAATATGAATAAGCAATACTCTGCTCGTTCGGCTAGAATAACAGCCCTACTCTCGATCTTCATCCCGTTCATAGTAGATTGCTGGGTAATTAATTTAATTCATGTTCGGCTAGAATAACAGCCCTACTCTCGATCTTCATCCCGTTCGTAGCAGGTGGCTGGGTAATTAATTTAATTCCAAATAAAAAAAGAAACTAGGACACTTCCCGCGCAATGACACCGTTTTTTTTTTTGTTAAACCGTAGCTTCATCCTTCATTAATCATCAAATCACCAAAAACAATGTCAAAAAGGTTCGAAGGAAAATCAAATTTAGAGTAAGCAAAATAGACCGAATCCGGTCGAAGTTAGGCTAAGAAATGTGCCGCTTTGTTTCCCTCCCGTCGAATATGCAGCAACCTGCATTCATGGAAAGTGCTCGCCAATCGACATGCTTTGTAAACCAATGAGCCAGTAACTCCCCGAGAGCCTGATCTCCCCTCCAGCAATCGTATGGCGTTTGCACAGTCGGACTCAATAACAATGTCTTGGACTCCTTTTTCTCTAGCTACTTGCAGTGCCCAAACCACCGATTCCAGCTCAGCTATAAGTGGCTTCGTACCTCTTTGAATTTTCTTCGCAGCAGCCCACCTTACCGCACCAAAAGCGTCCCTGGAAATTATCCCCACGCCACACTGTTGTAGGAGGAAATCGAGACTTGCAATAATAAAATAGAAATAAATCACAGCAAACCAGATTCCGTCCCTAGCAAATAATTACAAGACTTCCTCCCGATGCAGCAGTGGGAAGTCAGGATCGATCCACGAGGAAGCGTGTCAGCGGATCTTAGGCAGCGGTGGAATCTCACGGACAGAAGTCGACAATAGGGGTCCTAGATCTCGAGTACAGCAACTCGACAAAAGATCGGACAGTCGAATAGCGTAGCAGTCACAGGCAAAGGGGCTAGTCGATCTCGACAAGGCCTTACTCTAGATCGAGTAGAGTCTTGGTCGACGTCGGCTTGGCTTGTCGAGTACCTGCACGCAGAAGCTACAGCGACCTGGGTCGAAGATCAGTAACTCAAGGTCGACCAGTGTTGGTCGAGATCGAGTAAGGGAAGAAAACGAAACAAAAGAAATAAAGTAAAGGCAAATGCTTTGGGATTCGAAAATAAACTTTATGTAAAAGACTTCCAAGATTGAGGTTTGCAACAACGATAACCAAGCATGCATAAGGCAGAGATAAACAGATAATCAGGTGAATCACATCAAGGACAAGCTTTCTCTTTTTCCAACAATTAGACAACTCTTTCAAGAAACCCTAATTGTCTCTACTGATTTTATGTTTACAATCCAAGTTGTTAACATGGACCTCCATTAGATGGGTAATAAACACATAACAAGTAGTAGATACTCAAAACTTGATAAAAGTCGGATCTTTACCTCAATTATGCATGGCTATCGTCGGGCTCGCCCCAACCCTAGAAGTGGGTTGACTACTCGCGCTTCATTGCAACTTCAGACATTGATTGATGAAAAGAAACAAATTGCATTAAACCAAACTCAAGAAAGTACAAACCAAACAAAGCTGGATCACTCTCGCTCTCCTGCTCTTCTCGGCCTCTCTCTCTCTCTCTCTACTCTTCTCCTAATTGTTGTGTGATTGAATTTTATGAAAAACCAGCCCCATGGGCTTTATTTATAGCCTTCTAATCCTTGCTACTCAAGGATAGAAAATCTATATCTATATCTAAAACTATATCTAAAGGCTTAATGATAAATAATTTAAATAACATAATTAAATCTAAAAAGGTAGGATGTCTTCTTGTTGATATGTCTTGCCTTCCAAAGATAGATATCTCGGCAATCTCGGATTACTTCGGCTCCAAGGATTCCTAAACCGTGTAGGACAGCCAAAACGCGTAACGCGGCTTCAGACGCGGCTCCTCGATCTCGACCAAGGTTACTCGATCTCGAGTAGACATGGTCATCGACTTGGGCTGGTCGGACAAGTCTTCTCGATATTCTCGGACACAGGCTCCCTGGCTTCGTCGATCTCGAGGACAACTCCTCGATCTCGAGTTGGGTGTCTGGGCATGGTCGGGTTGTCTCTCCTCGGGATCCTCGGGTGGCCTTCTCGACACCGGTTGTCTTTGAGGCTTTGTCGACATCGAGTAATGGTACTCGATCTCGAGTAGGTTGCTGGAGTCGGGTTCTTTGTCTTCAGCTTCTCGACATAGGTTCCTCGATCCTGGCAGGTGTCTAGGCATGGCTTGTCGAGATCGACTAAGGCTCGTCGATGTCGAGTAGCTTTGTGCTCCAGTTCTCTCTTCTTGATTTTCTCCCGAAATGGTCCCATATTCTGCGATATTAAACAGAAACTTATGTAGATCTCCATTTCTGACAAATAAGCATATACTACATAAATCCGACATATTCCCAACCCGAAATATGCAAAATATAAAGAATATGGAACTAAAATATGCATAAAGACATGGCTACTTTGGAGACATCAAATCACCCCATACTTAGACTTGCTTGTCCTCAAGCAATAACCAAACAATAACCAAGACCTACAACACATCCTTCAAGTCTTCGCCTTTGTCAAAAACAACATCTCAAGTTAGTAGCAATGTAAGACAAGTGAATTTAACGTCATCACACATATATGAGTGATCCATAGGCATAGGCAATATAAATCCAACCTCGCAGGGATAATGTGTTTACACTCAGCTCTCAATGTGTTTAGGCTATGTAGATCAACCCTCAACTCGATTCCATATACAATCTCATAAACATTGTAATTTAAATATGAATCCACTTCGCAACCAATTATGAAAATGCAACAAGAATTATCAGGAGGACTTCGCTCAATGGAAGTCTTCAAAGAAGATTCCATTCGGCGGGGTTGTAATGGGGCTTGGTAAGAAATATAAGGGTATGGAATTATTTGGCCATCTGGTGCTAAATAAAATTCGGGAATCAAGACTCCTAAATCTCCAACACAACTCAACCAAACCATAACTTCTCAGTCATATGCATCAACCAAACTCTCCAATTTATCTCAATGAAGTACGTAATCTTTCAAACTTTCTCAACCTCTCCAAAGTATGTATCTTGCAAATAATGAAAGAGATAAGGTAAATTTGGCTCATGCACTTTATTCATAAACATATATGCCCTCTCTTTTTTTTTTTCTTTTTCGGATTTTTTTTTCTTTTTCGGTTTTTTTTTTGAAAATAACACTAGTGCATTTATAGGGTGAGCCAAAAATCCTTTTACGTAATATGCATAGCAAGATAAAAATATAAAACCAACCCATATTTCTATAATCTCAACAATCCTTCCTACTTGAAATGCAACATAAGCTCATTATTTCCACAAATCAACATTCCAACCAACTCTAAGTCTTAATTCCCAAATGGGGTCAGGCTCAATTTGGCTAAGGATATTTTTGTGGAGTTCACAATAAAAGTCTCAGGCTAATGTTCTGGCTTTAAGCAGGGATAATGCAGGGTAGGTAAAGAAAGGATAAAAATGGCTTAAAAGCTGCCTCCATCATTTAATTCTCATCAAAATAGACATTTAAATGCATTGGCTTTGAATAACTATCAAAACATTTAGAGATGCATAGGAAGAGTAAATACACTCAAGAAAGTAGAGGGATTTTTAATGTTCTCCCTATAAGGCCAAAATTCTCACTAGGACAATTTTTGTTGGATTTTAACCTTTAGCTTAGGATCATATGAGCTCAATTTCACCACAAGTTCACAATCCACATAAAAACCATTTTGAGGACTTAGGCTAAACCTTCCAAACACGCCATAGGATTTATATGATCAAGTCAGTCATTATTCATCATCATAGGACATCTAAGTTAGGGTATAAAAACTAATGCAATGCAAAAATTTTAAACATGCATATTTTTTTTTATTTATTTAATTCAAAAGACAAGACTAAAGTATGACAAAAATGAATAAAACTTTAAACATGAATGCATGACATTAAAATTTCACCATGTAAAACCAAAAAGCAAGACTAAAACATATAATAATGATAATGAGCCCTTCCCCCACCCCATACTTAAAATTTACAGTGTCCCCACTGTATAAAATAAAACAAAACAAGAGTAAAGGAAGGAACTCACAGGATAACACATCGAGGAGGGCTGATTAGTGCATGTCGAGTAGATGTGCTTGTCGATCTCGAGTACAGTGTACTCGATCTCGAGGAGCTTCGTCTGCGTCCAGTGGTTTCTGAAGTCGAGGGGCATTCTGGGCTTGTCGATCTCGAGTTGGCCTACTCGATATCGACGAGTGTCTGGGCTGCTCCTCCTTGTCGTCGTCGACTTGGCCTTCGTCGATTCTGACTGTTTTTCAGGGACTTCTTTATTCCACTTTTCGCGATCCTTATATGCTTGCCGACCTAAAAGTGTTAGATTGCTCACAAAAACAAGACTATCCACATGAAGTATTCTAAAAGACATAAAACAAAATCCAAAAACCAAAAACCAAACAGTTCAAAAGGTCCCAAAATTCATAAAGTTTATATACATGCTCTAGATTTTAGAGTCGCTATGCCGACTTCTCCGTTTGTGCTCAAGGACTATTTGTGTGGGGCCCGCTCATGCTTGGCCCTTCTCCTGGGTCATCTAGGTCCTGATGGTAGTATGCAAGCTCGGCTGACAGGGGGTTGGTTGCATCATCTCCCTTCTCTTTCTTCTTCTTCCTTCCAGCTCTTAGCTTTCGCATATTTTCTCGCCACGTGGCCTTACCTCCCCTTAAATTATTAAAAAAATTCTTTATGGACTGAGGGGGAGTAGGATTCATACCTGAACTTACCTTTTCGGACCCAAAACAGAAATCTTTGGGCTTGCGGCTAGTCGATGTCGAGTACTGCTGGTCGACCTCGAGTACAGGGACCCCATACTTAGGCTCTGGGCAAGTCAGTGGCTCAACAGAGGAAGTCGATGTCGACAAGTCCTGGTCGAGATCGAGAAGAAGCCTAGTCGAGATCGAGTTGGTCTTGTCGACCTCGAGTACAGTGTTGGCGCTTTCCTCCGCTGCTTGTTTGGTCCTGTGGTTGCTGATGCTTTTCACCTCCAGCCATGAAATTTCCTCCTTTGCAGGGCCAAAAGAGAAATCTAAAACTTCATCGCCTATGGTGAAGGTGAGTGATCGATTCTTAACACTAATTCTGGCATCTGCAGTTACTAAGAATGGTCTACCAAGAATAATAGGGCTAGTAGGATCTTCAGCACAATCTATGATAATGAAATCTGCTGGAACGAAGAATTTACCATCCTAGACGGGGACATTCTCAACTATACCTGTAGGGATGACCACTGTATTGTTTGCCATGTATAGTTTGGCATCCACAGGCTCTATGTATCCTATCTTTACCTTCCGCCAGATTGATAAAGGCATGATGCTCACACTTGCTCCTAAATCACACAGAGAATCATATTTATATTGCCCAAAACCCATAGTAATAGAAAACTTACCAGGGTCAGGTCTCTTTTCAGGGAAGTGGAGTACTTTGCATTCGCCTGCGATCTCTGAGATGGATCGCTTCTTGCTCAGGATTTCCTTCAGAAATTTGACATATCCAGGCATCTCTTGCAGGGCTTCTATAAAAGGAATAGAAACATTTAGTTCTTGCAGCATATTAATAAATCTATTAAACCTACCTGCAGTGGGATCTTTCTGTGCTTTGGGAGGGAAAGGCAGTGGCTTTTTCTGCTTCGGAGCCAGATCAGACGTCGGAGGTGTTGCAGAGTCGTCGACGTCGGCCAGATTCTCCTCGATCTCGACCACGGGCTCTTCGACATCGAGTTGGGCGGTCGACCTGGAGTTGCTGGGCTGCGCAGCGGAGTCCGAGCTCAGCTTCTGGTCTGTGTCGAGCAGTGGCTTGTCGAGATCGAGTACGCTCTCCTCGAGATCGAGTAGAGTTTGCTCTGCCTCGAGTTGCTGCTCTGCCTTGCTTTGCTGTTTCCCGACCTCTGGCTCGTGTAATTGATGCCCACTTCTGAGTTTGATAGCTGCGACGTGTCCGGTTTTCCCCTTAGGATTTTGTTCTATTTGCCCAGGGAGCTGTCCGGATGGTCGTGGGATCTGTGCAGCGATTTGACCCATCTGTGTCTCTATTCCCCTTTTCTAGATGTCCAGTTCTCCAAATTTTGCAGTGATGTTCTGGAACTGGTTGTTGATGGTGCCCTGATTCTGACGCATCTCCTCAAGGATCAGCTGCAGATCGTCCTTCTTTTGATCCCTTTCTAGATGCCCTGGAGCTCTGTAGGGTGAAGGATTTCTAAGGGGACCTTGGTTCCAGTGTGGTTGATAGAACCTTTGATCTCCCATGTAGCGATTGGGACCCCCAGCTTAGGCTGCCTTTTCATGTGTCTCTCCCATTCTGACTTGCTCAGTGTGTGGGCACTCAGTAGGGGTGTGCCGCTGTGATCCGCATTCTATGCAAGGCTGGCTGACAGATAAGTATTTGACTTGCTTGAGGAGCTTGCGATTCTGGTCTCTGTAGAACTGCTCCCTGACATCTGGGTCAATCTCCTTTGCTGGCTCATAGAGTGGCATAGATGATGCTGGCCTGGCATAGGAGTTCTCCTCATAGTTTGCAGTAGACCCATATTTGTTGTCATAATTGGTGAGCTTGACTAGCACATCCCATGCGTCAACTGGCGGCATCGTCAGATATTCCTAGCGAGTATACTGGTTGATTCTGTCCTTGGTGACTTGATCAAGAGAGTTGAAGAAGATCTCCTGAATGACATAGGGTGGTTGTCCATGAGTAGGGCAAGATCGCAGTAGTTCTTTGTAGCGTTCCCATGCCTTTGCTAGCGGCTCCCCAGGTTTCTGTTTGAAGGCGGTGATTTTCTGGCGGAGGAGTGCTGTCTTGGCAGGTGGGAAGAATTTATTCAGAAACTCTTGCTCTACTTGGGCCCATGTTGTGAGTGATCTTGGTTTCAGCCCTTCAAGCCACTTTAGTGCAGGCCCAGCGAGAGATCAGTGGAAAGCCTTCATCTTGATATATTCCAAAGTTGTACCTTCAGCAAGAGTACGACACATGTCAGAAAAGTTGGTAATATGCTCAAGAGGACACTCATTAAATTTGCCATAAAAAGCATTATTTTTAAGCTCTATAAGAAATTGAGTGTGAATTTCATAAGAGTTTTCAGGGATAAGAATCGCCGATTCAGGTACGACGAGAGTTGGATGCATATAATCCTCTGCAGTAGTTGGATATTGGGCAAGCTCAGCTTCTGCTTGTTCCCTTGCTGCTTTCTCAGCGGCGATAGCAGCATCTTTTGTGGCTAGTTCCCTGGTAAGCCTTGCAATCAGCTGTTCTTGCGTCTCAGGAGCTGCCATTGCTCTTTGTAGTTTAGCTCTGATGTGTAGAAGGCGTTCTGGTTCGTCTAAGCCGTCAAACTCAGGTGGTTGACCAGAACGGCGCATACACCTGTAAAGTAACTCAAAGAAAAAGTGAGAACTGACTACCTAAGGCGCGAATGATAGCCTCCCCGGCAACGGCGCCAATTTGTTGTCGGAGAAAATCGAGAATGCAAATATAAAATATAACTAAAGTAAAGCAAACCAGATTCCGTCCCTTACAAATAATTACAAGACTTCCTCCCGATGCAGCAGTGGGAAGTCAGGATCGATCCACGAGAAAGCGTGTCAGCGGATCTTAGGCAGCGGTGGAATCTCACAGACAGAAGTCGACAACAGGGGACCTAGATCTCGAGTACAGCAACTCGACAGAAGATCGGACAGTCGAACAGCGTAGCAGTCACAGGCAAAGGGGCTAGTCGATCTCGACAAGGCCTTACTCGAGATCGAGTAGAGTCTTGGTCGACGTCGGCTTGGCTTGTCGAGTACCTGCACGCAGAAGCTACAGCGACCTGGGTCGAAGATCAGTAACTCGAGGTCGACCAGTGTTGGTCGGGATCGAGTAAGGGCAAAAAATGAAACAAAAGAAATAAAGTAAAGGCAAATGCTTTGGGATTCGAAAATAAACTTTATGTAAAAGACTTCCAAGATTGGGGTTTGCAACAACGATAACCAAGCATGCATAAGGCAGAGATAAACAGATAATCAGGTGAATCACATCAAGGACAAGCTTTCGCTTTTTCCAACAATTAGACAACTCTTTCAAGAAACCCTAATTGTCTCTACTGATTTTATGTTTACAATCCAAGTTGTTAACATGGACCTCCATTAGATGGGTAATAAACACATAACAAGTAGTAGATGCTCAAAACTTGATAAAAGTCAGATCTTTACCTCAATTATGCATGGCTATCGTCGGGCTCGCCCCAACCCTAGTAGTGGGTTGACTACTCGCGCTTCATTGCAACTTCAGACATTGATTGCTGAAAAGAAACAAATTGCATTAAACCAAACTCAAGAAAGTACAAACCAAACAAATCTGGATCACTCTCGCTCTCCTGCTCTACTCGGCCTCTCTCTCTCTCTACTCTTCTCCTAATTGTTGTGTGATTGAATTTTATAAAAAACCAGCCCCATGGGCTTTATTTATAGCCTTCTAATCCTTGCTACTCAAGGATAGAAAATCTATATCTATATCTAAAACTATATCTAAAGGCTTAATGATAAATAATTTAAATAACATAATTAAATCTAAAAAGGTAGGATGTCTTCTTGTTGATATGTCTTGCCTTCCAAAGATAGATATCTCGGCAATCTCGGATTACTTCGGCTCCAAGGATTCCTAAACCGTGTAGGACAGCCAAAACGCGTAACGCGGCTTCAGACGCGGCTCGTCGATCTCGACCAAGGTTACTCGATCTCGAGTAGACATGGTCATCGACTTGGGCTGGTCGGACAAGTCTTCTCGATATGCTCGGACACAGGCTCCCCGGCTTCGTCGATCTCGAGGACAACTCCTCGATCTCAAGTTGGGTGTCCGGGCATGGTCGGGTTGTCTCTCCTCGGCATCCTCGGGTGGCCTTCTCGACTCCGGTTGTCTTTGAGGCTTTGTCGACATCGAGTAATGGTACTCGATCTCGAGTAGGTTGCTGGAGTCGGGTTCTTCGTCTTCAGCTTCTCGACATAGGTTCCTCGATCCTGGCAGGTGTCTAGGCATGGCTTGTCGAGATCGACTAAGGCTCGTCGATGTCGAGTAGCTTTGTGCTCCAGTTCTCGCTTCTTGATTTTCTCCCGAAATGGTCCCATATTCTGCGATATTAAATAGAAACTTATGTAGATCTCCATTTCTGACAAATAAGCATATACTACATAAATCCGACATATTCCCAACCCGAAATATGCAAAATATAAAGAATATGGAACTAAAATATGCATAAAGACATGACTACTTTGGAGACATCACACACCCCTTGTCCGCCGAAGACGTTGCATCACAGTTCACCTTGATGAAGCCATCCGCCGGTAGATACCACCTCGCATAACCCCGTTCCTCTTCCCGTGTATGGTCCGAGCTTCCCCTTCTCCTTCCCTCAACATCATGGCGATTAGCACACTCACACGCAAACTCAAAGATGTTCAATGGATCATGCTCCTCTCCCTCAAAAATCTTTTTATTTCTTGCTTGCCAATTATCATCGACAATGTAGCCCTACAAGCTAGGCACACCCTTCTCTTTCAGCCTCGTCACTTTCTCCAACCAATTTAAGAACTCCCTCACCCCCTTTCCCAACTTCTTTAGCTTAAGAGCAAATTCCCAGACCCCCTTTGCCCATTGACATTCAAACAGGGCATGCATCACTGTGTCCTCCGCTTCATACCCCTCACAGCCCAGTTCCTGTAGCAGTCGCCTGTCACAGAGAGCCTTTTTGCATGGTAGGATCCCGCGACAAGCCCGCCACAACAAGTGTCGGACCCTCGGAACCACCGACAATTTCCATAGCGTGTTCCAAAGCTTCCGACTCTTCGTTTGATCAGAAACCTGCCCCTCACCCTAGCTTTTTTGCCTCCTGTCTGATAACTCCACTCCCTTGATGAAAATCGGAAATTGTTTCAAAGGCTTTGACACATAGCTTATGTCAAAGGTCTTGAAGCTACAGCTGTGTTGATGAAATTCAAAACCTGTATTATTTGCATATATTATTTCCGGTTATTATTATATATTATTTCCAGATATTATTATATATATTATGTACTAACAATGCGGCAAGTATTTTAAAAGAAATCTTCATCCTTAAGCTAAAAGACGTGAAGATCGAATCTGGTGGATCATGGCTTCGAAGTTTCCCAGAATAGAAGATTGTGAAAACTGTTTCTAAAGCCGTGATCTGTTCTAGCCGTTGAGAGAAGATCCTTCTTTTGAAGTAGGCGCCGATTTGATCAGTATAAAAAAGAGATGAAGAAGAGAGGACAAACACAAGTTGAACAAAAATCTCATTGATCTACATCGAACACAAAGCCCTTAAGTCAATCTGTCTTCTTCGTGTACTCTCTGCTAGGTGTTAAGAGTTGTATCTTATATTTCAAAGCATTTGAGAGTTACACAGTGAGCTTATAGGATATATTTCGAGAGAGTGTTATACTCGAGAGTTTATAACTCAGGAAGCGAGCACTAGGCGATTGATTCACGAAGTGTAAGAGGATTGTACTAGATAGCTGAGAGAGGTGGGACTCTTCTAGATTGGTCTAGGAATCCAAGGGAACGTGAGTTGACTAGATTGCAATTGTATAGGAGAGAGGCTTCTCGGTGAGCTATTAGGATCCTAAGTCTTGTGAATCAATAAACTCAGTTGAATCCTAGGGTTGTGGAAGAACCCTATGTGGGGACTAAGCCTTTAAGGAGCCGAACCCCGTTAACAATTTGTTGCGTTCTTTACTTATTGCTTTACCATATTTCTGCACTTGTTTCGAATTGTAGAACTCTTTTGTGATTCAGGTTGTCCAAAGGAAAGAATTAAGTCTACTCTTAAAGGGTTTTGCAAGCGGTTCAAAAGCCTTGAGTTTATCAGCGAAAAGTTGGCATACTCCATTCAACCCTCCTTCTAGAGTATCTTTATTATACTTTGTTATACATTATCGAACCTTCAATTGGTATCAGAGCCTTACTCACTGCTTTTGATCTAACAATCTTGTGAGTTTTTTATCATGTCTGGTGAAGCAAGCGGAGGATTTGCACAAGGAAGGTCTACCAGTAGACCACCACTCTTGGGAGAACTTCCAACAAGCACTAACAACTTGGCACTCAAGTCTAAGAAGGATAAGCCCAAAGATGTGTCTAATTCTTAAGACGAGGATGATGATGAGGACGATCCCTTTGCTCTCATTACAAGGGGTCTTTCTCGAATTGTCAAAATGAAGAAGCGATTCAACAACAAAGATAGATCAGAGTGTTCTAAATTTCAAGGTAAGTCTCAATACAACAAATATGACAAGAAGACTAAACCTTTGTCCTGTTTTGAATGTGGTGAAACAGGCCATCTAGTGAAAGACTGCCCTCAAAAGAAAAAGAGCCAGTTCAAGAAAGGTGATAGATGGAAGAAGAAAGCCATGGTGAAAGCTTTGAGTGATTCTGACTCAGGTGACTCGGGCTCCGACGATGAAAAGGCTAACCTTTGTCTCATGGCCTCAGGAGATGAATCCGACGATGAGCAACTTGAGGTAACTGTAAGAGAGCTTATGGCAAGTCCAAAAGAGGTACTATCGGAAATCCTTTCTAATATGATTGTCAAGGAAGAGAAACTTATTCCCCAAACCAACACTCTTATTAAGAAAACCGTGGACCAGGAAATAACTATTGAGAAACTGTCTATAAGGGTCAAAAGTCTTGAAACCTCTTATTCAGGTCTTGACATTAAAGTCAAGACTCTTGACTCAGAGAAATCTGAACTCAAGCAAGATCTCCCGTCTCTAAGAAGTGAACATCATGACTTTGAGAACGAGAAGATCTCCCTGAATAAGAAGATTCAAGACCAACAGACAGCCCTCATAAGTTTTACCAAGTCCGAAGGCACTCTTGATAGGATGTTGAGTGAGCAACAATGTTCTCTAAACAAAAGTGGTATTGGCTACAATCCAAGGTTTTTAAAGAAGCAACACATTACCACTTTTGTGAAGGCAAAAGGAAGCAGAACCTTCCTATATGTCACCATTGTGCAAGAAAAGGACATGTAAGAGAGACCTGCCCCTATAGAAGAAAGAATCCACATATCATTCGTAATACATTTCATGTTCACTTGAGAAAAAAATGGATAACGCAAGTTTGGGTCCCCAAAGGCACTATTTTACCAAATATGGTATATCCCAATAATGGATCTAAATTTCCTTTTTGGTCTAGCCACAAAGGTTGATTTTTGTCTTGCAGGAGATCACCAAGGTGAAAGATCAAAAATGAATTATTGATAGTGGATGCTCGAGACATATGAGTGGGAAGAGGTCTCTCTTCCATGATCTAAAGAAGCAATCCACTGGAACAATCACTCTTGGTGACAAAGGAAAGTGTGACATCGTTGGTATCGGTAATGTTTATCTTGTTAATGGTTTGAAGTATAATTTGCTTAGTGTTTCTCAACTATGTGATAGTGGTAATGATGTTGGATTTAACAAGAAAAGATGTCTAGTGTGCAGAGAAGATACATGTGAAATAGTTCTAACTGCCTATCGCTATAACAACATCTATGCTGTGAATGCTGAGCAAGTGGCACAAGGAAGCTTAACTTGTCTAAAGGCTTTGACGGACGATCCAAAGCTCTGGCACAGGAGACTCGGTCATGTAAGCCCACATACACTACAAAAGCTTGTGTCCAAAGGGCTTGTAAGAGGACTACCTGAGATGGACTTCAAAGGTATTGATATGTGCAATGCATGCACACGAGGTAAACAAACACGTAGCTCTTTCAAACCCAAAAAGGTTGTAAGTACTTCTAGACCCCTTGAACTTTTACATATTGATTTATGTGGTCCTATGCGAGTCAAATCTCCCAATGGTAAAAAGTACATGCTTGTTGTTGTTGATGATTTTTCGAGATATAATTGGGTTGCATTTTTTAAAGAAAAACCAGAGGCCTTGTTTGAGTTTTCAAAACATTGTAAGGAGTTGCAAACTTTAAGAAACGAGCCCATAGTGTCAATTCGAAGTGATCATGGTAGGGAGTTTGATCAACTTCAGTTTGATTTGTTTTGTGCTAAATATGGCATCTCCCATAATTTTTCTGCTCCTAGGACACCTGAACAAAATGGGGTTGTGGAACGAAACGGCCGCACCCTAGTGGACATGGCTAGGACTATGCTTTTAGAAAATGCATTACCTAAAACGTATTGGGCTGATGCTGTTAACACGGCTAACTATATTTTGAATCGTTGTCTTATTCGTTCTATCTTAAAGAAAACTCCTTATGAACTTTTCAAAGGCCGCAAACCCCTTATATCGTATTTTAAACCCTTTGGCTGTACTTGTTTTGTTCATAACAATGGAAAAGATAACCTTGGGAAATTTGATGCGCGTAGCGATGAAGGTATATTTCTTGGCTACTCCACAAGTAGCAAAGCATATAGAATCTTCAACAAAAGGACGAAGATGGTTGAGGAAAGTATACATGTTATATTTGATGAATGCAATGAGGGTTCTTTAAGTGAAAGTGTTGCAGATCCAGATCTTAACAGTCATATAGAGAATGAGGATGTTGATGATATTGCTACCAAGAACACAAAGAAGAGGAACATGCAGGATCAGATTCTTAACAATGAAGAATTCACCCAAGGTGTTGAAGCTCAGTCTAAAGCCCTTGGCGACCAATCAAATAGTGTTGAGACTTCAGAAACTACTGTAACTGAGCCTAACATATCCATGAAGTCAGATGTACTACAAATCAATCCAGCTGATGTGACGAACCAGGGAGCTGAGACTAGCAAGAGAAAGTTCAAATACTCCTCATCACACTCATTAAAGGATATCATCTCTGACCCTACATCTAGTGTTCAAACTCGTTCTAAACTTAAAGATCTTTGCGCTTTTCACGCTTTTGTTTCTCTTGTAGAACCAAAGAAGGTAGATGATGCCCTTCAAGAGCCAGACTGGATCATTGCTATACAAAGTGAGCTTACCGAATTTGAAAGGAACAAAGTCTGGACCTTGAAGCCTAGGCCAAATCATCAATCAGTCATTGGCACATGTTGGGTATTTCGGAACAAGGTAGATGAGAATGGTAAGATCGTGAGAAATAAAGCAAGGCTTGTTGCTCAATGCTAAAATCAACAGGAAGGTATCGACTACGAGGAGACTTTTGCTCCCGTAGCCAGGCTTGAAGCCATTCGCATCTTATTAGCATTTGCATCTTTTATAAGCATAAAATTATATCAAATGGATTATATATTGTTTGGGGCTACTAACACATCTTTGTGCAAGGAATTTTCTGACATTATGTGCAGTGAATTTGAGATGAGCTTGATGGGTGAACTCAACTTCTTTTTGCGGTTGCAAGTTCATCAATCTAAGAAAGGGATCTTTGTCAACCAAAGTAAGTACACTAAGGATCTCTTGAAGAAGTCTAAGATGGATCAATCCAAAGCAGTCAAGATACCCATGAGCTCAACCTTATCTCTAGATCAAAACAAGACCGGGAAGAATGTCAATCAAAAGGAGTATAGAGGGATGATTGGATCTTTATTATATCTTACTGCTAGTAGACATGACATCATGTTTAGTGTTTGCATGTGTGCTAGGTTTCAAGATGACCCTAAAGAATCTCACCTCGTGGCTGTGAAGAGAATCTTTCGATATCTCAATGGCACTAAGGAGCTTGGCTTGTGGTATCCAAAGCAAAGAGATTTTACACTAATCGGGTATTCTGATGCAGACTTTGCAGGCTATAAGGTGGATAGGAAGAGCACGTCGGGATGTTGCCAATTCTTAGGAGCATCCTCGATCAATTGGCACTCAAAGAAACAAAACTCAGTTGCTCTTTCCACTACCGAAGTCGAATACATAGCAGCTGGAGCATGTTGCTCTCAAATCCTTTGGATAGCTCAACAAATGAGAGATCTTGGCATCAACCTCAAAGACATTCCCATTAAGTGTGATAACACAAGTGCCATCTCCATTACAAAGAATCCCGTTCAGAATTCAAGACCAAACATATTGATGTAAGACATCATTTCATTAGAGACCATGTCAAAAAAGGTGATGTGTTAATATCCTTTATTTCAACTGATTATAATGGGGCTGACATTTTTACTAAGCCTTTGGGAGAGGACAGGTTCACCTTCATTAGACGTGAGATCGGAATGCTTAACAGGGATGCACTTTCGTAGGGGGAGCTTTCCCTTTACGAAAGATAAATTCTACTCAGTGTCAAGACATTTGAGATTCATGTGAAAGTTTACGAACTGAACTAGCACATATAATGGATCATATATTTGGTTAATATCTTATTAGATATTTGATCAAATATAGTTTTAATGGATTTTACACATTACCTATTTTATTTTTCAAAAATCTTATATCCGAAGTACATTTTATTATGGAAATTATTTTTTTTCGGATACATTCTCTCTTGCCTTTAAGATTTGAAAGGAAGGTTTGAATTTTGAATTTTTGGCAAATCAGATCTTTTAATTTTGGCAGTAGTGTTATGATTATTTCCATTGGAACCATAAACCCGTCCCATCGACTTACCCTATTGCCCCCTTTTAAACCACACACTCTTATCCTAACTATTCATCACCTCTCCAAAACTACCTAAACTCTCCGTCTTTTAACCTTCCCCTTCAACTTTTTTCTCGAAGCTTCACCGAATCCCATCAATGGCACCCAAATACAAGAAGATTTCCGACCAAACCCCTTGGCGCTACCCCCAAAGGGCGCCAGACCCCTCTTGTGATTTCCCCTTAAGCCGAACCTACTCCTCAAACAATTGTCCCAAGCACTGTCCCGAGCACCGTCCCTGAGAGCACCATTGCCGAAATCAAGCGGTCTTTGAAGCACCCGACGAAGAAGCCTCTCAGTGCACATCTAAAAGGGAAGAGAAAGATCATTGCTGAGGAAGAGGAGGAAGAGGAGGATCTTGATGAGATTCTAGAGCGAGATGCTGCAAAGGAGGCCGAGAAAGAGGCCCAGAGAAAGAAAAAGGCCGAGGAAGAGGCTGAGAAAGTTTGGAAAAAGGCCGATGAAGAGGGTGAGAAAGCAAGGAAAGAGGCCGAGGAAGAGGCTCAAAGAGAAGCAGAGAAGGAGGTTCCCGCTGTAGAGGAACCAGAGGAAGAGGAAGAGGAGGACGACGGGACTGATGATGACGAGGAGGCCGAGGGAGATGAAGTTGAAGTGTCTGCTAAGGACTCGGGTTCTGAGGAAGAAGAGGAAGAGGAGCCAGAACTTGTTCCCTCTCCTACTCCTCCTCCTCCTCCCCCGACTCCGAATAAGCACAAAGCCACTAAGGCCAAGAAGTCTCCACCTCCCAAGCGCTCGAGGAAAGCCACTCTCAGAAGCTTTGACGCGCCTGTCAAGACGACTGGTCCCACTAAAGCTCGAAGAAAGAACGCCGATCACCCTGCACTTATCCAGGTAAACCAATCCTTACCCTCCTCCTGGTTTGAGAATGCCGAGATGGCTGGAAAGTGGGTAGACGAGTTTAGAACTCGTAAGATTTGTTGTTCTGATTATATTGATCTTGATTTTTTAGAAGCTTTGAACCTACCCTGCATCTCTCTTCTCAAACAAACCTCTGCATGGACCCTTCTGAACCTTGAATCTGTGTACTATCCCCAACTCACCGGTCTATTTTACATAAACCTCAAAGCCAAACACATTGCTGATGGTTGGTCTCCGGAGTCAGTCGTCAAAGGAGTTAGAATCACATTCAACTCCCTTGACTTTGCTGATCTCTTTGGCCTTCCTAAACCTTGTCCACCCTCTCCTGAAACCCCCACAAAAGATCAGTGTGTTGCTCTTGCCCGATCCAAATACCTGCTCCCCGAAGAATCAAACAGCACCACCAAACAGCTTACCCACTCGTCCCTCACACTCGAAGCCAAAATCATCTTCAACATTATTGTGAGATGCCTATTACCCCGAATCAACTCTGGTGTAAAGACCGAAAAATTTAATTATTATTTAATTAATTTCCGAGGGATAATCCTAGCAATTATCCTCCTTTTACGATTTTGAAAACCCGGGAAATTTTAAAATTTTTTGATGGCATATTTTATATGGAAAGAGGATTACAATTCCGATCTAATGGAATTCATATGATAATTTTCCGAGAAATATTGGTGAGGCAAAGGCCTTGTCATCCATTTATTTCGGTAACTTTCATAACTTGTCGCGACTTTTCGATACGTCTTTTAACCTCAAAATGCCGCCTCCCCTATGACCCATTTCAGCCCCATTTTGATGATCTTCATGAGCCATCATTTTGTTGATTAAAGAATAAAACCCCCCATGGATTGACACCTTTGAATGACCAAGTCCTATTCCATTCACTATGCTACCTAATACACACCAACTCCTTGACCACCCTTCCCACCCTTTTGGCTCCATAAAGAACCCCAATTCGCTGCCATTCTAAGCCATCTACACCACCAAAATCGGAGAGAGAAGAGAGAAAGAAAGAAAAAGAAAGAGAAAGAAAAGAGGGAAGCCATTGTTGGCCTAGCAACACCTCAATTTCAAACCACCATAACTCCCTCCTCACTCAAGCTTTTTGGCTGATTCTTGAAGCCAAATATCCAAAAAAGAGAGGCCTTCCCAATCATAGTTCTTGCACAAAAATCCAGATCAGTCATGCCAGCCGTTGAGTCCCATTTCCGAGCCAGCAGTGTTGTGCCCTTTGTGTTCTTGAGGTTTTCAAGTGTGTTTGGGGGAGTCTTGGTTTCCTCCCCTTCAAATCTGATTTTATACTTGTTGTACAACTAATTTTGAAGGTTTTTGTCTAAGACTTCCTTTTATGTTTTCGTTTGGATTTGTCAAAAATGCTAGGTGTTTGGCGCAAAGTCCCGGGAAGTTTGGAGGGGTAATTTGGTCTTTTTTGGGAGAGGCTTCGAGGGTAATCTCCCATCCACCTTTTCCTCTGTAGATTAGTAGCCTTATGTGTAAATTAGGGCTTAGGAAGTGGAGCCTCTATGTGTTTTTGGTTGCGTTTTGTAGTAAACATCAAAAAACAACAAAATGGATATATATGCCTCTGCAATTTGGCTTTTATTTTCAATCCAACGGTCTGATGCGGCTGAAATCTTAATATAATGTTTATGATAATGTTAGCTAACTTCCCTACAAAAAATACGGCAATCTAACGGTTGGATCTAGAGTTATTATAATTTTAGTAACCAATGTTTATAATGACTCGATTAAAAAACTTGGTTAAGGGAATGCTAAGAATATGGTTAAATATATGATGGCATAACCGAAACTTAGAGCATATAAAATGCAGAAATGAAGTATACCCATAACTTGGCTTATGATCCGATAAGAAGAAAATCGATTATGTGATAATACGATATAGATTATAACTGGTTAAGTCCGGATCACTTAACCAAAGTGCGTAATCTATAGAATCGTGAACCTCATGTGGATGTATGTTGATTATTAGGTTGGGTACCACGCATTAGAATACCACCTAATGAAAGCTTAATGAAATTAATAGGCTCTTGTTGATTGGATCCTTGGTTGAGCACTTTATTGCTTGCTTATTCTCCGGACTCCAGGTAAGTCCCCTGGAGTTACTCATGATGGATTTATGTGATACTCTTTGTCTTATCGAGAGTCTTCATGCATCACGCGACCTAGTAACATGTTTAGGAATATAAACCGGTATTATGACGTAGGATGAACTTAGTAAATCCAACCCTTCATATGTATGCTATGTGTCTATGGTATGACGGCCGTCAAAATCTAAATAAATGACTTATACTAGATGGAACACGAATGAAATGCTGAAAGACTTATGATGAGAAAGAATGAGTACGTTTGAGAAGGATGAGTACGTTTGAGAAGATATTATGATATGATGATGATGATGATGATTATGATGATGATACGGGCCCTTGTGTGTTTATTTCGCATTTATATATATCTATACACTTGCTTATGTGTTACATTTTAGCATTCATGTACTTTAAGTATGCCTCTTTATATGGCATTGGGTGTGCATATTTTCGATGATTGACCCCGATTGATTTCTTGTTTTTAGATTCAGGTACCCCTTACCCGAAATGACTTACTTATGTGGATGGTTGTCGAGACAGACCTTTTGGACGATTAGAGTGAGGGAGGCGCTTGACATTCGTACCCTTTTGCTCATACGTTTTATCGTTTTGACCCGGCGCGGCCGTGGCGTTTTGTTGTATTTATGATTTCCGCTTTTATTTCTGTTCAAAATATTTTCGCGATAGTCTAGGACAAGTAAAGCCTCCAACGGGCTTACGATCTTTTCGGGGTTCGCAATCCCCATCTTTTGACAACTAAATCTTACGCTTAAATGAACCTAATAATAACTCGTACTCGGTCGTAAGATCCAAAGCTCACGGGAGAAGATCAAACTTCTCCTATAACGTTCCCCGATAATCTAGTATTCCGAACCTTATTTACCTTCTAAGTAGGTTTATGGAGGTCAATTAGGGTACTTAAATTTCGGGTCGTTACAAAGTTGGTATTAGAGCCATGGTTGTTCGACCTGAGTATGCACGAGTTAAAAATTAATTTTCAAAACCCGCCCACCGTTTTGGAAATTTTCAAGGATTTCGAAGTTTTTAAAGGGCAAAGATGAAAACCCTTTGGAAAATGAAAATGGTTAGGATCTTTATAGACGAGAGATAGGATCGACGGGTAGAGACAAGGCGATAGGCATCCTTAGAGATGTAGAAGGGTTCGGGTAGACTGCCTAGCTTTTCCTTACAGACGGGCCTGGAAGACTCCAAGAGAGCAACCATGGTGGTTGGAGTAGGATAGGATTTAGATGCGGGCTCGCCAAGCTATCCCTCGAAGGATAGCTATCTAGTTAGCTTCCGTGCGATATAAAACTGTGCCTGTGGGCCATCCCCTTGAAAGGATGTAATTATGTGAAATGAATGTGCCCGAGGGCCGTCTTCCTTGAAGAAGACGTTTTATTTAGTTGTATATTGAGTACGCTTAAATGTCCAGTTGTCAGCATGGTCGACACCCAGATTAGTATAGGACGCGGGAGACCACGTGGCCGAGGTCGTGGCCGCATTCCCAGGACAGAGACTGAGACTAAGACCGATGCTAAGGTCGAGATCCCCGGACAACACGAGGGAGAGGCTGATAGGCAGCAGTAGGGATCAGCGATAGAGAGGGCATTACTCGCGTTGCTAGAGTGAGAGAGACCAGCTGGCGTCATCAACTGGGTGAAGAGACTGTCATAGAGTAGCCCGCCTATCTTCGAGGTCGGACCCGGAGAGGATATCGAGCAGTTCTTCAGAGGACTCGAGGGAGTTTTCAGCTTGATTGGAGTACCTGATGCGAAGAGACAGAGGCTTGCGGCTGCGCAGCTTCGAGGAGATGCTTTTGACAGATGGCTTGTCTACCGTGATGATCGTACTGCATGGACCTACGAGGAGTACAGGAAGTTGATGCTGAGAGAGTACTGTCCATCTGGGACACAAGCAGCACGAGAGGTTGTGTTATTCAGCACCCGCTATGACCCACAGCTATCTATCTCCGAGATCGTCAGACAGTTCAAGAAGGAGCTCGTCTATTGTGGAAGGATCTGTAACACTGACGAGATGCGCATCCGCATGCTTTCTATGAGGCTTTTGCCAGACGTCCTTATGATCTCTACCAGCATGGAGGGAATGACATATGACAGATTTCTAGAGATGATCCTCCGCTATGATCAGCATCTACGTCTAACAACTGCCACGTCTTCAGCTTTACGCACTCCATCTAGCGGAAAAAGGCCACGAACCCAAACGGAATGGAGCCCAGATCAGCGTTGTTCGAGCGGCGAGACTTCTAGACCAGGGATGCACGAGCTACTGGTGTTACACTTTAGAGGTGGATCGCGAGCGACCCAGCCTCACAGATGTCCCCGTTGTTAGTGAGTTTGCTGACGTTTTCCTAGACGAGCTACCAGGATTTCCGTCACAGCGAGATGTTGATTTCTATATACAGTTGGAGCCGGACACCTGGCCGATTTCGAGGGTCTCGTACAGGATGGCGCCGACATAGATGGCGGAGCTAGAGGCACAGTTGAAGGAGCTAGCCGGGAAGGGCTACATCAGGATGAGTGCTTCGTCGTGGGGAGCACCAGTGTTGTTCGTGAAGAAGAAGGATGGGTCGTTGAGGCTATGCATAGATTACAGAGAGTTGAACCGGGCTACGGTGCAGAACCGTTACCCGTTGCCGAGAATAGACGACTTGATGGATCAGCTACAGGGAGCTGTCGTCTTCTCGAAGATAGATTTGCGTTCGGGTTATCACCAGCTGAGGGTGAAGTTAGAGGACATCCCGAAGACGACCTTCAGAACTAGATACGGATACTACCAGTTTATGGTTCTGCCGTTCGGGCTAACCAACGCGCCAGCCGCCTTCATGGAGTTGATGAATAGGGTGTTCATCGATTTTCTTGATAGATTCGTGGTAGTATTTATCGATGACATCTTGATCTACTCGAGGAGCAGAGAGGAGCATGCTGAGCACCTGAGGATTGTGCTGAGGATTCTGCGGAAGCATAAACTGTTCGGGAAGTTTAGCAAGTGTGAATTCTGGCTCTCCGAGATGATGTTTCTTAGTCATGTTATATCCGCAGCAGTGATATCAGTAGACGCGTCGAAGGTTAATGCTATCGTTGCTTGGGAGGTCCCCAAGAACGTCAGAGACATCAGGTCTTTTCTAGGTTTGGCTAGCTATTACCGACGGTTCGTCGAGGGCTTCTCCAGCATAGCTAGGCCGATGACGCAGCTGACGAAGAAGGGAGTACCCTTCGAGTGGAGCCCGGCGTGCCAGGCCAGTTTTGATCTTCTGAAGCAGAAGTTGACATCCGCGCTAGTGTTAGCACTACCAGAGGGGACGGAGGACTTCGTGGTCTACACGGATGCTTCGAGTTCATGTTTACGTTGTGTGCTATAACAGAAGGATCGGGTCATCGCTTACGCTTCACGCCAGCTGAAGCCAGGGGATAATCCTAGCACGATCGAGTCATACCCCACGCACGATCTTGAGCTAGCCGCAGTGGTACATGCGCTCAAGCTCTGGAGGCACTATCTGTATGGCGCGTCAGTGAGGATCATGACCAATCAAAAAAATCTGAAGTACATTTTCACGTAGAAGGAGCTGACTATGCGTCAGAGGAGGTGGCTGGAGTTGATCAAGGACTACGAGTTGGAGATTGAGTATCACCCGAGGAAGGCCAATGTGGTGGCCGACGCCTTGAGTCGGAAGACTCGTCAGGAGATTGTATTGTCCAGATTGACGGCTCGACCGGAGTTGCAGCGAGATCTGATCAGTTGTGGGATAGAGGTCTGGTCACAGCGAGAGAGTGGACAACTGAGTTTCTTGGAGGTTCAGTCAGAGTTGATGGATGAGATCCGACGAGCGCAGGCAGAGTGTCCGCGGATTGCCTATATATCCGACAGCGCATGGCCAGGGCCACTGTAGGTCTTTTACCATCCGAGATGATGGGATGCTGATGTTCCAGGGACGAGTTGATGTGCCTGATGTGCACAGCCTGAAGCAGAAGATCATGATAGAGGCACATTCCACTCCTTATTCGGTCCATCCGGGATCGAATAAGATGTACTAGGACTTAAGGAGGACGTTCTTGTGGCGCAGGATGAAGACTGACGTTGCTTTGTTTGTAGCGCGATGTCAAGTCTTCCAGCAGGTGCGGATAGAGCACCAGAAGCCCGGAGGGATGACACGATCACTTCCCGACCCTGTGTAGAAGTGGACGGATATCACGATGGACTTCGTGACAGGATTGAGGAGAGATGTACGAGGCTCTGATGCGATTTGGGTGGTGGTCGACAGGTTGACCAAGACCGCCCATTTCATTCCGATTCAGGAGACATGGCCTGTGTCTGATTTAGTCCGAGCTTTTATACAACACATAGTGAGGTTGCATGGGGTTCTCGAGAGGATAGTATCTGATAGAGATGGTCGCTTCACTTCGAGATTCTGGAGGCAGGTGCACGAGGCTCTGGGGAGCAAGTTGCATTTCAGCACGACCTATCACCCGCAGACGGACGGGCAAAGCGAGAGGACGATTCAGACGCTGGAGGATATGCTGAGGGCTTGTGTTTTGAAGTGGGGGAACCTTTGGGTTCGGCATCTTCCCCTAGTAGAGTTCTCGTACAACAACAACTATCATTCATCGATCAGGATGGTTCCTTTTGAGGCATTGTACGGGAGGCGATGCAAGTCGCCTATCTGTTGGGACGAGCCTGCAGATTGAGTGGGGACACTATCACAGTACGTGCAGAAGGTGACAGATCAGGTCAGATGGATCTGAGAGCATCTGAGGGTTGCGCACGACCGACAGAAGAAGTATGCTGATAGGCGCAGGACTGAGTTGGCCTTTGAGGTTGGTGATTATGTCTGGTTGCGAGTGTCACAGACGAGAGGGATCCGACGATTCGGGATGAAGGGCAAACTGAGCCCTAGATATGTGGGCCCCTTTGAGATCCTCGAGCGAGTAGGAGAGGTTGCTTACAGAGTTGCTTTACCGCCCCGTTTGGCTGGTGTTGTCAGCCTAAATTGCCATGTTTTACACTTACTTTTATATCGATTTCTGCATGCATTTCATGCATTTTGGTGAGAATAATACATAATTTGTGTAGTTTATGTTTATTTGCAATAAATGGAGGTCTACACAAGTTTTTGTTATATTTCGCAGAAATCGAACGCACTTTGGAGCTTAAAGGAAAACTCATGATGAAGCTAAGGATGTTGTAGCTGGAGAAAAGACCATTTTTCGGCATTCATCATTCTGAGTCAAGTTCTAATGTCTTCATGAGAGTTGTAGCCCTCGAAAAGAGCTTTCCAACGCATGCTCATATGCGTCAATCCGACAAACGAGGACTCGGGAAAGTGCGTTTCAAGAACAGAGCAGGATGCTGAGAAGACTGGTCGATATCGACCAACCACACTCAATATCGACCAGATTTAGATCGAAATTTTCCAAATCGACCCAGGGTTTGCCAGAATCAAGCATGGCTGAAGAGCAGTGGTCGATATCGACTTAACCAAGTCAATATCGAGTGCCCCATATCGAGTCAACACCCCAGAATCGAGTCATGAAGCTGAGCAAAGAAAGGAGCAAGTCGATATCGAGTACCCTATCTCGATATCGAGTAACACCCAACTCGATTTTGACCCGGGAGCCGATATTGAGTCTCAGAAGCTGAAGATGGAAAATGCCAGGTCGATATCGAGTCATGCTAGTCAATATCGACTGGACCCACAGAAGCCGATTCCGAGCTTAACCGACTTCTTGTTAAGTTTCTATCCCGAATCCGATGGAGATATTTTCGAGATCAAATTCCATCAAGATCTATTAAGTGATATCAACAAGAGAAGATATTTATCTACTTTAGATATAATTCCTAGTTGATTTATTTATTTATTTCCATGTTTTATCTTTATGTTATAAGATAGATAGAATTAAATATAGATATAGTTTTCTTTCCTAGATTAGCTTGGAATGAAGGCTATAAATAAAGCCTTAGGGGCTGATTTCTAAGCATTCAATTTCAGAGATACACAAGTAGTTACAAGTAGAGAGAGAGAGAGAGTTTGTGGCCGAGTGGAGTTGTGAAGCGAGAGCGGAATTTGCTTCAATCGGTTGTAAACTTTGGTTAAGTTTAATGCAAGTAGTTTCTTTTCCATCAATGATGTCTGCGATTGCGATGAAGAGCGAGTAGTCCACCCACTTCTAGGGTTGGGGTGAGCCCGACGGTAGCCATGTGAGGTGATGCGGTAAAGATACGATCTTTTTATGCAATTCGTCTTCTATCCCTAGGAGCATGATTCTTTTGCGAAAGTTGAAGGTGATCCTTGTTTGTGTTATTGAAGCGAAAGTGATCTTAATACAACTTGGGTTAATTATGTGAAAAAGGGTTAGTAACAATTAGGGTTTATGCGAAAGCCTCTATATTCCTACTTGTTAATAACGAAAGTTATTTGATGAAAAGCATGATCTTTTATGTGTTTATGTGTTATTTTACATGGTTATCGTTGTGGTGTTGAAACCCCAATCTTGGAAGTATTTTAGTTCATTGATTTATTTCACAAAGTTTCGAGTTTTCAAGTTTCTGCAGTCAATATTGAGTTGTCTTCTGTCGATTTTTGAAGTCGATATTGAGTATCTCCAGTCAATATCGACCAAGGTTCTGCACTTTGTTCTGTTTCTGTTTTGGGTCAATATTGAGTCACTGTGGTCGATTTTTCTACTTAATATCGAGTAACAGCACTCAATATCGACCAAGTTTGCTGTCGTTGCTTTCTTTTCTGCTTTTCTCTGTTGTTTATGTCTGTCTATTTAATTTTCTGCCTGTGAGATTTGCCGCTACCCGAGATCCGCTGACACGCTTCCTCGAGGATCGATCCTGACTTCCCACTGCTGCATCGGGAGGGAGTCTTGTAATCATTTGCAAGGGACGGAATCTGGTTTGCTTTACTTTACTTATATTTTGAATTGCAAGTCTCGATTTTCCCTCTTACAACAAATTGGCGCCGTTGCCGGGGAAGCAATCATTCGCGCCTTAGGTAGTTAGATCTCACGTTTTCCTTTAAGTTTTGATGTTGCAGGTGTATACGCCGTTCTGGTCAAACACCTGAGTTTGACGCCTTAGACAATCCGGAACGCCTTACACATCCATTCTAAACTAAAAAGGATCATGGCGACTGCTGAAACGCAAGATGAGATGATTGAGAGGCTTCGGAGGGAACTAGCCGCCAAGGATACTTCTCTCGCCACTGAGAGAGCAGGAAGGTGAGCGAAGGAGGCAAGCGGAAACTGAGCTTGCCCAATACCCTACCACTGTAGAGGATTACATGCACCCGACTCTTGTCGTGCCTGAATCGGCCATTCTAATCCCTGAAAATAATTATGAAATTCGCACTCCTTTCCTGATTGAGATTAAAAATAATGTTTTCTTTGGTACATTTAATGAATGTCCTCTTCAGCATATTACCAACTTTACTGATATGTGACGAACTCTTGCTGAAGGTACCACTTTGGAATATATCTTGATGAAGGCTTTTCGATGGTCTCTGCCGGCCCAGCATTGAAGTGGCTTGAAGGTCTCCGTCCACGATCCCTCACAACATGGGCTTAAGTGAGGCAGGAATTTTTCAACAAATTCTTTCCTCCCGCCAAGACAGCGCTCCTTCGCCAAAAGATTACAGCTTTCAAACAGAAGCCTGTGGAGCCGCTAGCAAAAGCATGGGAACGATATAAGGATCTACTGCGATCCTGCCCTACACATGGACAGCAACCTTGCATCGTTCAGGAGATCTTCTTCAATTCTCTTGACCTGGCCACTAAGGATAGGATCAACACGTATACTCATTATGAGTATCTAACAATGCCGCCAGCTAAAGCATGGGCCACCCTCGACAAACTGACCAACTACGACAACAAGTATGGGACTCCAATCAACTATGATGAGAACACCTATGCCAGGCCAGCCCCATCCATGCCCCTCTATGAGCCTTCTGAGGAGATTGACCCAGATGTCAAGGAGCAGTACTACGGAGATCAGAATCGCAAGCTCCTCAAGCAAGTCAAGTATCTTTCTGTCAACCAGCCTTGCATCGAATACGGATCACAGCGGCACACCACTACTGAGTGCCCACACACAGAGCAAGCCAGGATGGCAGAACACCACGAAGAGGTAGCTTACGCAGGGGGTCCCAATCGCTATATGGGGGACCAAAGGTTTCAGCAACCACAATGGAACCAGGTGTTGTGAGCCTAAATTGCCATGGTTTACACTTACTTTTATAACGATTTCTGCATGCATTTCATGCTTTTGGGTTAGAATAATACATAATTTGCGTAGTTTATGTTTATTTGCAATATATGGAGGTCTACACAAGTTTTTGTTATATTTCGCAGATATCGGACGCACTTTGGAGCTTAAAGGAAAACTCATGAAGAAGCTAAGGATGGTGTAGCTGTAGAAAAGGCCATTTTTTGGCATTAATCATTCTGATGTCTTCATGAGAGTTGTATCCCTCGAAAAGAGCTTTCCAATGCATGCTCATTTGCGTCAATCCAATAAACGAGGACTCGAAAAAGTGCGTTTCAAGAAAAGAGCAGGATGCTGAGAAGACTGGTCGATATCGACCAAGCACACTCAATATCGACCAGATTTAGGTCGAAATTCTCCAGATCGACCCAGGGTTTGCCAGAATCAAGCAAGGCTGAAGAGCAGTGGTCGATATCGACTTAACCAAGTCAATATCGAGTGCCCCATATCGAGTCAACACCCTAGAATCGAGTCAAAAAGCTAAGCAAAGAAAGGAGCAAGTCGATATCGAGTACCCTAACTCGATATCGAGTAACACCCAACTTGATTTTGACTAGAGAGCCGATATTGAGTGTCAGAAGCTGAAGACGGAAAATGCCAGGTCGATATCGAGTCATGCTAGTCAATATCGACTGGACCCACAGAGGCGGATTCCGAGCTTAAACGACTTCTTGTTAAGTTTCTATCCCGAATCCGATGGAGATATTTTCCAGATCAAATTCTATCAAGATCTATCAATTCCAAGGAGGATTTATCCACAATTAGATATAGTTCTAGTTGATTGATTTATTTATTTCCATGTTTTATCTTTATGTTATAAGATAGATAGAATTAGATATAGATATAGTTTTCTTTCCTTGATTAGCGGGGAATGAAGGCTATAAATAAAGTCTTAGGGACTGAGTTTTATTCACTGAATTTCAGAGATACACAAGTAGTTACAAGTAGAGAGAGAGAGGGGCCGAGTGGAGTTGTGATGCGAGAGCGGAATTGGCTTCAATCGGTTGTATGCTTCGGTTGAGTTTAATGCAAGTTGTTTCTTTTCCATCAATGATGTCTGCGATTGCGATGAAGAGCGAGTATTCCACCCACTTCTAGGGTCGGGGTGATCCCGACAGTAGCCATGTAAGGTGATGCGGTAAAGTTACGATCATTTTATGCAATTCGTCTTCTATCCCTGAAAGCATGATTCTTTTGCGAAAGTTGAAGGTGATCCTTGTTTGTGTTATTGAAGCGAAAGTGATCTTAATAAAACTTGGATTAATTATGTGAAAAGGGTTAGTAACAATTAGGGTTTATGCGAAAGCCTCTATATTCCTATTTGTTAATAACGAAAGTTATTTGATGAAAAGCACGATCTTTTATGCCTTTATGTGTTATTTTACATGGTTATCGTTGTGGTGTTGAAACCCCGATCTTGGAAGTATTTTAGTTCATTGATTTATTTCACAAAGTTTCGAGTTTTCAAGTTTCTGCAGTCAATATTGAGTTGTCTTCTGTCGATTTTTGAAGTCGATATTGAGTATCTCTAGTCAATATCGACCAAGGTTCTGCACTTTGTTCTGTTTCTGTTTTGGGTCAATATTGAGTCACTGTGGTCGATTTTTCTACTTAATATCGAGTAACAGCACTCAATATCGACCAAGTTTGCTGTCGTTGCTTTCTTTTCTGCTTTTCTCTGTTGTTTATGTCTGTCTATTTAATTTTCTGCCTGTGAGATTTGCCGCTACCCGAGATCCGCTGACACGCTTCCTCGAGGATCGATCCTGACTTCCCACTGCTGCATCGGGAGGGAGTCTTGTAATCATTTGCAAGGGACGGAATCTGGTTTGCTTTACTTTACTTATATTTTGAATTGCATGTCTCGATTTTCCCTCTTACAACAAATTGGCGCCGTTGCCGGCGAAGCAATCATTCGCGCCTTAGGTAGTTAGATCTCACGTTTTCCTTTATGTTTTGATGTTGCAGGTGTATACGCCGTTCTGGTCAAACACCTGAGTTTGACGCCTTAGACAATCCGGAACGCCTTACACATCCATTCTAAACTAAAAAGGATCATGGCGACTGCTGAAACGCAAGATGAGATGATTGAGAGGCTTCGGAGGGAACTAGCCGCCAAGGATACTTCTCTCGCCACTGAGAGAGCAGGAAGGTGAGCGAAGGAGGCAAGCGGAAACTGAGCTTGCCCAATACCCTACCACTGTAGAGGATTACATGCACCCGACTCTTGTCGTGCCTGAATCGGCCATTCTAATCCCTGAAAATAATTATGAAATTCGCACTCCTTTCCTGATTGAGATTAAAAATAATGTTTTCTTTGGTACATTTAATGAATGTCCTCTTCAGCATATTACCAACTTTACTGATATGTGACGTACTCTTGCTGAAGGTACCACTTTGGAATATATCTTGATGAAGGCTTTTCGATGGTCTCTGCCGGCCCAGCATTGAAGTGGCTTGAAGGTCTCCGTCCACGATCCCTCACAACATGGGCTTAAGTGAGGCAGGAATTTTTCAACAAATTCTTTCCTCCCGCCAAGACAGCGCTCCTTCGCCAAAAGATTACAGTTTTCAAACAGAAGCCTGTGGAGCCGCTAGCAAAAGCATGGGAACGATATAAGGATCTACTGCGATCCTGCCCTACACATGGACAACAACCTTGCATCGTTCAGGAGATCTTCTTCAATTCTCTTGACCTGGCCACTAAGGATAGGATCAACACGTATACTCATTATGAGTATCTAACAATGCCGCCAGCTAAAGCATGGGCCACCCTCGACAAACTGACCAACTACGACAACAAGTATGGGACTCCAATCAACTATGATGAGAACACCTATGCCAGGCCAGCCCCATCCATGCCCCTCTATGAGCCTTCTGAGGAGATTGACCCAGATGTCAAGGAGCAGTACTACGGAGATCAGAATCGCAAGCTCCTCAAGCAAGTCAAGTATCTTTCTGTCAACCAGCCTTGCATCGAATACGGATCACAGCGGCACACCACTACTGAGTGCCCACACACAGAGCAAGCCAGGATGGCAGAACACCATGAAGAGGTAGCTTACGCAGGGGGTCCCAATCGCTATATGGGGGACCAAAGGTTTCAGCAACCACAATGGAACCAGGTGTTGTGAGCCTAAATTGCCATGGTTTACACTTACTTTTATAACGATTTCTGCATGCATTTCATGCTTTTGGGTTAGAATAATACATAATTTGCGTAGTTTATGTTTATTTGCAATATATGGAGGTCTACACAAGTTTTTGTTATATTTCGCAGATATCGGACGCACTTTGGAGCTTAAAGGAAAACTCATGAAGAAGCTAAGGATGGTGTAGCTGTAGAAAAGGCCATTTTTTGGCATTAATCATTCTGATGTCTTCATGAGAGTTGTATCCCTCGAAAAGAGCTTTCCAACGCATGCTCATTTGCGTCAATCCAACAAATGAGGACTCGGAAAAGTGCGTTTCAAGAAAAGAGCAGGATGCTGAGAAGACTGGTCGATATCGACCAAGCACACTCAATATCGACCAGATTTAGGTCGAAATTCTCCAGATCGACCCAGGGTTTGCCAGAATCAAGCAAGGCTGAAGAGCAGTGGTCGATATCGACTTAACCAAGTCAATATCGAGTGCCCCATATCGAGTCAACACCCTAGAATCGAGTCAAAAAGCTAAGCAAAGAAAGGAGCAAGTCGATATCGAGTACCCTAACTCGATATCGAGTAACACCCAACTTGATTTTGACTAGAGAGCCGATATTGAGTGTCAGAAGCTGAAGACGGAAAATGCCAGGTCGATATCGAGTCATGCTAGTCAATATCGACTGGACCCACAGAGGCGGATTCCGAGCTTGAACGACTTCTTGTTAAGTTTCTATCCCGAATCCGATGGAGATATTTTCGAGATCAAATTCTATCAAGATCTATCAATTCCAAGGAGGATTTATCCACAATTAGATATAGTTCTAGTTGATTGATTTATTTATTTCCATGTTTTATCTTTATGTTATAAGATAGATAGAATTAGATATAGATATAGTTTTCTTTCCTTGATTAGCGGGGAATGAAGGCTATAAATAAAGTCTTAGGGACTGAGTTTTATTCACTGAATTTCAGAGATACACAAGTAGTTACAAGTAGAGAGAGAGAGTTTGTGGCCGAGTGGAGTTGTGATGCGAGAGCGGAATTGGCTTCAATCGGTTGTATGCTTCGGTTGAGTTTAATGCAAGTTGTTTCTTTTCCATCAATGATGTCTGCGATTGCGATGAAGAGCGAGTATTCCACCCACTTCTAGGGTCGGGGTGATCCCGACAGTAGCCATGTAAGGTGATGCGGTAAAGTTACGATCATTTTATGCAATTCGTCTTCTATCCCTGAAAGCATGATTCTTTTGCGAAAGTTGAAGGTGATCCTTGTTTGTGTTATTGAAGCGAAAGTGATCTTAATAAAACTTGGATTAATTATGTGAAAAGGGTTAGTAACAATTAGGGTTTATGCGAAAGCCTCTATATTCCTATTTGTTAATAACGAAAGTTATTTGATGAAAAGCACGATCTTTTATGCCTTTATGTGTTATTTTGCATGGTTATCATTGTGGTGTTGAATCCCCGATCTTGGAAATATTTTAGTTCATTGATTTATTTCACAAAGTTCTGAGTTTTCAAGTTTCTGCAGTCAATATTGAGTTGTCTTCTGTCGATTTTTTAAGTCGATATTGAGTATCTCCAGTCAATATCGACCAAGGTTCTGCACTTTGTTCTGTTTCTGTTTTGGGTCAATATTGAGTCACTGTGGTCGATTTTTCTACTCAATATCGAGTAACAACACTCAATATCGACCAAGTTTGCTGTCGTTGCTTTCTTTTCTGCTTTTCTCTGTTGTTTATGTCTGTCTATTTAATTTTCTGCCTGTGAGATTTGCCGCTACCCGAGATCCGCTGACACGCTTCCTCGAGGATCGATCCTGACTTTCCACTTCTGCATCGGGAGGGAGTCTTGTAATCATTTGCAAGGGACGGAATCTGGTTTGCTTTACTTTACTTATATTTTGAATTGCAAGTCTCGATTTTCCCTCTTACAACAAATTGGCGCCGTTGCCGGGGAAGCAATCATTCGCGCCTTAGGTAGTTAGATCTCACGTTTTCCTTTAAGTTTTGATGTTGCAGGTGTATACGCCGTTCTGGTCAAACACCTGAGTTTGACGCCTTAGACAATCCGGAACGCCTTACACATCCATTCTAAACTAAAAAGGATCATGGCGACTGCTGAAACACAAGATGAGATGATTGAGAGGCTTCGGAGGGAACTAGCCGCCAAGGATACTTCTCTCGCCACTGAGAGAGCAGGAAGGTGAGCGAAGGAGGGAAGCGGAAACTGAGCTTGCCCAATACCCTACCACTGCAGAGGATTACATGCACCCGACTCTTGTCGTGCCTGAATCGGCCATTCTAATCCCTGAAAATAATTATGAAATTCGCACTCCTTTCCTGATTGAGATTAAAAATAATGTTTTCTTTGGTACATTTAATGAATGTCCTCTTCAGCATATTACCAACTTTACTGATATGTGACGTACTCTTGCTGAAGGTACCACTTTGGAATATATCTTGATGAAGGCTTTTCGATGGTCTCTGCCGGCCCAGCATTGAAGTGGCTTGAAGGTCTCCGTCCACGATCCCTCACAACATGGGCTTAAGTGAGGCAGGAATTTTTCAACAAATTCTTTCCTCCCGCCAAGACAGCGCTCCTTCGCCAAAATATTACAGCTTTCAAACAGAAGCCTGTGGAGCCGCTAGCAAAAGCATGGGAACGATATAAGGATCTACTGCGATCCTGCCCTACACATGGACAGCAACCTTGCATCGTTCAGGAGATCTTCTTCAATTCTCTTGACCTGGCCACTAAGGATAGGATCAACACGTATACTCATTATGAGTATCTAACAATGCCGCCAGCTAAAGCATGGGCCACCCTCGACAAACTGACCAACTACGACAACAAGTATGGGACTCCAATCAACTATGATGAGAACACCTATGCCAGGCCAGCCCCATCCATGCCCCTCTATGAGCCTTCTGAGGAGATTGACCCAGATGTCAAGGAGCAGTACTACGGAGATCAGAATCGCAAGCTCCTCAAGCAAGTCAAGTATCTTTCTGTCAACCAGCCTTGCATCGAATACGGATCACAGCGGCACACCACTACTGAGTGCCCACACACAGAGCAAGCCAGGATGGCAGAACACCACGAAGAGGTAGCTTACGCAGGGGGTCCCAATCGCTATATGGGGGACCAAAGGTTTCAGCAACCACAATGGAACCAGGTGTTGTGAGCCTAAATTGCCATGGTTTACACTTACTTTTATAACGATTTCTGCATGCATTTCATGCTTTTGGGTTAGAATAATACATAATTTGCGTAGTTTATGTTTATTTGCAATATATGGAGGTCTACACAAGTTTTTGTTATATTTCGCAGATATCGGACGCACTTTGGAGCTTAAAGGAAAACTCATGAAGAAGCTAAGGATGGTGTAGCTGTAGAAAAGGCCATTTTTTGGCATTAATCATTCTGATGTCTTCATGAGAGTTGTATCCCTCGAAAAGAGCTTTCCAACGCATGCTCATTTGCGTCAATCCAACAAATGAGGACTCGGAAAAGTGCGTTTCAAGAAAAGAGCAGGATGCTGAGAAGACTGGTCGATATCGACCAAGCACACTCAATATCGACCAGATTTAGGTCGAAATTCTCCAGATCGACCCAGGGTTTGCCAGAATCAAGCAAGGCTGAAGAGCAGTGGTCGATATCGACTTAACCAAGTCAATATCGAGTGCCCCATATCGAGTCAACACCCTAGAATCGAGTCAAAAAGCTAAGCAAAGAAAGGAGCAAGTCGATATCGAGTACCCTAACTCGATATCGAGTAACACCCAACTTGATTTTGACTAGAGAGCCGATATTGAGTGTCAGAAGCTGAAGACGGAAAATGCCAGGTCGATATCGAGTCATGCTAGTCAATATCGACTGGACCCACAGAGGCGGATTCCGAGCTTGAACGACTTCTTGTTAAGTTTCTATCCCGAATCCGATGGAGATATTTTCGAGATCAAATTCTATCAAGATCTATCAATTCCAAGGAGGATTTATCCACAATTAGATATAGTTCTAGTTGATTGATTTATTTATTTCCATGTTTTATCTTTATGTTATAAGATAGATAGAATTAGATATAGATATAGTTTTCTTTCCTTGATTAGCGGGGAATGAAGGCTATAAATAAAGTCTTAGGGACTGAGTTTTATTCACTGAATTTCAGAGATACACAAGTAGTTACAAGTAGAGAGAGAGAGTTTGTGGCCGAGTGGAGTTGTGATGCGAGAGCGGAATTGGCTTCAATCGGTTGTATGCTTCGGTTGAGTTTAATGCAAGTTGTTTCTTTTCCATCAATGATGTCTGCGATTGCGATGAAGAGCGAGTATTCCACCCACTTCTAGGGTCGGGGTGATCCCGACAGTAGCCATGTAAGGTGATGCGGTAAAGTTACGATCATTTTATGCAATTCGTCTTCTATCCCTGAAAGCATGATTCTTTTGCGAAAGTTGAAGGTGATCCTTGTTTGTGTTATTGAAGCGAAAGTGATCTTAATAAAACTTGGATTAATTATGTGAAAAGGGTTAGTAACAATTAGGGTTTATGCGAAAGCCTCTATATTCCTATTTGTTAATAACGAAAGTTATTTGATGAAAAGCACGATCTTTTATGCCTTTATGTGTTATTTTGCATGGTTATCATTGTGGTGTTGAATCCCCGATCTTGGAAATATTTTAGTTCATTGATTTATTTCACAAAGTTCTGAGTTTTCAAGTTTCTGCAGTCAATATTGAGTTGTCTTCTGTCGATTTTTTAAGTCGATATTGAGTATCTCCAGTCAATATCGACCAAGGTTCTGCACTTTGTTCTGTTTCTGTTTTGGGTCAATATTGAGTCACTGTGGTCGATTTTTCTACTCAATATCGAGTAACAACACTCAATATCGACCAAGTTTGCTGTCGTTGCTTTCTTTTCTGCTTTTCTCTGTTGTTTATGTCTGTCTATTTAATTTTCTGCCTGTGAGATTTGCCGCTACCCGAGATCCGCTGACACGCTTCCTCGAGGATCGATCCTGACTTTCCACTTCTGCATCGGGAGGGAGTCTTGTAATCATTTGCAAGGGACGGAATCTGGTTTGCTTTACTTTACTTATATTTTGAATTGCAAGTCTCGATTTTCCCTCTTACAACAAATTGGCGCCGTTGCCGGGGAAGCAATCATTCGCGCCTTAGGTAGTTAGATCTCACGTTTTCCTTTAAGTTTTGATGTTGCAGGTGTATACGCCGTTCTGGTCAAACACCTGAGTTTGACGCCTTAGACAATCCGGAACGCCTTACACATCCATTCTAAACTAAAAAGGATCATGGCGACTGCTGAAACACAAGATGAGATGATTGAGAGGCTTCGGAGGGAACTAGCCGCCAAGGATACTTCTCTCGCCACTGAGAGAGCAGGAAGGTGAGCGAAGGAGGGAAGCGGAAACTGAGCTTGCCCAATACCCTACCACTGCAGAGGATTACATGCACCCGACTCTTGTCGTGCCTGAATCGGCCATTCTAATCCCTGAAAATAATTATGAAATTCGCACTCCTTTCCTGATTGAGATTAAAAATAATGTTTTCTTTGGTACATTTAATGAATGTCCTCTTCAGCATATTACCAACTTTACTGATATGTGACGTACTCTTGCTGAAGGTACCACTTTGGAATATATCTTGATGAAGGCTTTTCGATGGTCTCTGCCGGCCCAGCATTGAAGTGGCTTGAAGGTCTCCGTCCACGATCCCTCACAACATGGGCTTAAGTGAGGCAGGAATTTTTCAACAAATTCTTTCCTCCCGCCAAGACAGCGCTCCTTCGCCAAAATATTACAGCTTTCAAACAGAAGCCTGTGGAGCCGCTAGCAAAAGCATGGGAACGATATAAGGATCTACTGCGATCCTGCCCTACACATGGACAGCAACCTTGCATCGTTCAGGAGATCTTCTTCAATTCTCTTGACCTGGCCACTAAGGATAGGATCAACACATATACTCATTATGAGTATCTAACAATGCCGCCAGCTAAAGCATGGGCCACCCTCGACAAACTGACCAACTACGACAACAAGTATGGGACTCCAATCAACTATGATGAGAACACCTATGCCAGGCCAGCCCCATCCATGCCCCTCTATGAGCCTTCTGAGGAGATTGACCCAGATGTCAAGGAGCAGTACTACGGAGATCAGAATCGCAAGCTCCTCAAGCAAGTCAAGTATCTTTCTGTCAACCAGCCTTGCATCGAATACGGATCACAGCGGCACACCACTACTGAGTGCCCACACACAGAGCAAGCCAGGATGGCAGAACACCACGAAGAGGTAGCTTACGCAGGGGGTCCCAATCGCTATATGGGGGACCAAAGGTTTCAGCAACCACAATGGAACCAGGTGTTGTGAGCCTAAATTGCCATGGTTTACACTTACTTTTATAACGATTTCTGCATGCATTTCATGCTTTTGGGTTAGAATAATACATAATTTGCGTAGTTTATGTTTATTTGCAATATATGGAGGTCTACACAAGTTTTTGTTATATTTCGCAGATATCGGACGCACTTTGGAGCTTAAAGGAAAACTCATGAAGAAGCTAAGGATGGTGTAGCTGTAGAAAAGGCCATTTTTTGGCATTAATCATTCTGATGTCTTCATGAGAGTTGTATCCCTCGAAAAGAGCTTTCCAACGCATGCTCATTTGCGTCAATCCAACAAACGAGGACTCGGAAAAGTGCGTTTCAAGAAAAGAGCAGGATGCTGAGAAGACTGGTCGATATCGACCACGCACACTCAATATCGACCAGATTTAGGTCGAAATTCTCCAGATCGACCCAGGGTTTGCCAGAATCAAGCAAGGCTGAAGAGCAGTGGTCGATATCGACTTAACCAAGTCAATATCGAGTGCCCCATATCGAGTCAACACCCTAGAATCGAGTCAAAAAGCTAAGCAAAGAAAGGAGCAAGTCGATATCGAGTATCCTAACTCGATATCGAGTAACACCCAACTTGATTTTGACTAGAGAGCCGATATTGAGTGTCAGAAGCTGAAGACGGAAAATGCCAGGTCGATATCGAGTCATGCTAGTCAATATCGACTGGACCCACAGAGGCGGATTCCGAGCTTAAACGACTTCTTGTTAAGTTTCTATCCCGAATCCGATGGAGATATTTTCGAGATCAAATTCTATCAAGATCTATCAATTCCAAGGAGGATTTATCCACAATTAGATATAGTTCTAGTTGATTGATTTATTTATTTCCATGTTTTATCTTTATGTTATAAGATAGATAGAATTAGATATAGATATAGTTTTCTTTCCTTGATTAGCGGGGAATGAAGGCTATAAATAAAGTCTTAGGGACTGAGTTTTATTCACTGAATTTCAGAGATACACAAGTAGTTACAAGTAGAGAGAGAGAGTTTGTGGCCGAGTGGAGTTGTGATGCGAGAGCGGAATTGGCTTCAATCGGTTGTATGCTTCGGTTGAGTTTAATGCAAGTTGTTTCTTTTCCATCAATGATGTCTGCGATTGCGATGAAGAGCGAGTATTCCACCCACTTCTAGGGTCGGGGTGATCCCGACAGTAGCCATGTAAGGTGATGCGGTAAAGTTACGATCATTTTATGCAATTCGTCTTCTATCCCTGAAAGCATGATTCTTTTGCGAAAGTTGAAGGTGATCCTTGTTTGTGTTATTGAAGCGAAAGTGATCTTAATAAAACTTGGATTAATTATGTGAAAAGGGTTAGTAACAATTAGGGTTTATGCGAAAGCCTCTATATTCCTATTTGTTAATAACGAAAGTTATTTGATGAAAAGCACGATCTTTTATGCCTTTATGTGTTATTTTGCATGGTTATCATTGTGGTGTTGAATCCCCGATCTTGGAAATATTTTAGTTCATTGATTTATTTCACAAAGTTCTGAGTTTTCAAGTTTCTGCAGTCAATATTGAGTTGTCTTCTGTCGATTTTTTAAGTCGATATTGAGTATCTCCAGTCAATATCGACCAAGGTTCTGCACTTTGTTCTGTTTCTGTTTTGGGTCAATATTGAGTCACTGTGGTCGATTTTTCTACTCAATATCGAGTTACAACACTCAATATCGACCAAGTTTGCTGTCGTTGCTTTCTTTTCTGCTTTTCTCTGTTGTTTATGTCTGTCTATTTAATTTTCTGCCTGTGAGATTTGCCGCTACCCGAGATCCGCTGACACGCTTCCTCGAGGATCGATCCTGACTTTCCACTTCTGCATCGGGAGGGAGTCTTGTAATCATTTGCAAGGGACGGAATCTGGTTTGCTTTACTTTACTTATATTTTGAATTGCAAGTCTCGATTTTCCCTCTTACAACAAATTGGCGCCGTTGCCGGGGAAGCAATCATTCGCGCCTTAGGTAGTTAGATCTCACGTTTTCCTTTAAGTTTTGATGTTGCAGGTGTATACGCCGTTCTGGTCAAACACCTGAGTTTGACGCCTTAGACAATCCGGAACGCCTTACACATCCATTCTAAACTAAAAAGGATCATGGCGACTGCTGAAACACAAGATGAGATGATTGAGAGGCTTCGGAGGGAACTAGCCGCCAAGGATACTTCTCTCGCCACTGAGAGAGCAGGAAGGTGAGCGAAGGAGGGAAGCGGAAACTGAGCTTGCCCAATAACCTACCACTGCAGAGGATTACATGCACCCGACTCTTGTCGTGCCTGAATCGGCCATTCTAATCCCTGAAAATAATTATGAAATTCGCACTCCTTTCCTGATTGAGATTAAAAATAATGTTTTCTTTGGTACATTTAATGAATGTCCTCTTCAGCATATTACCAACTTTACTGATATGTGACGAACTCTTGCTGAAGGTACCACTTTGGAATATATCTTGATGAAGGCTTTTCGATGGTCTCTGCCGGCCCAGCATTGAAGTGGCTTGAAGGTCTCCGTCCACGATCCCTCACAACATGGGCTTAAGTGAGGCAGGAATTTTTCAACAAATTCTTTCCTCCCGCCAAGACAGCGCTCCTTCGCCAAAAGATTACAGCTTTCAAACAGAAGCCTGTGGAGCCGCTAGCAAAAGCATGGGAACGATATAAGGATCTACTGCGATCCTGCCCTACACATGGGCAGCAACCTTGCATCGTTCAGGAGATCTTCTTCAATTCTCTTGACCTGGCCACTAAGGATAGGATCAACACGTATACTCATTATGAGTATCTAACAATGCCGCCAGCTAAAGCATGGGCCACCCTCGACAAACTGACCAACTACGACAACAAGTATGGGACTCCAATCAACTATGATGAGAACACCTATGCCAGGCCAGCCCCATCCATGTCCCTCTATGAGCCTTCTGAGGAGATTGACCCAGATGTCAAGGAGTAGTACTACGGAGATCAGAATCGCAAGCTCCTCAAGCAAGTCAAGTATCTTTCTGTCAACCAGCCTTGCATCGAATACGGATCACAGCGGCACACCACTACTGAGTGCCCACACACAGAGCAAGTCAGGATGGCAGAACACCATGAAGAGGTAGCTTACGCAGGGGGTCCCAATCGCTATATGGGGGACCAAAGGTTTCAGCAACCACAATGGAACCAGGTGTTGTGAGCCTAAATTGCCATGGTTTACACTTACTTTTATAACGATTTCTGCATGCATTTCATGCTTTTGGGTTAGAATAATACATAATTTGCGTAGTTTATGTTTATTTGCAATATATGGAGGTCTACACAAGTTTTTGTTATATTTCGCAGATATCGGACGCACTTTGGAGCTTAAAGGAAAACTCATGAAGAAGCTAAGGATGGTGTAGCTGGAGAAAAGGCCATTTTTTGGCATTAATCATTCTGATGTCTTCATGAGAGTTGTATCCCTCGAAAAGAGCTTTCCAACGCATGCTCATTTGCGTCAATCCAACAAATGAGGACTCGGAAAAGTGCGTTTCAAGAAAAGAGCAGGATGCTGAGAAGACTGGTCGATATCGACCAAGCACACTCAATATCGACCAGATTTAGGTCAAAATTCTCCAGATCGACCCAGGGTTTGCTAAAATCAAGCAAGGCTGAAGAGCAGTGGTCGATATCGACTTAACCAAGTCAATATCGAGTGCCCCATATCGAGTCAACACCCTAGAATCGAGTCAAAAAGCTAAGCAAAGAAAGGAGCAAGTCGATATCGAGTACCCTAACTCGATATCGAGTAACACCCAACTTGATTTTGACTAGAGAGCCGATATTGAGTGTCAGAAGCTGAAGATGGAAAATGCCAGGTCGATATCGAGTCATGCTAGTCAATATCGACTGGACCCACAGAGGCGGATTCCGAGCCTAAACGACTTCTTGTTAAGTTTCTATCCCGAATCCGATGGAGATATTTTCGAGATCAAATTCTATCAAGATCTATCAATTCCAAGGAGGATTTATCCACAATTAGATATAGTTCTAGTTGATTGATTTATTTATTTCCATGTTTTATCTTTATGTTATAAGATAGATAGAATTAGATATAGATATAGTTTTCTTTCCTTGATTAGCGGGGAATGAAGGCTATAAATAAAGTCTTAGGGACTGAGTTTTATTCACTGAATTTCAGAGATACACAAGTAGTTACAAGTAGAGAGAGAGAGTTTGTGGCCGAGTGGAGTTGTGATGCGAGAGCGGAATTGGCTTCAATCGGTTGTATGCTTCGGTTGAGTTTAATGCAAGTTGTTTCTTTTCCATCAATGATGTCTGCGATTGCGATGAAGAGCGAGTATTCCACCCACTTCTAGGGTCGGGGTGATCCCGACAGTAGCCATGTAAGGTGATGCGGTAAAGTTACGATCATTTTATGCAATTCGTCTTCTATCCCTGAAAGCATGATTCTTTTGCGAAAGTTGAAGGTGATCCTTGTTTGTGTTATTGAAGCGAAAGTGATCTTAATAAAACTTGGATTAATTATGTGAAAAGGGTTAGTAACAATTAGGGTTTATGCGAAAGCCTCTATATTCCTATTTGTTAATAACGAAAGTTATTTGATGAAAAGCACGATCTTTTATGCCTTTATGTGTTATTTTGCATGGTTATCATTGTGGTGTTGAATCCCCGATCTTGGAAATATTTTAGTTCATTGATTTATTTCACAAAGTTCTGAGTTTTCAAGTTTCTGCAGTCAATATTGAGTTGTCTTCTGTCGATTTTTTAAGTCGATATTGAGTATCTCCAGTCAATATCGACCAAGGTTCTGCACTTTGTTCTGTTTCTGTTTTGGGTCAATATTGAGTCACTGTGGTCGATTTTTCTACTCAATATCGAGTAACAACACTCAATATCGACCAAGTTTGCTGTCGTTGCTTTCTTTTCTGCTTTTCTCTGTTGTTTATGTCTGTCTATTTAATTTTCTGCCTGTGAGATTTGCCGCTACCCGAGATCCGCTGACACGCTTCCTCGAGGATCGATCCTGACTTTCCACTGCTGCATCGGGAGGGAGTCTTGTAATCATTTACAAGGGACGGAATCTGGTTTGCTTTACTTTACTTATATTTTGAATTGCAAGTCTCGATTTTCCCTCTTACAACAAATTGGCGCCGTTGCCGGGGAAGCAATCATTCGCGCCTTAGGTAGTTAGATCTCACGTTTTCCTTTAAGTTTTGATGTTGCAGGTGTATACGCCGTTCTGGTCAAACACCTGAGTTTGACGCCTTAGACAATCCGGAACGCCTTACACATCCATTCTAAACTAAAAAGGATCATGGCGACTGCTGAAACACAAGATGAGATGATTGAGAGGCTTCGGAGGGAACTAGCCGCCAAGGATACTTCTCTCGCCACTGAGAGAGCAGGAAGGTGAGCGAAGGAGGGAAGCGGAAACTGAGCTTGCCCAATAACCTACCAGTGCAGAGGATTACATGCACCCGACTCTTGTCGTGCCTGAATCGGCCATTCTAATCCCTGAAAATAATTATGAAATTCGCACTCCTTTCCTGATTGAGATTAAAAATAATGTTTTCTTTGGTACATTTAATGAATGTCCTCTTCAGCATATTACCAACTTTACTGATATGTGACGAACTCTTGCTGAAGGTACCACTTTGGAATATATCTTGATGAAGGCTTTTCGATGGTCTCTGCCGGCCCAGCATTGAAGTGGCTTGAAGGTCTCCGTCCACGATCCCTCACAACATGGGCTTAAGTGAGGCAGGAATTTTTCAACAAATTCTTTCCTCCCGCCAAGACAGCGCTCCTTCGCCAAAAGATTACAGCTTTCAAACAGAAGCCTGTGGAGCCGCTAGCAAAAGCATGGGAACGATATAAGGATCTACTGCGATCCTGCCCTACACATGGGCAGCAACCTTGCATCGTTCAGGAGATCTTCTTCAATTCTCTTGACCTGGCCACTAAGGATAGGATCAACACGTATACTCATTATGAGTATCTAACAATGCCGCCAGCTAAAGCATGGGCCACCCTCGACAAACTGACCAACTACGACAACAAGTATGGGACTCCAATCAACTATGATGAGAACACCTATGCCAGGCCAGCCCCATCCATGTCCCTCTATGAGCCTTCTGAGGAGATTGACCCAGATGTCAAGGAGTAGTACTACGGAGATCAGAATCGCAAGCTCCTCAAGCAAGTCAAGTATCTTTCTGTCAACCAGCCTTGCATCGAATACGGATCACAGCGGCACACCACTACTGAGTGCCCACACACAGAGCAAGTCAGGATGGCAGAACACCATGAAGAGGTAGCTTACGCAGGCGGTCCCAATCGCTATATGGGGGACCAAAGGTTTCAGCAACCACAATGGAACCAGGTGTTGTGAGCCTAAATTGCCATGGTTTACACTTACTTTTATAACGATTTCTGCATGCATTTCATGCTTTTGGGTTAGAATAATACATAATTTGCGTAGTTTATGTTTATTTGCAATATATGGAGGTCTACACAAGTTTTTGTTATATTTCGCAGATATCGGACGCACTTTGGAGCTTAAAGGAAAACTCATGAAGAAGCTAAGGATGGTGTAGCTGGAGAAAAGGCCATTTTTTGGCATTAATCATTCTGATGTCTTCATGAGAGTTGTATCCCTCGAAAAGAGCTTTCCAACGCATGCTCATTTGCGTCAATCCAACAAATGAGGACTCGGAAAAGTGCGTTTCAAGAAAAGAGCAGGATGCTGAGAAGACTGGTCGATATCGACCAAGCACACTCAATATCGACCAGATTTAGGTCGAAATTCTCCAGATCGACCCAGGGTTTGCTAAAATCAAGCAAGGCTGAAGAGCAGTGGTCGATATCGACTTAACCAAGTCAATATCGAGTGCCCCATATCGAGTCAACACCCTAGAATCGAGTCAAAAAGCTAAGCAAAGAAAGGAGCAAGTCGATATCGAGTACCCTAACTCGATATCGAGTAACACCCAACTTGATTTTGACTAGAGAGCCGATATTGAGTGTCAGAAGCTGAAGATGGAAAATGCCAGGTCGATATCGAGTCATGCTAGTCAATATCGACTGGACCCACAGAGGCGGATTCCGAGCTTAAACGACTTCTTGTTAAGTTTCTATCCCGAATCCGATGGAGATATTTTCGAGATCAAATTCTATCAAGATCTATCAATTCCAAGGAGGATTTATCCACAATTAGATATAGTTCTAGTTGATTGATTTATTTATTTCCATGTTTTATCTTTATGTTATAAGATAGATAGAATTAGATATAGATATAGTTTTCTTTCCTTGATTAGCGGGGAATGAAGGCTATAAATAAAGTCTTAGGGACTGAGTTTTATTCACTGAATTTCAGAGATACACAAGTAGTTACAAGTAGAGAGAGAGAGTTTGTGGCCGAGTGGAGTTGTGATGCGAGAGCGGAATTGGCTTCAATCGGTTGTATGCTTCGGTTGAGTTTAATGCAAGTTGTTTCTTTTCCATCAATGATGTCTGCGATTGCGATGAAGAGCGAGTATTCCACCCACTTCTAGGGTCGGGGTGATCCCGACAGTAGCCATGTAAGGTGATGCGGTAAAGTTACGATCATTTTATGCAATTCGTCTTCTATCCCTGAAAGCATGATTCTTTTGCGAAAGTTGAAGGTGATCCTTGTTTGTGTTATTGAAGCGAAAGTGATCTTAATAAAACTTGGATTAATTATGTGAAAAGGGTTAGTAACAATTAGGGTTTATGCGAAAGCCTCTATATTCCTATTTGTTAATAACGAAAGTTATTTGATGAAAAGCACGATCTTTTATGCCTTTATGTGTTATTTTGCATGGTTATCATTGTGGTGTTGAATCCCCGATCTTGGAAATATTTTAGTTCATTGATTTATTTCACAAAGTTCTGAGTTTTCAAGTTTCTGCAGTCAATATTGAGTTGTCTTCTGTCGATTTTTTAAGTCGATATTGAGTATCTCCAGTCAATATCGACCAAGGTTCTGCACTTTGTTCTGTTTCTGTTTTGGGTCAATATTGAGTCACTGTGGTCGATTTTTCTACTCAATATCGAGTAACAACACTCAATATCGACCAATTTTGCTGTCGTTGCTTTCTTTTCTGCTTTTCTCTGTTGTTTATGTCTGTCTATTTAATTTTCTGCCTGTGAGATTTGCCGCTACCCGAGATCCGCTGACACGCTTCCTCGAGGATCGATCCTGACTTTCCACTGCTGCATCGGGAGGGAGTCTTGTAATCATTTACAAGGGACGGAATCTGGTTTGCTTTACTTTACTTATATTTTGAATTGCAAGTCTCGATTTTCCCTCTTACAACAAATTGGCGCCGTTGCCGGGGAAGCAATCATTCGCGCCTTAGGTAGTTAGATCTCACGTTTTCCTTTAAGTTTTGATGTTGCAGGTGTATACGCCATTCTGGTCAAACACCTGAGTTTGACGCCTTAGACAATCCGGAACGCCTTACACATCCATTCTAAACTAAAAAGGATCATGGCGACTGCTGAAACACAAGATGAGATGATTGAGAGGCTTCGGAGGGAACTAGCCGCCAAGGATACTTCTCTCGCCACTGAGAGAGCAGGAAGGTGAGCGAAGGAGGGAAGCGGAAACTGAGCTTGCCCAATAACCTACCACTGCAGAGGATTACATGCACCCGACTCTTGTCGTGCCTGAATCGGCCATTCTAATCCCTGAAAATAATGATGAAATTCGCACTCCTTTCCTGATTGAGATTAAAAATAATGTTTTCTTTGGTACATTTAATGAATGTCCTCTTCAGCATATTACCAACTTTACTGATATGTGACGAACTCTTGCTGAAGGTACCACTTTGGAATATATCTTGATGAAGGCTTTTCGATGGACTCTGCCGGCCCAGCATTGAAGTGGCTTGAAGGTCTCCGTCCACGATCCCTCACAACATGGGCTTAAGTGAGGCAGGAATTTTTCAACAAATTCTTTCCTCCCGCCAAGACAGCGCTCCTTCGCCAAAAGATTACAGCTTTCAAACAGAAGCCTGTGGAGCCGCTAGCAAAAACATGGGAACGATATAAGGATCTACTGCGATCCTGCCCTACACATGGACAGCAACCTTGCATCGTTCAGGAGATCTTCTTCAATTCTCTTGACCTGGCCACTAAGGATAGGATCAACACGTATACTCATTATGAGTATCTAACAATGCCGCCAGCTAAAGCATGGGCCACCCTCGACAAACTGACCAACTACGACAACAAGTATGGGACTCCAATCAACTATGATGAGAACACCTATGCCAGGCCAGCCCCATCCATGCCCCTCTATGAGCCTTCTGAGGAGATTGACCCAGATGTCAAGGAGCAGTACTACGGAGATCAGAATCGCAAGCTCCTCAAGCAAGTCAAGTATCTTTCTGTCAACCAGCCTTGCATCGAATACGGATCACAGCAGCACACCACTACTGAGTGCCCACACACAGAGCAAGCCAGGATGGCAGAACACCACGAAGAGGTAGCTTACGCAGGGGGTCCCAATCGCTATATGGGGGACCAAAGGTTTCAGCAACCACAATGGAACCAGGTGTTGTGAGCCTAAATTGCCATGGTTTACACTTACTTTTATAACGATTTCTGCATGCATTTCATGCTTTTGGGTTAGAATAATACATAATTTGCGTAGTTTATGTTTATTTGCAATATATGGAGGTCTACACAAGTTTTTGTTATATTTCGCAGATATCGGACGCACTTTGGAGCTTAAAGGAAAACTCATGAAGAAGCTAAGGATGGTGTAGCTGTAGAAAAGGCCATTTTTTGGCATTAATCATTCTGATGTCTTCATGAGAGTTGTATCCCTCGAAAAGAGCTTTCCAACGCATGCTCATTTGCGTCAATCCAACAAACGAGGACTCGGAAAAGTGCGTTTCAAGAAAAGAGCAGGATGCTGAGAAGACTGGTCGATATCGACCAAGCACACTCAATATCGACCAGATTTAGGTCGAAATTCTCCAGATCGACCCAGGGTTTGCCAGAATCAAGCAAGGCTGAAGAGCAGTGGTCGATATCGACTTAACCAAGTCAATATCGAGTGCCCCATATCGAGTCAACACCCTAGAATCGAGTCCAAAAGCTAAGCAAAGAAAGGAGCAAGTCGATATCGAGTACCCTAACTCGATATCGAGTAACACCCAACTTGATTTTGACTAGAGAGCCGATATTGAGTGTCAGAAGTTGAAGACCGAAAATGCCAGGTCGATATCGAGTCATGCTAGTCAATATCGACTGGACCCACATAGGCGGATTCCGAGCTTAAACGACTTCTTGTTAAGTTTTTATCCCGAATCCGATGGAGATATTTTCGAGATCAAATTCTATCAAGATCTATCAATTCCAAGGAGGATTTATCCACAATTAGATATAGTTCTAGTTGATTGATTTATTTATTTCCATGTTTTATCTTTATGTTATAAGATAGATAGAATTAGATATAGATATAGTTTTCTTTCCTTGATTAGCGGGGAATGAAGGCTATAAATAATGTCTTAGGGACTGAGTTTTATTCACTGAATTTCAGAGATACACAAGTAGTTACAAGTAGAGAGAGAGAGTTTGTGGCCGAGTGGAGTTGTGATGCGAGAGCGGAATTGGCTTCAATCGGTTGTAAGCTTCGGTTGAGTTTAATGCAAGTTGTTTCTTTTCCATCAATGATGTCTGCGATTGCAATGAAGAGCGAGTATTCCACCCACTTCTAGGGTCGGGGTGATCCCGACAGTAGCCATGTAAGGTGATGCGGTAAAGTTACGATCTTTTTATGCAATTCGTCTTCTATCCCTGAAAGCATGATTCTTTTGCGAAAGTTGAAGGTGATCCTTGTTTGTGTTATTGAAGCGAAAGTGATCTTAATAAAACTTGGATTAATTATGTGAAAAGGGTTAGTAACAATTAGGGTTTATGCGAAAGCCTCTATATTCCTATTTGTTAATAACGAAAGTTATTTGATGAAAAGCACGATCTTTTATGCCTTTATGTGTTATTTTGCATGGTTATCATTGTGGTGTTGAATCCCCGATCTTGGAAATATTTTAGTTCATTGATTTATTTCACAAAGTTCTGAGTTTTCAAGTTTCTGCAGTCAATATTGAGTTATTTTCTGTCGATTTTTTAGTCGATATCGACCAAGGTTCTGCACTTGTGTTCTGTTTCTGTTTTGGGTCAATATTGAGTCACTGTGGTCGATTTTCCTACTCAATATCGAGTAACAGCACTCAATATCGACCAAGTTTGTTGTCTTTGCTTTCTTTTCTGCTTTTCTCTGTTGTTTCTGTCCCTCTGTTTGATTTTCTGTCTGTGAGATTTGCCGTTGCTACATCAGGAGGAGGTCTTGTAATTATTTGCGTGGGCCTAAATCTGGTTTGATCTATTTCATTATATTTTAAACTCGATTTCCTCCTACAATACCAGGGTACCCCTAGGAACCCCCTGCCATACAGAGCTCCAGGACATCCAGAAAGAGACCAGTGGAAGGATGACCTACAGCTTATCCTTGACGAAATGCGCCGGAATCAGGGCACCATCAACAATCAATTCCAGAACATCAATACAAAACTTGGAGAAATCGATATCTGGAGGAAATCAATTGATACACAGATTGGCCAGCTGGCAGCAGGCGTCCCCAAACAGTCAGGTACGCTCCCTGGATCTTCAGAACCAAATCCTAAGGGGAAGACCGGACACGTCGCAGCCGTAAAGCTTAGGAGCGGACCTGAACTGCACGAAACAAAGACCGGAGAAGCAAAAGACAGCACTGCAGAGGAGGTCGATATCGACCAACACCTAGTCGATATTGACCACCCCCAGGTCGATATCGACCCATCTGCACCAGCAAACCCGAAACCGACTCCAGCATTCGATTTTGACCAACCACCGGTCGATATCGACCATACTACAGTCGATATCGAGTCCCCTCCAGTCGATATTGACTCATCTGCAGCACCTCCGACATCTGTTCTGGCTCCAAACCAGAAAAAAAAGCTGCCTTTCCCCACAAAATCTCCAAAGGATCCATCAGAGAAGAAATTCCAATGCTTCATCAAGATGCTTCAGAGGCTCAATGTCACCATACCTTTCACAGAAGCTCTTAATGAAATGCCATCATATGTCAATTTCCTCTAGGACATCCTAAGTAAAAAGCGGTCAATGGCAGAGATCGCAGAGGAGTGCAGCCATATGGACATACTTGAGAAAAGGCCAGATCCAGGTAAGTTCACTATAACCATAGGATTTGGTCAATATAAATTTAATGCTTTATGTGATCTTGGAGCTAGTGTAAGTATAATGTCTCTATCAATATGGTCCAAGATTAAGATAGGTGCCCTATAACCTGTGGATGCTAAGCTTTATATGGCAAACAATACAGTGGTTATCCCAACAGGCATGGTGGACAATATGCCAGTGCAAGTAGGTAAGTTCTTCGTCCCTGCTGATCTCTTAGTTATTGATATGGCGGAAGACCCTGCTTATCCAATTATTCTAGGAAGACCCTTCTTGGCGACGGTGGATGCCAACATAAGCGTAAGGAAGGGAGTGCTCACTTTCAACATCAGCGATGAGGTAATTGAGTATTCCTTTAATAAAACGGAAAGACATACAGGTCCCATGGAGGAGGTAAAGTCTATATCAGTTGTTTACATTACTTGCGGGGAGCCTAAGGTAAGAAATATGACTCCCGAAGAGCTAGAAAAGAGGGATATGGAAGCCTAGGTGGAGAAGATCATGGCCATCCTGAACGAAGAAGCTGAGAATCCACTCGACATAGATCCAGGTACGTCGATTTGGACTAACTATTTTTCGGATGCTTTGCCAGGTCTTAAGTATGGGGTATGCCACAGCATTTATGTGGGATTGAGTTCATGGAACACTAACTTACAATATCGACCCGGAGAAGTCGACAGAGCCACAAAGGCACTCAATATCGACTACCACAAGTCAATATCGACCTCCCTATGCCGAGACAGCCCCACCAGATATCGAGCAAAACGACTCGATATCGACTTGCCCAGGTCGATATCGACCAACCTTTGCCGAGTCGATTCCTCCTGTTGAGCAGAAGCCAGTCAATATTGAGCCAGTCAACTCAATATCGAGTGACCTTACTCAATATCGACTTGACAAAATCGACCCATCTCCCTCCATATCGACTGAGAGTCCACCTGAACAGCAGCACAACTCGATAACGAGTGACCTAACTCGATATTGACCAGACCCTCAGGAGCTTCTGACATCCGATTCTGCGAAGGTAAGCCAAGGTATGGATCTTGCTTCTCCTATTTCAATTAAAGATTTATCTATACATGGGAGAGGTTTGCCTTGGTATATGCGATTATGTAGGATTTCCAATGATGAGCCCAATGAGTATGAAGTTGGAGACAAGCTCTATGTTTCCAAATAAAATGATCATTGGTTTCCTAACAAATTCAACAAAAAGAAGATGGGGCCCTTCACGGTGAACAAGATCCATTCAGGAGGATTACAGCTGATGGAAAAGAATGGAGTCCTATTTGAAGCTCAAGCTACATGGGCCCTGCAAATGCCACCTTGAGCTTAATGGAGAAAGTCGGCCTAGCGACTATAAAATCTAGAGCTTGTAAATAGACATTTATTTTTGGACTTTTGGACATTGTTGCTTTTGTTTGTTTTTGGTTTTTGAACTTTTAGTTTTTCTATTGTGGGTATTTCTCTTCTATATTTTACAGGTCCATGGGGATAAAACAAGAAGCTAAAATCGGACCAGGGCCTTTCAATATAAGCACTCGATTCTTGACATCCTGCACATCTGTCTAGTGAGTTTCTTTCTTTACTCCTATTTTTTTATACAGTGAGGACACTATAATGTTTAAGTATGAGGTGGGGGAAGGGCTACTTTGTGCATATTTGACATATTTGACATTATGTGTGCATGTTTAAACTTTATTTCTCGAATTGCTTATACATGGCTATTTTGGAATTCATTATTAATTTATGTGCTTATATGCATGATTTCCAAAATTTAGAAAAATGACCCCCATTGAAAATTTTGATTAATGTCATGGAAGCTTTATTGAACTCGACGATGCAAAATTGAATTCATTAGACATATAGCATGAAATTGCCTAGTAAAGGGAAGTCACAATGAAGTGCATATTTTCTTGAAAACCATGAAAGGGGGTAAAATTTGATGTTGCTTTTGACATATTGCATGATAAGAGGATGGAGGACTTTATATTTCCATATAATACTCATATGTTTATATTCCTAGCCTTACCTATGCTTATGCATCACAAAAGCCATATTATGCCTTATTTCATATTTTGCTCCACATGTTCCAAATATTGCCCATTGTTTACCTTATTTCCTATCCGGGGACTATGTTGAGAATGATGTTAAATTATGGAGATGTTATATGGTGTTTGTGTTGTTGTTATCATTATTTGGAGTTCGGAAGGAATGTTTGAAATATATGGAAAATTTAATGAGTGAGAAAAAATCCGATCACCTCAAGAGATAAAGGTAGATCGACCCTGCTCGCTGAGATAATAGTTTGGCGAGATGTGACACACAGGTGAGGAGTCCAAAGCACTAAGTATCCGGGGACATTCATGACATCCATGTTTGCGACTCGCGAGAAGGCGGTGCTGAGGTTAGAGAGGTAAAAGCATTATAGTAAAAAAGCAAAGAATGATTTATGAAAGGATGAGTGATGTGGAAATTATTAAAAGGAGAAAGTGCATCAAAGCAAAGTTTGAAGAAATTCTCACCGGATTTAGCACCACATTGCCCAAATACAACCCTCCACTTTACCTTTTACCTTTTCTTCACCATGAGCTTAAATTAAAGTCCTCTAACAGGGGGATGGCTTCAATTGAGCGAGAGAGGTCGAGCGATTTGAGCGGCAAGGTTTAGTACTCATTGATTTATGATAATGTTATGGGGAATTACAAAATTAGTCTTCTATTTCTAAATTATATTAAAAAAAAATCTTCTCTATATATAGCAATGGTTCTTTAATTATCGGTTGTCTGTTAAACTTTTTAAAAGACGATTTTATTTAGCCTTATACAATGGCTTTAATAACTGTTTTCTTTGAGAGGTCTTATATATATAACAACGGGTTTTTTAAATATTCGTTGTCTTTATAACTTAATAGGCAACGATTCTAATCGGCCTTAGACAACGGTTTATGAAACGTTTTCTTTGAGAAGTCTTCTCTATATATAAACAACGGTTATTTATATATCCGCTGTCTTTTCAACTTACTAAACGTGATTTTATTCAGCCTTAGACAGCGGTTTTAATAACCGTTTTCTTTGAGACGTCTTCTATATATATAGCAACAGTTTTTGAAATATTCGTTTTCTTTATAACTTAATAGACAACTATTCTAATCGGCCTTACACAACGGTTTTATCAACCAGTTTCTTTAAGAAGTCTTCTCTATATATAACAACGGTTCTTTAAATATCTGATGTCTTTTCAACTTACTAAACGTGACTTTATTAAGCCTTAGACAACAGTTTTAATAACCGTTTTCTTTGAGGCGTCTTCTATATATATAACACCGGTTTTTTAAATATTCGTTGTCTTTATAACCTAATAGACAACGATTCTAATCGGTCTTATACAACAGTTTTATGAACTGTTTTATTTAAGAAGTCATTTGTATATATAACAACGGTTTTTTAAATACTCGTTGTCTTTATAAATACAAACACACTCAAAGACAACAATTAAATTTATAACCGTTGTCCGTCCCAAAAATCTCAATTTTTTTTCAACATAGACATCATCTTTATAGAAACCGTTGTATATGTGACGTCTTATAATATACATTTTGTACTAGTGAAATCAACCAATGTTGCGAATTGTAGGCAAACCACACTCTTATCCTTTATCGTCTCTTTGTGTCCATTCACATCTTTATGTTAGTTTAGTTGCATTGTCTTTCTTCATTTGTATTCCTATTCCGTCTTTCGTGTCATTGATAAACAAATATTGCATTGAAGTATTTGTTTCTCTGTGAGTTCGACCCCTTACTTATCCGCTATACTAGGTTGCTAATTTAGTTTATTTGTTTGGGTTATTTCTTTGGCGATGTGAAATCTAACAACGTTTCCCATCCATAAAAAGTGGCGCCGTTTCCGGGGAAACAAATTTATTTCTTTGTTTTGTGTGTTTATTGATTTTTGTTTCTTTTATTTTCTTTTGTTTCTTTCGAAAATTAAAAAAAAATGTTGAGGTTATATCAAAATCAGGGAGAATCTTTTCACCATTACTTCAAAAAAGTGCAAGAATTAGTAAGTGAGCGTAAAACACGGGATATCTATGATAGTGAGCGAGATATGGTTCTTTGCGTCTATGAAGGGGTAAGTCCTAAAATGCGAGATCTTATCGATGACATGGGTGACGATGGTTTATGCAACCCTGAATTTTCGGGATTGCGGGATCTTTTCCACGACATGGCTGATGAACCATTGGAGGAAGAACGCAAGCTAGTGGCTGAGTAAAACAAGAAGGATGGCGATTTTCAGCAAACGGCGTCCGCCGCCCCATCCACGGCGCCCGCCGCCCCCTCAGAACCTCCGCCATATGAAAGGATAACTAAGCAAGAATGAGAGGAACTGTGCAAAATATTTAAGGAATCATGGGAGATGCATCTATTCGCTGACGATGATTGCAATGAAGAAGAAGATCTAGTACTTCTTTACACGGAGTCTCATGAGTCGACGCGTGAAGTTTCATCTATTATGCCTTCTTCTCCATTATCTTTTAGGAAAAATGGACAAAAATAATACCAAGTATCAACTTTTGGCCAAAAATAATACGAACTTTGAAATTGACCGTTTCATATACGAACTATCGCCCTATTAACCGAAAATAATACATATGTGTATTTCGGTGAACTTTCCGACCAAATATGCCACGTGGTGGCTGCCGGAAAACACACATGGCATAAATTTTTGCCACGTCACCAAACTTGTAAGTTATGTCATGTCATAAATTTATTTTTCATTTTAAAAAAAAAAGAAAAATTAAACAAATAGGCAAATAGCTACAGTACCTTTCGAAACAATGGAGGAGAGAACGAGCAGATAACATTGTGAAGAAAGTGAAGACGCCCACCCTCGATTCCATTGTTTCGAAAGGTACCGTAGCTAGTTGCCTATTTGTTTAATTTTTCATTTTTTTTTAAAAAAAAATGAAAAATAAATTTATGACAAGGCATAACTTACAAGTTTGGTGACGTGACAAAAATTTATGTCATGTGTGTTTTCCGGCAGCCACCACGTGGCGTATTTGGTCGGAAAGTTCACCGAAATACACATATGTATTATTTTCGGTTAATAGGGCGATAGTTCGTATATGAAACGGTGTATTTCAATGTTCGTATTATTTTTGGCCAAAAGTTGATACTTGGTATTATTTTTGTCCATTTTTCCTATCTTTTATGCCCTCTCCTTCACCATCCATTATGTTTTCCTCCACATCACCCATTGTGCTTTCTTCTCCATCATCTATCATATCTTTAATTTTTCTTACCCATCATCCGGTGAAGTGGAGAGCCCAATGCCTATTGAAATGGAATCTCATGAGTGCATGCATGAGGATATATATGTTTTGGCTATTGATTCATCTGAAGAGCTCATCTTGATCGCGCCAATCTTAGAACCAATTCCAGAGCCGATTTCTGTTGCTCCTGAGCAAGGTAATGAAGTTTATAACACTTTTGTGGATCATTATGGTGAATATTTTTATCCCTGGGAGCATTACTTCTACAAGACGCCAACGGAACTGTGTTGGTGGTCTGACATTCCCTCTGGAGATGATCAAACCAAGGTAAATAGAAAAGTGTCAAAGGTATCCAAGGAATTGTGTTGGTGGTCTTAATTCAAATTTTGGTTGGGCACAAGAATTTGATTTGCTTTTAAGGGCTTTAACAATGTTTGAATGAGTCTTAAGGGAAGGACAAAATAAATCTTCGAGTCTATAACGTTATCCAAGGACGCTTCTTGGGAGGCAACCCATGATTTGTTTTCTAGTTTGCAAGTTTTTCAATTTCTAGTTCGGTATTTAGTCTTTCAAATTCAATAAAATGATATAGTTCCATTCATGTATTTGTTTTTGGAGGAGTCTTGAGTTAACCATGAAATTTGCTTGATTGAAAGACGGAGTTGGCGTTTTGCACAAGCGGCGCCCGCCGTCCCATCCACGGCGCCCGCCGTCACTGTTCACAGACGCGTTTCAGGATTTTGGCAGCGTTGGAAGGGGAGTATTTTCTATCCTTTTATTATTTTCGGTTTTTATTCTAGATTTTATTCTATCTATCTTTAGGATTAGATTTCTTTTTATTTTAGGTTAGTTTTATTTATCTTCTTTCTATTTTGTCTATCTTAGGTTAGATTTTTCTATCTTAGGATTAGTTTCTATTTATCTTAGGACTAGATTTTATCTTTTTATTTGTTTTATTTTCTTTTATTATTCTATCTATTTCTAATATTTCTTTTCTTTTGATAGATGATCCTTTCCCTTTCCAATTAACCACATATCCCAATTCCCAAATTTGATCATTCAAAGCCTTTCTCTCCAAGCCATACAAGAACCATAATTTCTCCACTTGAATCTAAATTCTAAAACCTAAGCCTTGAGTTTCAATCAAAAGTCTTTCTTTTCACATCCATCATCCACATTCACCACTACCCTTCATCCACCAAATTCAATTTTTTTTCATACCATCACCATTCCTATCACCAAAAGAAAGACTTTGAAACCAAGTCATGATCTTCAAATAGCAATTTGGAAGGAGTTTGGACGTCGGAACATCAACTCGGATTCATGTTTCTGCACACACGGCGCCCGCCGCTCCATACCCGGCACCCGCCGCCGCCTCAGTGTTTCAAAGCTTGTTGTCCAACGATGGAAACAACCATTTCCATGATCAAGTAGGTTCCCTTTTTCCCCCACTTGTGGTTTTATTTTAAATTTTGTTGTCTTTATTTGATTTTTATTTAAGGATCATGAAAAGTTTAAGTGTGGGGGAGGGGATAGTGAGTTAGGTCATATAGTGCATTAGGTCATGTTTAAATTTAGTTTCATGTTTACTTTTCCGTTATCTTATTGCATTAGAAAAAAAGAAAAAAATTTGAAAAATGTCAAAAATCCAAAAATATCGTGCATTGCATAAATATGTGTTATTCAACTACCCATCTTGCAATGTTTGTCCTCTATTATATATTTTAGCATAATAATATAAGTTCTATAGCATGTTTGGATTGTTTAGCCTTATCGCCTTAAAATGCTTTTCTTATGAAGTATGATTTTGTGATGTAATTGAGCATGTATGATTGAGCTTGAGTATGATTGAAATCCTATACAATATGGCCCTTGTCAGATTGTTTTTTAGCCTTATTGGAATCATATAATTCCTTTTGCGTGTATGTGTGATTTACTATCCTTATGTTTCTACCTCTTGATATTGACTTCATTATCTATTGTCAAGACCGACTCACATGTTTGTTACTATGTAAATATTTTGTTTCAATCCATGAGCATGAAGAAATTATTGTTTGTTTATGTACGGATATCATTGATATTATTCAGCGATAAAGTTTATTGTATTTTCGTTTTGACGATGAAATATATTATATTTTTATTAAATATTTCGTATTTGAAATCTTATTTATAAGTATTTATAATTTAATAAAAGAAAATGAACAGCTAAAAAATGTTTGATATAAACCGCCACATTATGATCAATTCAAAAGTGCTACAATAGGCTCAAAAAACCATTACTTTTGATTATAGAAACCGCCACATTGTACATTAAAAACGGCTACAATAGCAATTTGTAACTACTGCAATATCTTCGGCATTTCGTAGCGGTTATTTTAGTTTTAGTAGCGGTTTTATACTTCAAACTAAAAACCGTCGCAATAGCTATAAAAACCGCCACCTTTAAGCTAATGCAGCAGCAGCAGATGTAGCGACTAAAAAATCGCTACATTAGCCTTTAAGTAGCGGTTTTTCTATCTTTTGTGGCGGATTTTGACCGCTACCATAGCCCTTTTGTGTAGTAGTGTGTAACAATCATGTATTTACTTGCTTGGATACTTTTTTGAACTGTAACATTTGAAATGATGTTGGGGATTGTGTGTGGCTTTTCTGGCTGTTTTTTATCTTGCAGGATCTTATGGACAAGGTTTATGATGAAGGCAGTAAGTCTCCAACTCCTTGAACTAGTACAAATACACTCTTCTACGGCGTTTGAAAAACGCCATAAAATCCATAACATGGCGTTTTTAAACGCCATGCTCAAACGCCGTCGAAGCCGACGCCGTGCTTTTGTCCTTATTTTTATGACGTTTGAAAAACGCCATAGAAAATGAAATTCATGGCGTTTAAACAACGCCATGGAATTTATTATGCTTTTTCAAAAAATTAATATGCACAATCCATGGCGCTTTTTAAACGCCATGGAATTTATTATTTTTTTTAAAAAAAATTATATGCATAATAATCCATGGCGTTTGTCAAACGCCATGGAAATTTAGTAATTTAAAAAAAATTATATAATGAAACAATATAATACTCTGCTATTGGATTACACAGTAGTCACTCAATTAGAAATTTACAACTGATGATCATGAATCCTCCAAGCTAGACGTGCATACATGTACAAGATCTAAAGCTTTCACCCAATCACAAAAATTTACATGGAACGAGTGGAAAGTAAAAAGAGCTAGAAAGATAGTTATACAGTAGCCATAAGAGGCAATCTCCTTGTGCTCTTGTTTTAATCTACTTTGCCACCACCTCTTTATTTGTCTCACCTGAAATGAGTAGAACGATTATTCATAGATGATTTCTAAAAGATCAGCCACATCATAAAATAAAGCAAAAACATTAACAATGTTTTTCAGCAGATCCTATTATCTTAGGCTTCTATATCAACTTGTTCAAAAAAAGCCTAACCCAAAAGGCAATATGAAGTTGAGAACACATTAGAAAGAAAAAAAGCCAGCGTAAAGAAAGATGCAACATATACTACGTAAAAAAAACAATCAAGGGAGAATGATAGTACTTAGAAAAGTAGGAAGAAGGAAGCCTTATGTGAAAAAAAGACCTCCTGGCTCATCTTCATTTATGGGTTTTCGCCAAGATTACCTATAAACAAAGTATTGCAAGGGGCTTTGTTTTTTGTATTCTATCACAACCTACAAAACAAGAAAGACATAAAGGCAATTTGAGCAACATAATCTTAATCCAAAATGAAAGAATAGCTTAAAAACAGATTATTGAGTAGTTGTGGAGTACCATGCCAGAAGCCACTTTCAAGTGATAAAGGAACACAAAAGGTATGTGGAATGTAACTTACAATCAACAATAACATGTAACTTACAATTAACAATACCATTTGACCAAAATTAAAACATGTAACTTTATTTGCTCAAAAAGGAATTGGTTTGCTTAGTTTATTTATATTCTATTTGCAATCTCGATTTCTTATTACAATAGTACCTTGTACACAATTATGGGTCGTTGTTGAAGATGAGGTGGAAGACCAAAATTAAAAGATATTTTTATCCAATTTAAATTTTGGGACCCACGTGGGTTAAAAACACCCACTCTCTCTCCATTTGGTGTGTGTAAACACATCCGATTTTTTTTTTTGTGAGCTGCTCTTTCTTATTCTTTTTTTAAGCTGTTTTTTTTTACTATTTTATGAAAAATATGAGTGATTTGTTGGAGGGACCACTTGATTTCAGTTGTTCTTAAAATTTAACAATTTAACAGAATAATGTTTCACATCCTACCAAATAATGTTATGTTATCTTTTTTAAATTCAGTTCATATGAAAATTTACCAATTCCATTGAATAATTTCTTACGTGCTACTGAATAATGTTATTTTTTTTTCCATAAAATTTAGATGAAAGAAACCCTAATTCCCTAAACAATGCTTATGATTTTTACGAATAATGCTCATATTTCACCGAATAATGCTTCCTATTCCACCGAATATAATCTCATAGTTCATGTTTTGCGATCACAAACAAATGTCTTCTATAAACGAATAATCTTTAGAAATTCATGAAATAATGCTTGTATCCCACCGAATAATACTTCATGTGTAACGAATAAAATTAACCATCTCAGATTTCCCTATAAAAATGACAATTATAATGAATAATCTTTAGAAATTCCTCGAATTATAGTTATATTCCACTGAACAATAATTGTATTCGACATGAATTCCAAATAAGATTCATATATGCAATCGAAGTTTGGTAACGAAATTCGATAAACTAGCAACAACACCAATATATAACAACAACCTTCAATCATTCTAATAAATACAGTATGCACTAAAATGAACCATTCAAAAGTTTACAAATTCGTAAATCTTAGCACAAGACCAAATCCCGATCTAAGCTTAACCTAGCATAACGAAAATTGTCGGATCTATGAAACTACAGACAAAATTAATAAAACTAACCAGCAAATTGGAAAACTAGACACTAAGAACACATTAAAGAAGCCGAACAAGATGAGAAACGCGAAATCAATAAATGTAACGTCGATTGAGCAGTGTCTGAGATGTGTTGAAATTGTATCGATGAACCTCCTAATTCGATTATAATTTGCAATTGGGAACCAAGTTATGAGATGGGCAACCATCTCGTCTACCTTCACTTGGGAACAAGTCGAAGACCCCCATCGCCATCGATCATCAACGCCCCTATCGCCCTTTTTTTCTGGAAAAGCACAGGAGCTGAAATACCTGAATAAAAGCCTTCGCTACCGCTTATTCCGCAACACAGGAAACTTCACGCACGCCGATCTTTGCAGATCGTCGCCACCACCACCCAGATTTGCCGCCATCATCCCTCGCTTAGTCGTCCTCCCTCCGTCGTCCCTCCCTGCCTCGCCCCTTCCTGCCCTCACTGTCGGAATTCGAAACTCCCCCTGTCGCCTCTTCCTAGCCTCGATGCCGCTCACTTTAGATCGTCGTCGCCACTTTCGAACTCGCTTCCTCCTGCAACCGTCGTCGCTCTCGTCATTGTCGGAATGCCAATATTAGCCAACAAACATCACCAACCACAGAGTTTTCCACACGTACAAGAGGATGAAGGATTTAGGATTTCATTTCCCAGTTATGACGCACCTCACGCTCCTAAGCTGAGTGCTGGATAGCCATTTTATTTATTTAAAAAAAATGGGACTTGTGTCACAATCTCATCCTATCTATATACATATACTAAAACCGATGCATAGCATCATATGTGGCGCGTTGTGGTTGATTCTAGGGACAAAAATCCTCTGTGGCGCGTTGTAGTTGATTCTAGGAAAAAATCATAATAAAATAATATTATTTTTTGTCCTATGTAATTTTGTCCCTAGAATCAACCACAACGCGCCACATAGGATGCTATACATCGGTTTACAACCGATGTATAGCATCCTATGTGGCGCGTTGTGGTTGATTCTAGGGACAAAAATCCTCTGTGGCGCGTTGTAGTTGATTCTAGGAAAAAATCATAATAAAATAATATTATTTTTTGTCCTATGTAATTTTGTCCCTAGAATCAACCACAACGCGCCACATAGGATGCTATACATCGGTTGTAAACCGATGTATAGCATCCTATGTGGCGCGTTGTGGTTGATTCTAGGGACAAAAATCCTCTGTGACGCGTTGTAGTTGATTCTAGGAAAAAAATAATGATAAAATAATATTATTTTTTGTCCTATGTAATTTTGTCCCTAGAATCAAACACAACGCTCCACATAGGTTGATAGATAGATTATCTAGCCACAATCCATCCGTTGATAGATATTTTAGTAAACTAACGTAATAAATATATACTATATATTTAATTAAAAAATAATATTAAAATATTTTTAATAACGGTTATCTATTAAATTAAATGAGATTTAATTAATGGTAGATTTGAAAAAAAAATTACCTTATACATAGTAAATGTGAATATTATTTATATTTTGAGAGAATATAAATAAAAATATATTCAAATTTTATAATCTGTCGAACTAATTTTATTTATATCTATATTATTTTTTGGTGGAAAAATAATTTATATTTGGATTATTTTTATTGGAATTATGTATTAATGTATTCCCCGTACATGGGACGGGACCTGCACTAGTACAATACTAAAAGAGAAGCTTTTTTTGCCACGTGGCAGCTTCTGGTTCATTTTTTCCCCGCCCAATTTTTATCCACTTATTATTTGCCATGTATAAATTATTTGTCATATATTACATCAATTTATTTATTATATTATCTCATATTATTTTATGTTTCATTATCATAAAGATGATTGATTCTATCCATTTTTTACATCTATTATCACATAATAATATTACATACACTTTTTATTATTATAACATATATAATTCTAATTGATTCTCACAGATCCATCATTAAGGAAACACACACAACTAATATTTGTAAAACATATATATTTCTAATTGCTTCTTATACACCCGACTAATGTTTCTTTATAGTAGTATATTGTAAAAGATATGTATAATTATACGTAATATTACATACATACTTTCTCCAATTAATTCTAATTGTTTACTATAGACCCAACTAATATTTGTAAAACATATTATAATACTTCATCCGTTCAAAAATATAAGTCCTTTTAAGTTTAGATTTTTGTTTGAAAATATAAGTACTTTTAGGTTTTGTATGTATTTGGATATGAGAATCACTACTAAAAAAACAGGATTTAGCCACGGAAAATAGCAAAGAATTCGGCAACGAATTACCGTGGCTAACCGGTTTAGCCACGGACTCAGCAATGGTCGGGCCATCCGTAGCCATATGCCTCGTGACTAAATTCGGGCCGACGTAGCGACCGAAAATAGCAACGAACTCATATAGTCGTGGCTAATTCCATGGCTAATAGTAGATGACATATGTCGTGGCTGTGGCTACGAACCTGGTTTGAAAACAGCCTCGAAATTGAAGCCGTGGCTAAGTTCGTTGCTGAGTCCGTGGCTGCAAACTGGTGATGAGCCTAATCGGATCCGTTGCTGATCCGTTGCTAAGGTCGTTGCTAACGTTGTTACTCGTTTCATTGGTAATGTTGTTGGTAGGGTTGTTGCCAAGGTCGTTGGTAACGCCAATATTTGCTATTGTTGTTGCTCATTTCATTGGTAATCTTTTGTATACTTTAAAAATATACAAAACTTTTATAGATACATCCAAAGCAATATCAAATCCAAACATACATAAATGGAGTACAAAAATAAAGAACATATTATACATACAAAAGAAACAAACTACAAAAAAAAAAGAAATTAAACATCCAATTTCTTGTTAACACTTCATGTTGCATAGCATCCTTGAACCAACCTGGGACATCAAAATTGTAAGATTATAAAGAGTTATCACTTGTTAGATTATAAAAAGTTATGAAGATGCATCATGCGACTTTATAGAAAAGAAATTGCATAAGTAATTTGCAAATAAATAATACTAAACTCACCTAATAGTATTTCATACATCACAATTTCTCTTTAAAACCCAAATCAGATTTCTAATCAATAGGCCCAAATCGGATTTTCCAAAACAAACAAGCCCAACCCGTTGCATTGTTCACTCTTTTCCTCAAGAGACCCATTCGATGGTCAAGGAAAGGAAGGGGAAGGGCCACTCCGGCCTCTCCGACTACTACCAACCTGGAAGGATTTCAACGAGAGAAGAAAGTAGAAGAAAGAGCATGCTCACCGAGTGCCTTCGAAGATAGTTTCCGGGGTGCTCAAGGACGGATCTGGGCTTCCTCGGAGTGGATTCGACCTCGTCGAAGGCTCAGGTGCGTTGGCTCAGCCTGGGTCGAAGGTGGGAGGTCAAAAGGTGGAACCTTACAACGTTTAAGAGTTAAATGAAGTGAAGAAGGGGGCCTTACCGTTCGGATTTGAGGGAAACGGAGGAAAGGGGATGCGTAGCTGTCGGCTCCGATTCTCGTGGTGTGCTGCTGCTGCTGCCCGGAGGAGACGAGGAAGAGGATGGAAGAGGCGGCTTCAACTGGCTAAAGAACGAGCGAAAATCGCGTTCTGAGCATTAACCCATCAGATCTGGGGAGGTGAAGGTTGGATCTAGGAGCTTGGGGGCCAGGGAGGCGAACGGTGGTGGAGGAACCTCCGGCCATCGCCTAGGGGCGGATCTGATGAGAGGAGGAGCGGCGGGTCCGGGCGGATCTGGTGGCTTTGCGGACAGGAGAGGGCAGCGACCAGTGGTGGCTCTTGCGGGCTGGTGACTTTGGGGAGGCTTCGGGTTCGCTGCTAGCAGGAGGAGGCGGAGGTAGAGGAATGTCTGGCAGTGCAAACGAGAAGGCAAGAGGAAACGTCTGGCGGTGCTTGAATATGTGAAGAAGGAGAGGCGGTGTGAAGAAGGAGAGGTTGTAGACCGAAGAGGCCATTAGGGTTATAAAGTGGAAAGTACCCCTTTATACGCATCCACACATCTAAAATTTCAAAGCCGGAAAGTTTCCCCCTCAAAATTATATTATACCGCCCAAAAATATTTCGATTGAGCGTCAATTTCGCCAAATGACCATAAAAAATTTTCAACATATATTCACTTTTTCTATATATATTGGATTTTTCTATTTTGAATCATATTATTCTAATATAAAACATTAATATTATAAAATATAAATAAAAGTTGAGATGTCTTTTAAAGTAACAACAAAGTCAAATACTTTTTAAAATTTTATCTGAAATTTTAAAAATAAAATTACTTATATATTATTCTCATAAGAATTTATCAATTAACATAAGATTTTATTCAACACTTGTTAGCTACTTATATAAATTTCTCTAAAAATTTACTTTTACAGTATTTTCATAAAAATTTATTATTAATATATGATTTTGTTAAACAGTTATTAGTTAATTATATAAGTTTTCCACAAACCTTACTTTTATAATATTCTCATTAAAATTTATTAGTAAATTTAAGGATTTATTGAACAATTATTAGTTACTTATATGAGTTTTCCTCAAAACATACTCTTATAGTATTCTAATTAGAATTTATTAGTTAATATAAGGTTTTATTCAAAAGTTATTAGTCACTTAAACGAGGTTTCCTCAAAACAAACTCCTATAATATTCAAATAAGAGTTTATTAGTTAATAGAAGGTTTTATTCAAAACTTATTAGCTACTTATATGAGTTTTCCTCAAAACATAACCTAATAGTATTATAATAAGAATTTATTACTTAGTATAAGGTTTTATTAGCTACTTATATAAGTTTTCCACAAAACATAACATTATAGTATTAGAATAAGAATTTATTACTTAATATAAGGTTTTATTAGGTACTTATATGAGTTTTACTCAAAACATAACCTTATAGTATTAGAATAAGAATTTATTACTTAGTATAAGGTTTTATTAGTTACTTATTTGAGTTTTCATCAAAACATAACCTTATAGTATTATAATAAGAACTTATTACTTGGTATAAGGTTTTATTAGTTACTTATATGAGTTTTCCTCAAAACATAACCTTATAGTATTATAATAAGAATTTATTACTTAGTATAAGGTTTTATTAGCTACTTATATCAGTTATATGAGTTTTACTCAAAACATAACCTTATAGTATTATAATAAGAATTTATTACTTAGTATAAGGTTTTATTAGCTACTTATATGAGTTTTACTCAAAACATAACCTTATAGTATTATAATAAGAATTTATTACTTAGTATAAGGTTTTATTAGGTACTTATATGAGTTTTCCTCAAAACATAACCTTATAGTATTATAATAAGAATTTATTACTTAGTATAAGGTTTTATTAGCTACTTATATGAGTTTTACTCAAAACATAACCTTATAGTATTAGAATAAGAATTTATTACTTCGTATAAGGTTTTATTAATTACTTATATGAGTTTCCTCAAAACATAACCTTATAGTATTATAATAAGAACTTATTACTTAGTATAAGGTTTTATTAGTCACTTATATGAGTTTTCCTCAAAACATAACATTATAGTATTAGAATAAGAATTTATTACTTAATATAAGGTTTTATTAGGTACTTATATGAGTTTTACTCAAAACATAACCTTATAGTATTAGAATAAGAATTTATTACTTAATATAAGGTTTTATTAGTTACTTATATGAGTTTTCCTCAAAACATAACCTTATAGTATTATAATAAGAACTTATTACTTAGTATAAGGTTTTATTAGTTACTTATATGAGTTTTCCTCAAAACATAACCTTATAGTATTATAATAAGAATTTATTACTTAGTATAAGGTTTTATTAGCTACTTATATCAGTTATATGAGTTTTACTCAAAACATAACCTTATAGTATTATAATAAGAATTTATTACTTAGTATAAGGTTTTATTAGCTACTTATATGAGTTTTACTCAAAACATAACCTTATAGTATTATAATAAGAATTTATTACTTAGTATAAGGTTTTATTAGGTACTTATATGAGTTTTCCTCAAAACATAACCTTATAGTATTATAATAAGAATTTATTACTTAGTATAAGGTTTTATTAGCTACTTATATGAGTTTTACTCAAAACATAACCTTATAGTATTAGAATAAGAATTTATTACTTAGTATAAGGTTTTATTAATGACTTATATGAGTTTTCCTCAAAACATAACCTTATAGTATTATAATAAGAACTTATTACTTAGTATAAGGTTTTATTAGTCACTTATATGAGTTTTCCTCAAAACATAACATTATAGTATTAGAATAAGAATTTATTACTTAATATAAGGTTTTATTAGGTACTTATATGAGTTTTACTCAAAACATAACCTTATAGTATTAGAATAAGAATTTATTGTAACGGCCCAGAATTATGATTTTCGGGTTACGTTTCAAGGGATGAAACCCCTTGTTCGGATCTTGCAATCCAGGTACGGGTCGAGGTTTCAAACTCATTTTTATGATCAGTAATAAAGAGGGATTTCGAACCCTGAAATTATCGTAGGGTCGTTGGGTACCCTTAACCTGTCCTAGGGACTAACTCGCGAAATTCATTTCAAACGGAAGCAAGACGGAAGCAAAATTAAGATACAAAGCGCCACGGCAGAGCCGGGTCAAAACCAAAACATAAGTGGATGATTACCATTTATAATGAGTTAGAGATTTAGCCAGGTTCTTCGATTCGCCAAAAAGGGAACCCCGTCATATAGACATCGAGCAATCAAAGTCTGCAGAAAATACCTTAGAAAGGAGTCAGATCGAGCCACTCATGCGGGACCGGCAGTCCTCGCTGAGGCCACATAGTATGTGCTATACCTAATAAAGATGCTCTAACAAAGAAAAGAAGAAATTGGGTCCAGGAAGAATAGAAAAGGGTTTAAACTCCATCCCTTTCCTCTGGACGCTGCTCGACAAACGGAGAGAGAGAGAGGAACGAGCCGCCGGAGCTCCGCCCTCGATCCGGCCGCTTCCAAGCTGATCGACACCCCTTCCCGAACCCTACCCACACGGAAAGGAAACAGACAGAACAAGGAATTAAGAGGGAGGGTGAGGGCTCACCGGAGGTTCGGATTTTCGCCGGGGCTCGTCGTCAGAGGCGCGATTGTGCTTCGTCGGAGTCGGAACCAAGGAGATCGTGGCCTAGGACGACAATAGGAGGTCAAAAAGAGGATTTTGTCGAGATTGAGGGCGGAAGGGAAGGTGGAAGGGGCTTACCGCGCTTCAGATTCGGAACAAGGCATGAGAAGGAGGTGGCAGCGGCCTGGTGGTTCTCCCGACGGCTTCGGGGGTTCGGTGGCGCTCGATGGGGATCAGCCGGCGCTCGAGAGCTTCCAAAACAGAGGATGAGGTGTGCGCTTGGGGCTACTGGTGTGGCTCGGGAGCTGCGGTCTTGATGAGGGAGGCGGAGATGCTGCTGCTACTGCTCGGCTCGGAGGAAGGAGCTATCGAGGTGCCCGGTGGTGCTAGGGTGGCTCAGCCGGTGGCTAGGGGCGCAAACAGATGGTGATGGCTGTTGGGGTTTGGCAACAACAGAGAACAATGGAAGGGGGAAGAGGCTTCCTGGGTTTGTTTGAAAGGGAGAAGAAAGAGGAAAGAGAGGTGCTTGTAACTGTGAGAGGGATGAGAAATATTGAAATTAAAGGGGGGAAATTAGATGGAGATAAGGGAATCAATTTCTGAAATTGAACCAGCAGTGGGGTGGGTTGTGCAGGCCTTTGCTTGATGAGGAAATGCAAGCTGGAGGAGTGAGCAAGAAGACAAAGAGGAGTACTGCACTCCTACTACTGGGAACATCGGAGGGGGAGCAAAAGAAACAACTAAGTGGTCCCAAGATCACAATTCAAATACCCGGAAAACAAATCCCAAAACCCGCTCTCTCGATCTTATCCGACCCAATTCAAAACGATTTTCAAATTTCCAAATCCGAGTTTAATAATAAAATCTAAATATCATTTCTCCGAATTTTTGACATATGAAAGCGGAATAAGGTCTACTTTGCATAAATTTTAAAATTTTATCGGAATCCGCTTTAATAGTTTCGAGTTCGATTTATTAAATTTAGGACGAGTTTTTCTTAAAATATTCGATTTAAATTCATTTTTCTGAAAATTAGGATTTAAAAATCTGAGTCTTTACATCATCCACCTCTAAAAACAAGTCTCGTCCCCGAGACTAAAACCAAAATAAAGTAGGGGATGAAGTTGAAATTGATGAGTCCAAGGACCATGTCCAAAGATCTTGTAATCATCTCGGTTGCGTCTTCCGAGATTCTCACAACATCCTAGTCACAGTCGTGACATCTCCAGTTGGCCTTGACAAGTATGCAATAAGCGCCCCTATCACATCCTTGCTTCGACTTTTCGGAAGTACCACAACTCTAAAAGTTCTACAATGTCATCACTAGGTCTTAGCAAGTACCCTACAAGCGCCCTCATAGAATGCTTGTATCCACTTCGTGAAGTATCATAGAGTTGCTCGGGTTAGAAAAGTTTCTAAAGAGATTCCGCAATTGAAAATAAAGATTAGCCTCAAAATTCTCGATATCGTTCATTCTTTACAGTCAAAGTTGGTCATTTTTCAAAATCGTTCAAAATCTTCAAATAAGACGTCTAATCAAGCAACCTTACACCAAAACAAGTCAAATCCTTTCAAATCAAGATTTCGTCAAAAATCTCCCAAAACCAAATCAGTTTCCCGCATATCAATCAATCAAATTCAGAAATCAGGAGGTGGAATCATCCACCTCTAAGGGCTAATCCCATATTCTCTTCCTAGTTTCCAGAATCAAATCAATCTATCAGTCTCACTTCAAGCACGATTCACAAGCCATCAGAAATACATAACCACATAACTAACCAATCTCCCGTCAGTACATCATACGACCAGTCTCACATAAAACAACACAGTTCCACAAGGTCACATCAAGCATCTTCACATCATACTAAAGGTCATAATGTGCATCTTAACAACATAGCAAAATCATAACAAACGTCTCGACATCACACCAGAAATCACAAAATGTATCTCACCGTCGCATATCAACACAATAATCATAGTAGGGTCAGTCACAATGACAGAGGATTTTCAGTCGCCTTAAATCCTATCAAATAAATCCGACTAACCTAGCTAATGTAGTTTGGCAAGTACGGGTCGATCCCACAGAGAGTCAACGATTTGTATGCAAGTCTAGTGTGCTAATAAGAACAAGAAACAAAAAAGGGGGGATTTTTGGATGGTTTGAACTAACTAGCTAATTGAGAAATAAAAGTAAACAAAAGTAACAAACTAAACAGCTTGAGGAAATGAATATGAGAAAAATAACTTAGGTCAATCAATCTCAGCAATCAGGTTTGTTCATTGATCATCGAAATCAAATAGATAACTTCCTCTTGAATACTTTGTTGTGGAAAGACTAGGTCTTTTGAATCCAATTCCTTATCAAATTTAGTTAACAGGACAACCAGACCCTGAAAACCCTAATTATCAAACAATCCTGAAACTATCAAGATTCAATTCAACAATCGATGAAGTCTAAAGGAAATCAACAAAGGCAATCGACACGCACAACCAGTTATTGCATCAATTGCAAATCAATTCTCTATACAAATCCCTAAATCAACCAGTTTCAGAGATTTATACTTTGCTACTCAAGGATATAGACAACTCAACCAGTAATTACCTATATCTAGCTATAGATTATCATGAAAAGGCATCAGTTGATCAGACTAATGAAAATTCACGAAAACCCTAAACATTCGGCGCAGAGAATCAATAATATTCAGAGAGGAGTATAAAGAAATAGAAATCTCACAATGAAATTGCAAACCTGAAGCTTCGATTAATCTCCCTAAGAAAAGGAGTCTAGTTGTTCATGCTTGAAGAGAAAAACCTAAAAACCTAATTCAACTTCTAACGATGTCTGATGAAATTCCGTCTAGAACCTACTTAACCAACCCTAATTATCTCCTCCTAATAATAATAATAGGTCAAAGAAATAACAAATCCAAAATAACCACAAAAGGCCCAAAATGACACATGGAAAATAGGCCCACGTCCAAACCAACAAAAAACTTGGTCTCGGCACACAAAAACTCGGGTGAGTTCTTTTGCCCAAACCGAGTTACATCTAGCAGCCACATTTGAAGTCCCGATTTCGCTGTTTTCGAGGCTGAATTTGGAAAAGTTGTAAACACGAAAGTTGTAGGTCTTCGAATCCTCTTTCCAACAAGTATAAGTATGCCCCGATCCGATAAATACAGCCTTCAAACGACTCGTTTTAATGCAGCGTCGTCAGCTTGGACAGCTCCAATCCTTTACATGTTTAGTTCATCTCCTCGGCTCTCGTGCTCTTCTATTTTCGTCCAATCTTCGAGCATTGGCTCGAGCTTAGCTCCACCTCTTTACAGTCACCTGAAATCATGCACAAATCTCGTAGATTCCGACTCTAATTGAAATATAATGAAAACATGAAAACTACTCTAAACTCATGCATTTTACCCTACCTAAACACCTCTAAATGCCTATATTAACACTACCTAAATGTGCATGATCACACAACAAGGGATCCCATTTAATGAACACATAACTCACATAGTCGTCCTAACCACGTTCTATCAAGCATTGTCATAACAGGTTTATCATATCAACATTGGTATTGTACCGGTAGTCATAGCGAAATTCTTCATCATAAGGTCAGCGAACAAAACCATTGTCAACACATCAACACAACAAGGTCATGCTATTAAGATTTAGCAAAGGAAAAATCAAGCAGTATATCGATCATCAAAATGTAGACAAGCTCAATAGACATCACCTTAACTCATCACAATAGCATATAACGATCATTAGTAGTTAAACACCATTATCCTATATATACAAGTCATGTCCATACTTCAAGTCATATTCATCATTCACATAATCAATAATCATGCTAGTCAACCGTATGTTACAACATCATGCTTACTACCACATAATAGACATCATGCTTCCATATAGTAACACAACATTATCTCACAGTTCATACTCATCATTATTTCATACATTATATCACAACACGTCCTAACATGCTTCTAAAACAACATAATAGGATAGGAAAGCAGTAATATATCATGGTAACACTTGTCACTACCAACTAGATTTCAATATTGCATAACAATATGTAATATCATTCCATATCAGGTTCATCATGGTTGCTATTTAACATCATGTCAGCAGATATAAGTGAATAAAATAATCATGGAAATCCTCACATCATACCAATCAAAATAAAACACAATCCCCACTCGCCCATCTCCACTCTCAAGCCAAGACTAATCCTCTTCCAGACTCGCCAACGTCAACTCGGACAAAATTTCCCCCAAAGAAATCTCAATTTATTTCGATACTCCAATCTCACCCCCTCATTCCATCAAGCACTCCCACACACCATCCACCTCTAAGAACTCAACTCCTATCTCTAACTTCACACCCGAGAACCCTCTCATACCACATCCTCAATACTCTCAAAAGTCATTCCCCACACTTCATATACTACTCAAGACATCACAAGCATCATACCCTGCTAACCACATGGATCCCTCTCTCGCGTCTTGCCTCGTAATACCATCGATCATCCTAACCACCTAGAATTCTTTTACCACTCATCGCCCACGCTACCAAATTACCTCACCCACAGGTTTAAGGAAGAAACAATCATGAAAATCATCACACATAAGATCTACATCAGGTCAACCAGCATTTATAAACATAGCATCATGGGTTCATAATCAATTATTGCAACTATGTCAACAAGTCTCAATTTACCATCATGCTCAATCATTATTACAAATCATCATATATGCACATAATCAAGTCAAGATAGCAAGTTGCATCATAACATCAGACGATAAACAATTCAGGTTTTCAGCATTTGCAGTTCATACTTTTATAGGTACAGTAATTTAGATCATGCTTAGCAACTCAGAGTATCAACACATAAAGGCATCATGGATCATGGCACATTAGAACTATAAGGCGAAAAATCATACCATCACAGACAACAGACAATCAGGCAACAATCATTACCAAGTCAGCACATCAACACGTAAATCTCATCGTCGGGTTAGTGCAATATCGTCACCAACAAATTCAGAAGAATTAGCAATTCGAACAAAGGACACTCTCGCTTGCAAGTCATATCGCACTCAGTAACCGCATCCCTCGATACCTGCTTGTCCCGCCGACATCATCGATCCTGAGTCCCGTGGGTTATGGGCCCACGCTTTTGCTGTGCTGCTCTATCTCTATCTAACTTCCCGTTTCCTTTTCCATACGGTCGCTCGTCCGAAGTATCGCGTAAGAGTCCAAGTTAGCGGAGATAGGGGAGTGACAATGGCGGGCACCCAATGTTCCTTTCGGAATCAAACACGGACCAAGGCAAAGACGACAAGACTAGAGACAAGACCACGACCCGAGAATACAACGATGCCCTTATGAAAGTCTATTAGGTTATAATCACGACAAGTAACACGAATTCCTCATGAAGCATATCAATCACACTAATCCACACTAACATGTACCTATCTCTGGGGGACAACATTCGTATTCATATCAAAGACACAATCAAGTCCTACACTGATGCATATGAGACAAGCCAACATTCTAGTGTTCCAGGGAAGCAGATATGCCTATCAATTTCAAGTAAGATATGCGGATCCAGTAAAGGTCATACATGGCTTAACGAGGATGACAAACATCATTTATATGGACAATGCACGAGCATGGTATACACGTCAACAATGAGGTCAAATATAGCATGGTGAGGTACATCATAAAAATCAACTAAACATTATATGAGGATACATTTAAAAGCGCAAGTAATACATGGTACTAGCGATACATGATAAGGCATGATCATAGTCAAGAGTCATTTAAAGGAGTTCATCATAATGTCCATGAAAACAAGAGGGATCACCACAGAGTAACGAATAGAACATCACGACGATAGATCATAATCATGCTAGAAATGACTATCGTAGGGCACAAAAAAAATGGTACACTAACTATCACATTATAGAACAAGTATGGCATGTAATCGTTAGCGAGTCATATTAGAAAGCATAAGCCCTACAGGATACTACTAGCACATATCGAATATGGACACAATCAAGGTAACTCGACTAAATCCGTCATAACATTCATGCATCATGCGTATGTGAAATCATGACATAATGTGGTGTGTGATCATGTGAGGTGCCAAGTCATACATTTATGCAAGCATGAGAGGGCATCATAGAGTAATAGGGAACGCTACAGAGAGATGATCATGTAAACATGCTAGGGCTAATCAAGGCGACTACAACATTTTAAGAGAATAGCGGAAGGGAAGAGTCACACTATTAGGGACATATCTCGAGTGGGAATCAACAATAATGTAGTCAAGGTATAAATCCGCACAAGTCGCAACCAAGAGTCCTACGTGATACTAATGACGCAATACAGCATTTGATACATATATGCGCTTGATTGACTAACATAACGATACACAAGAGACCACATTAACATAGTCCAGCGATACAAAAGCATGGGAGGAATGTAGCAGTGCATAATATAAACCTACGTAACATGGCAATATAAGTAGAATACGGGGGCATGTGTTCCAATTTAATAATACTAAATGAGACACGCATATATCAAGATATTACTTCGATAGCATGGTCACAGATGTAACTACTAATTTAATCAAGCAAGGCCAAGAGCAACACTAACTAAAATGCCGAGGAGATCATCTTACGGGGCATTCGTACAAAAAGGAGCTTACCACACTATCATGGACCTAATTGAGGTAAAGCAACATTCATATAGACCCATATCATGCCCTTCATGTTTCTAACCAATCAGTAGTACGATCATTACAACAGGTCAATTAGACACACGAAACCAAACATAATCATGACAGAAAGCGAGATGCAACATGAGACCTAAACAATGTGACTAGCATGGATACGGAATGTTATACAATCACGAATTTACATTAAGGATCGTCACAATAACATGTACTGGAAATTACGTATCATATAAGGCATGTTGACATCAAGTTGTAGCACGTATCAAATAAGGAACTTGCTTCATCAGGGTATCAAAATTTAACGATCACACTATCATGAACCTAATTCAGGAGAAGATAACGATCAGGTAGGTTCATATCATATGGTTCCTGCTTCAAATCAATCATACATGCAATAAAATGAGCCAAGTAGACATGCTATGACAACATATAGCCATGATGGAAAGCAAGGCATAACATGAATAGCTTTATACTAATGATCATTTGTGAGGCATACGCGGAAGATTACAGAATCATGTCATGCAATTCAGAGAGAGTCACCATTATAACCGGACAGAAATCCCTAAGGGCAACCATTGACTTTCCCAACCAACTTATCACCCCTCTTTCCCATGGGACTCCGGTACGACTCTTCACAGCAAGAAGACACTAGTTGGTCACCATAAGAATAAGGGAAGACAGCCCCAGAAACACCTTACTTCTGACTCAAAGTGACATCAAGAACTTCCAATACTCACTCAGACAGCCTTAATATCCAACCATGATTCCCGACACAATGTGTTTACCAACCCGATTTTCCGTGAAAGATACTAACATCCGAGAAAAAGATTCGATAGAATCGAAAAAGTGGTTAACATAGTGGAAGGGGCTGTTCCACACAAGCTGGGTTTGACCACACAGAGACAAGGGTACTCTCACTATCCCGTTTGCACAAATCGGTCAATACACATTTAATTGTTAGGCATACCAATCAGACTTCTAACATAGCAAGCACTTAGCACAGAATCAGTTAATAGCACTCATAATGATCTCATTTGAGTCTCCCAACCCATCTGTAAAGAACAAGCTGATATTTCACCTACCGTTCCCAACTACACCCAATAGGGGTGGTCTAGCGCCTTTACTACCCACTCGTGTCCCTGTTTGGTCGGTTTAAGTTAGGCATCTTGAGTTCATTACAAGTCGAGTTCATTACTTAGTCCGATTTAAGTTAGGCATCTTAAGTTCATTTTGCCCTTTTTTTTTAAATCCTTTCAAATCCTTTGAAATTCATGGGCGGTTTTCCAAAATATGCACTCGACCCTTGCGTACCCAAATTGCACAACCTCAGCTCTGATACCATCTTTGTAACGGCCCAGAATTATGATTTCCGGGTTACGTTTCAAGGGATGAAACCCCTTGTTCGGATCTTGCAATCCAGGTACGGGTCGAGGTTTCAAACTCATTTTTATGGTCAGTAATAAAGAGGGATTTCGAACCCTGAAATTATCGTAGGGTCGTTGGGTACCCTTAACCTGTCCTAGGGACTAACTCGCGAAATTCATTTCAAACGGAAGCAAGACGGAAGCAAAATTAAGATACAAAGCGCCACGGCAGAGCCGGGTCAAAACCAAAACATAAGTGGATGATTACCATTTATAATGAGTTAGAGATTTAGCCAGGTTCTTCGATTCGCCAAAAAGGGAACCCCGTCATATAGACATCGAGCAATCAAAGTCTGCAGAAAATACCTTAAAAAAAGAACGGGGAAAGGAGTCAGATCGAGCCACTCATGCGGGACCGGCAGTCCTCGCTGAGGCCACATAGTATGTGCTATACCTAATAAAGATGCTCTAATGCAGTACGAAAGTCAAACACACTAGCATGCTCCTAGTTATAATAATGTGCAAAAATACGGTAAAGGGCCCAAGACAATGCCAAATGGCATATCCCTCTCCTACCTCCACCCCCTTCCGATAGGGCGGAGACTGGCCAGCTCGTGAATGCATTCCATCATAATCGGGGGGCACGCATGCCTAACCCGCTCCACCATAAAGCCCGCATGCATCTCATAATATAAGGAAGTTCATGACTCGATCGACTCAGGGTACCCGATGAGGCTGGGCTACCCTATGACCCTAGCAAAGACTCTAGGACTATCACAGATAACGGCCGTTCTGTTTCAAACGCATAAAGTAAGCAGATGCTCATTCAATTAGTGCAACCTAAACAGGATACTACATGGCATGCTTTTATGCATATGCAACACCTAACATAAAATGCAACAACATGCATGAATGTCCAACCTGAGTAAGCCCCCTAGGGAACTTACCTGAAGATGCAGAACAGCAGGATAATACAAGCAAGGCCCAATGCAAGTCCAAAAGCAATACACACCTATCATCAAGTCAATTACATAAGCTACCAGACCGATATTCATACGTACGAAACCCAAGTTCTCAACATACTCAAAACCAACCGATAATGAGACCGTTTTCCAAAACCTTTCCGATATGATCAACATCAACCAAAATCATTCCATTTCCAATCAAAACCCATCGATAAAATCGTACCAACCATATTTTCCAAACTCTTAAATCCCAAATTAAGTCAACTCCTATTCAAAACAATTCTCAAATCATGTCTGGCCAAAATCCCTTTATAAACATTAAATCTTTAATCAACTTACAATTTCATACCATTGAAATAATTCCGGCATTTTATTTCGAATCTTGACTTTAGTGTTTCAAGTAATTTAAGACATTGGTAAACATTTTCAAATAATCCATCCTTAGAAACCCCATTTACAAACAACATCTAACAACATACTCCAGGTAATAATTAAAATATAAGAAATCACCCAAAATCAACCCATTTTAATAACCCACATTTAAACAAAAATACTAACTTACTTTACCATTTCTAAATCATATATTAAAACCCCACATAACATCAAATATATTATTTCAAAATCCTCAAATTTCGTATTTAAATCATAATATAATATAATAACATGATAACAACCAACCTTAAATAAAATTATAACACATAACTCATAAAACACAACTCTTCTTAATTAAAACAACCAAGCCCAACTCTCTTATTCCCCAAGCCGAGCCCAATAGAAAAGGAGGAAGAAAAGGCCCGGACAGCCCAATCTGAAACCCGGATCCAGGCCCCAATCCGAACCCAAATTAAAAAGAAGAAAAGGGGACCCGGATACTGAACCCGACCCGGAAAGAAAATAGGCCCAAAGCCCAAACAAAGAAAAGAAGAAATTGGGTCCAGGAAGAATAGAAAAGGGTTTAAACTCCATCCCTTTCCTCTGGACGCTGCTCGACAAACGGAGAGAGAGAGGAACGAGCCGCCGGAGCTCCGCCCTCGATCCGGCCGCTTCCAAGCTGATCGACACCCCTTCCCGAACCCTACCCACACGGAAAGGAAACAGACAGAACAAGGAATTAAGAGGGAGGGTGAGGGCTCACCGGAGGTTCGGATTTTCGCCGGGGCTCGTCGTCAGAGGCGCGATTGTGCTTCGTCGGAGTCGGAACCAAGGAGATCGTGGCCTAGGACGACAATAGGAGGTCAAAAAGAGGATTTTGTCGAGATTGAGAGCGGAAGGGAAGGTAGAAGGGGCTTACCGCGCTTCAGATTCGGAACAAGGCATGAGAAGGAGGTGGCGGCGGCCTGGTGGTTCTCCCGACGGCTTCGGGGGTTCGGTGGCGCTCGATGGGGATCAGCCGGCGCTCGAGAGCTTCCAAAACAGAGGATGAGGTGTGCGCTTGGGGCTACTGGTGTGGCTCGGGAGCTGCGGTCTTGATGAGGGAGGCGGAGATGCTGCTGCTACTGCTCGGCTCGGAGGAAGGAGCTGTCGAGGTGCCCGGTGGTGCTAGGGTGGCTCAGCCGGTGGCTAGGGGCGAAAACAGATGGTGATGGCTGTTGGGGTTTGGCAACAACAGAGAACAATGGAAGGGGGAAGAGGCTTCCTGGGTTTGTTTGAAAGGGAGAAGAAAGAGGAAAGAGAGGTGCTTGTAACTGTGAGAGGGAGGAGAAATATTGAAATTAAAGGGGGGAAATTAGATGGAGATAAGGGAATCAATTTCTGAAATTGAACCAGCAGTGGGGTGGGTTGTGCAGGCCTTTGCTTGATGAGGAAATGCAAGCTGGAGGAGTGAGCAAGAAGACAAAGAGGAGTACTGCACTCCTACTACTGGGAACATCGGAGGGGGAGCAAAAGAAACAACTAAGTGGTCCCAAGATCACAATTCAAATACCCGGAAAACAAATCCCAAAACCCGCTCTCTCGATCTTATCCGACCCAATTCAAAACGATTTTCAAATTTCCAAATCCGAGTTTAATAATAAAATCTAAATATCATTTCTCCGAATTTTTGACATATGAAAGCGGAATAAGGTCTACTTTGCATAAATTTTAAAATTTTGCCGGAATCCGCTTTAATAGTTTCGAGTTCGATTTACTAAATTTAGGACGAGTTTTTCTTAAAATATTCGATTTAAATTCATTTTTCTGAAAATTAGGATTTAAAAATCCGAGTCTTTACATTTATTACTTAGTATAAGGTTTTATTAGTTACTTATATGAGTTTTCCTCAAAACATAACCTTATAGTATTATAATAAGAACTTATTACTTAGTAAAAGGTTTTATTAGTTACTTATATGAGTTTTCCTCAAAACATAACCTTATAGTATTATAATAAGAATTTATTACTTAGTATAAGGTTTTATTAGCTACTTATACAAGTTTTACTCAAAACACAACCTTATAGTATTATAATAAGAATTTATTACTTAGTATAAGGTTTTATTAGCTACTTATATGAGTTTTACTCAAAACATAACCTTATAGTATTATAATAAAAATTTATTACTTAGTATAAGGTTTTATTAGGTACTTATATGAGTTTTCCTCAAAACATAACCTTATAGTATTATAATAAGAATTTATTACTTAGTATAAGGTTTTATTAGCTACTTATACGAGTTTTACTCAAAACACAACCTTATAGTATTATAATAAGAATTTATTACTTAGTATAAGGTTTTATTAGCTACTTATATGAGTTTTACTCAAAACATAACCTTATAGTATTATAATAAAAATTTATTACTTAGTATAAGGTTTTATTAGGTACTTATATGAGTTTTCCTCAAAACATAACCTTATAGTATTATAATAAGAATTTATTACTTAGTATAAGGTTTTATTAGCTACTTATACGAGTTTTACTCAAAACATAACCTTATAGTATTAGAATAAGAATTTATTACTTTGTATAAGGTTTTATTGATTACTTATATGAGTTTTCCTCAAAACATAACCTTATAGTATTATAATAAGAACTTATTACTTAGTATAAGGTTTTATTAGTTACTTATATGAGTTTTCCTCAAAACATAACATTATAGTATTAGAATAAGAATTTATTACTTAATATAAGGTTTTATTAGGTTCTTATATGAATTTTACTCAAAACATAACCTTATAGTATTAGAATAAGAATTTATTACTTAGTATAAGGTTTTATTAGTTACTTATATGAGTTTTCCTCAAAACATAACCTTATAGTATTATAATAAAAACTTATTACTTAGTATAAGGTTTTATTAGTTACTTATATGAGTTTTCCTCAAAACATAACCTTATAGTATTATAATATGAATTTATTACTTAGTATAAGATTTTATTAGGTACTTATATGAGTTTTCCTCAAAACATAACCTTATAGTATTATAATAAGAATTTATTACTTATTATAAGGTTTTATTAGCTTTGAATAGGTAAATAAAGAGCAGTCATTCCGGGGTTCGAACCGGGGACCTATGGGTACTACCCACAAGTCCTTTCCGGTGAGCCATTCCGGAATGGTATAAGGTTTTATTAGCTACTTATATGAGTTTTACTCAAAACATAACCTTATAGTATTAGAATAAGAATTTATTACTTAGTATAAGGTTTTATTAGTTACTTATATGAGTTTTCCTCAAAATATAACCTTATAGTATTATAATAAGAACTTATTACTTAGTATAAGGTTTTATTAGTTACTTATATGAGTTTTCCTCAAAACATAACCTTATAGTATTATAATAAGAATGAATTACTTAGTATAAGATTTTATTAGTCACTTATATGAGTTTTCCTCAAAACATACTCTTATAGTATTCTAATAAGAATTTACTAGTCAATATAAGGTTTTATTCAACATTTATTAGTCACTTATATGAGTTTTCCTCGAAACATACTCTTATAGTATTCTAATAAGTTAATACTACCTCCGTCCAAAAATACATTGCCATTTATTATTCACGCACGCTTTTTTAAGAAGGTAAAAACTATATAAATTATTAACTTTTTTATTAATTTTTTTTAATAATTACAAACTTATTGATAATAAGTTTATAATTATTAAAAAAATTAATAAAAAAGTTAATATTTTATATAGTTATTAACTCCTAAAAAAGCGTGCATGAATAGTAAAAGTCCATGTATTTTTGGACGGAGGGAGTATAAAGTTTTATTGAACATTTATTAGTCACTTATATGAGTTTTCCTCAAAACATACCCTAATATTATTCTAATAAGAATTTATTACTTACTATAATGTTTTATTAAACATTTATTAGACACTTACATTAGTTTTCCTCAAAACACCTTTATAATATTCTAATAAGAATTTATTACTTAATATAAGATTTTATTAAACTGTTATTAGTCACTTATATGAGTTTTCCTCAAAACATACCCTTATAATATTCTCATAAGAATTTATTAATTAGTTAATATATATTTTTTCAACACTTGTTAATTTATATGTAAAAAAATTCATAGGTGTATTTGGGCCCATCAATGGGCCAATCGGATCAATGGGCCAACCGGAAAGACATGGTCATATTTGGGCTAATATAGCCACGGATTCAATCGTCGCTAAATCACCACTTAATTTAATGGGCTGAGATAGGACAATTGGGCTTTCACTAACTTCTAATGGGCCGAGCCCAGAAATTTTGGGAGAGTTTGTAACCGAATTTAGATACGGATCAAGGGTCATCGGATAGCCCATTCATGATATATATCCGGCTCGCCTACAATTAGTGATTCAAGGCCCACTCATCACATTTGTTCACTCAATTGCCGATAATTAATAGCCACAGATTTAGCAACGGATATTGTGTTGTGGCCATATCAGCGTCGAAAACAGCCACGACAATCCTATTCGTGGCTACCTTCGTGGCTATTTACTGACACTGACACATATCGAGCCACGAAATCAGCTACGGACATTTGGGTCGTTGCTAATAGCCACGAATGTTTCATCATGTCATACCAGGATGAGTATTAGCCACGAATATAGCCACGGTCAGGAACAGTCGTGGCCAATGTCATCGCTAATGGTCACGAATATAGGGTCATCTATAATCCGTGGCTAACCATCCGTTGCTAAATCCTGTTTTTTTAGTAGTGAATTGTTGCTTTTTGACTTTTTGCTCAAATTTTATTGGTTGATAAGAGTTGTGGATAATTAATGAAGGGTATAAATGGAATAACTTTATGATTTTCTTAATTTGTGTGCAAATGTCTAAAATGACTAATATTTTTGAACGGAGGTAGTATGTAAGATCATATATAATACTAATCTACTATTTTTTGTCACGTGTTATGTTTTGGATTTTCTTTCCAAAAAATTTCTTCGTTATATCATCTCATTAAATGATACAATCTATTATAATATTTTTAATAAGTTTGTATACATATCTTATAATTATATAATTTTTTTAAAAGATTGTAAAATAAATTACTATCGTATTATAACGCAATCTATCTATCTATCTATATCTAACTATTAAAAGAGAAGCATTTTTTATGATGTGTCATCACCACCATAATTATAGGTTTTCAACCAATCAAATTAAAATAGATTCTTTTTTAAGTTTCTAATCAATTGGTTCAATTTAAAACATTAAATTAGTATATAATTTTTTCCTTAGTATATTTAAAACATTAAAACTTGAATCAAACATATTTTTATTTTATTTGATAATAATTTGTTCTAGGGCTCCTACCCAATTATTTCAATTTTTTTTATTTGCTCTTAATTCTATATCGAACTATTACTAGAGAAGCTTAATATAGATGAAGTGACACACTTCCCTTATTTCTACGGCTTCTAGCCAATCACAATCTATATTCTATATCTAATTATTATTAGAGAAGCTTAATAGATGAGGTATCACACTGGGCTCCTAGCCAATTACAATTAAGCTTCTATAATTATTTCAATACTTTGAAATTAGTTGGCTGAATTGTTCTGGTTTTCCTTAGCCATCCATAATTTTGAAGTCTTCAGAAACTACCTCAGACTCAGAGGCCATTGAAATGGAGGCCATCAAGCGACTGATGCCATCTTATTTTAACATAGTCGTGAAAATTATTGAGGACTTGGTTCCCATATTCCCAAAGCTATCATGCACTTCTTGGTTAGTGCTTTGCGATGACCTTGCTACTCTGCTCTTATATTTCTCTACACCCATACAAACAGAAATGCTAAAACTATTTCTAGGGTTATGGTTGTTAGATATAGATTTTTGTAGTCATGTCCAGGTGAATCATACAAGGCGTGAGCTTCACAATGTCTTGATTGAAAAACTTTACAGGTGAGATAGACAACCATTTACTAGCAAATTAAAATGCAAATTAATGGGCATTATCGGACAAAGTTGGTTTTATCAAGTTGTTTATTCGTCGATGATGTTTTTCTCTTTTGGTCCGAAATCAGAGAGAATGAGTTTGACGAAATGCTTGAGGAACCAGAGGATGTGGCAGTTAAAAGAAAGCGTGTCCGAGAGAGTCTACGAGTTCTCCAACAAGCATTTTAGGTGACCCATCAACAATTTCTTCAATTGTATCTGCACTGAGATAAAACTTGGAAAATGAACTTGCATATTAGCCCAAAACAGAAATGCATCATGTTGAAACTTAAAACTTTCAGGATATAATGTTGATGCTTTTTCTGTCCCTATCTTAGAAAAACTAAAATACTTTAACATTTTCTAACAGATCAGACATTGCTTGGATATGCAAGATCGGACATATTTGTGTATTATTTAAATATTATACACTTAACTTTATCATTTTCTAACCGCTAATTAATATGTGTATTTTTTAACGCGCCATTGGCGCAGGTAGAGGACTAGTCCCACTATTAAATTTACATCAAGGTCCAAAATTATGTACAAGGTACACCCTAAGACTTGTGTACAAAGTACAAATGACCTAATATATATTTCAGCGCTTTCTTTTTTTTTTTTTTGGCTAGTGAATCTAATAACTCGCCATTAATTAAAAAAATGTTGAATAAAAATAGTCTTAATAGGCAAAGCTGGATTTGTCTCCATGTTAGATATCATAAATTAGGAATTTGGCCCCGAAATTAGCCAATTGAGGACTCTGCAAATCATGTAGGCACATGGGGAGGTTAATTCTGTCCAAAATCTGACTAGCCATGAAACGTAGACACACCACTTTTCCCCCCTACCAAACTGGCAATTTGAAAATAAATCATCTACACCATTATAATACATAGGTTTGGTTATCTTAAACATGTCCTTATCTTTTCCGCCTACTTTATTTATATATATATATAAATAAACTCGGTGTATGTATATTATATCATATATCCTTAATTTGGACAGGCTTTAGGTAAATTTGTGAGTTTACAATTGCTCACAAATCACATGATCAACTAGGTAATTTACAATTAGTATCTGAATTTGTAGTGTTATTCTTCTAAATAAAGTTTAATTATTATTTCGTTCAAATGGTTGAAGGGAGATAGTGCATCAACTTGATCCTCCTTCCTCAGGGATGTCAGATTAAGGAACCCTGTGAGAGTCGCTGACTCCAACTACGGTTCATGTACGATCCATATATACTAGATCTGACCAATACGATTTACAAAGTCATCTCGAAAATTCTAGCCAATAGACTAAAACTCATTCTTCCTAAACTAATCAACTCATATCAAGGAGCTTTTGTAGAAGGTAGATCCGTACAAGACAACACTCTCATTGCACATGAAATATTTCATAGGTTTAACTGGAAAAAAGGAAAAATGGGATGGATGACCCTAAAACTAGGCATGGAAAAAAACATGGAAAAATTGGCTGGATGGCCCTAAACTGGAGCTATATTGAAGCGAGTCTCGCCAAATTTAGATTCCATAGTATGTGGATAAGATGGATTATGAAATGTTTGTCAACAACCTCCTTCTCGGTGCTTGTAAACAACACTCCCGGAAAACAATTCAAACCTAACAGAGGGATAAGGTAAGGTAACCCTCTAACCTTACTAGAGAATTATACAAAGAAGCCTTACTAGAGGATTATACAAAGAATTATACAAAGAAGCAATTACTAGAGGATGCACTAGTAGGGATTAGATTAACAGAAAATGGTACCCCCATACCCCTTCTAACCTTTGCAGATGAAACTTTAATATTCGCTCAAACAACCCACATCAGTCGAAACACTATCCAAAACATGTTAAATAATTTCTCGAACCTATCAGGTTAACCATAAATTATTCAAAAAGATCAATTCAATGTTTAGCAAACGTATCTCAGACTCTAGCAAGAGATCTTGCACAACATATGGAGGTTTCCATCACGAGAACACTTGAGAAGTACTTTGGTATTCCTCTCATAAATGGGAGGATAAAAAAAATGTGTCTTTGAAGATGTTGTACAACGTCTAAAAAAGCAACACTCTAAATGGAAGCCTTTGACCCTTTCACAAGCAGGAAGAGCTATGCTTATCCAAGCAAACCTTAGCTCTAAAACTAATTACCTAATGCAAAATTTTCTACTACCAAAAGGAATTCTAGAACAAATTCACAAGATCAATAAAAAATTCTTCTGGAACAAGCTACAATCAGAGAGGTACACACCACTTGTAAATTGGGATAACATTTGCAAAAGAAAATGCCAAGGAGGCCTGGGTATTAGAAAAGCAGAAGAACTTAAAATAAGCTTACAAATAAAACTCCTCTGGAAGTTCTACACAAATGAGAATAACATATGGGTACATATCATAAAAGAAAAGTAGCTACAAAAGTAAAATATTAGAAATCGCTCTAATCATCTTACATCATGACAATTCGGTCGACTTCTTTCCTTGAGAAACAATTTGAACAAAGTCTCATTTGGATAATTGGGAATGGATATAGCATAAATGTTTGATCTCAGCCATGGGTCCCAAATCAAAATCTTGAATAGTTTAGAGGGAACTATGAGCCGGATATGAAAGTAAACCAACTCTTTATCTCACAAAAAAATTGAAATACTCCGCTAGTAAATAGTCTCTTTCCCTTTGAAGTTTCTTGTAAATTTTTAGCAATGCAAATACCAGATTGGGATACGCTAGATAAACTCATCTAGAAGCTGGACCCAAGTGGGAATTTAACTACGAAATTTGTCAAACGCATGACGATTAATGTAACTCAAATGTCAAAAGGTCTTAACTGGATTTGGAAACTAAATCTCCCTCCTAGATTAAGAAGGTTCATTTGGAAAATAATGGTAGATGGTCTTCCTACCACTCAAAGGCTTAATAAATATGTGAATCGAGTCCCCAACCAGTGAAGTCTTTGCAATCAAGCAGGAGAGGATACAGGAAACTTAATGAGAAGCTGCTTGTTCACTAGAAAAATAATTGATCACTTTGAGCTACAAAAAGTAAAATACTTCCAACATATGAATATAAATGAATCTTGTGCTCTAAATATAGATGAATTTCGACTTGGAAACAAAAACATTGAGGATCTAGTCTTTATTTGGCAAACTATTTGAGAAATGAACTTATCTTTAGGAATAAAACTTCAACCACAATAGAAAATATCATCCTAAGAATTATTGAAGACATCAATGACTGGACCCAAATTGAAAAAGATAACCATGGGAATGAAACTATAAAGAAGAGTACCATAGCTAAATGGAGTATACCACCAGGGGCTGTCTACACAATCAATGTGGATGGCTCTATTAATCCCACAGGCGCATGCCATGTGAGAGGGGTTGCTCAGGACTCCTTGGGCCATGTCATTGATATATTTTACAAGAAAACTGTGAAAGGCTCAATCATTCAAACTGAAGTTATCGCTATTCAGACATGTATGGAGCAAGCAATTAGGAAAGGACTTCGAAGAGTAATAATAGAAGGGGACAATCTATAGCTCATCAAATGCATCACCAACAACAACAACATCAGATGGGAGATTATACACCACATTGAAACGATCAAGAAAATGGAATCTGCCTTTGACCTCATCGAATACAAACATTTCTACCGGGAAGCGAATCAAGTAGCGGACTTCACAATTCAGAAGGGTATCATTTGTAATAGCTCTATTATCCCTTTTAATAAGTTCGCGATCATTTTCAGCCAGCGGATTCATTAGTATTTCATTTTCATTGGTTGTAAAAGTGTTTACAATGAGGTAAGCATCCTATAAAGACCCGAAAATTTAATTATTATTTAACTACCCATTTTGGAAAGTTTTGGGAAATCCGTCCTCGGGCAACATGCTATTTTTGGAAATCATTTGAATTAATTCCGACATCCTTGTAAATTCGAGTTTGACGAGTCTTAATTCCGATATTAAGTTCGGATTTGAAGCTTAGAGTCTCGTGAGTCATTTTGAAACGATTTGAATTTCGAGTCGGATTTTCGAGATTCGGGATTCGGGATAGATGGTCGGAATTCGATTCGAACCTAGCGGGATCTCTCTCTCTCTCTCTCTCTCTCTCTCTCTCTCCCCCCCCCCCCCCCCTCTCTTTTTCCTTCCCACACCCTCCTTTATGGTTTTTATCTTTGTACCATTTAACCCTAGAAGCTCCCATTTGTCTCCACTATATAAAGAATGTTGCAATCCCAAGGAGACCCCAAGATCCATATAAAAATCTAAGCCTTCCCAAACTCTAATCTCCCTCTCTCCATTTGAAATCCAAAGAAAACCCTAAGACACTCACCCTCTCTCTCTCTCTCTCCTCTTCAATCATCCAAACCCTCCTTCTAATCCCATCTTTTGTGTTTCTCCTAGCCATAAGACCCTTAAACACACCCCTCCTTGAAGATCAAGTGATGAAGAAGAAGGTCGGACGTCGATTCAAGCCAAAACAGAAGCGACTGAAAGATTTCGCCACCGCGAGTTCTAACTCTCCACTGTGCAACCGAGCCCAGAAGTTCCAGAAGTCACTTTCACCGCCGTGAGTTCTAACTCACCGCTGTGAAACCGAACCCAACAACTCCTATTCGTCAGTTTATCTCGGTAATACATCTCGTTCTCCCTTCTCTTACTTTCTTTTTCTTTCAAATCTTTTAAATGTGTCCTTTACTAAGTTCCCTACCTTCCAAGGTCGAATCAGAGCAAATCTAACATCTGGAAATGTGGAATGGAGCCCCTTATTTCCTCTCTCCCCTGTTTTTTGAAGGTATGCTTAATCTCCCCGGTTCTTGCTAGTTTTGGTCTCAAACTTCGTAAAGGAGGACTTTTACTTATCCTCTACCTTTTCTAGGCTCGGTCGTTCATTTCCTCGTCGATTTAGAGCTCACAGGACCCAATTGGAGTATCTTGAAGACGTTTCTTGAAGACTTCGGTAATCCTCTTCCGCTCTCCCCCTCTAGTCCTCGTTGGGGTCATTTTGTGTTGTTTTGAGTTGGGATGGGATAAGCTTTATTTTAACACTAGTTTGGCAAAGAAAGGAATTGATTCAAGGCAAAAAGGAGCCAAAACGTTCGAATCTCGCCGCGGCGACACCATGGTCGACGTGACAGTTAGAATAGAAGCTAATGAGATGAAGAAGACCTTTTCACAGTCGCGAAAACACTGTCCACCACAGCGAAATAACTGTTTGCCATGGCGGAAATGATCTCTCGCGGCCAGTGAAGGGTACTCTTTCGCGGGGAGCTTGGGAAGGATTTCGCCACGCCAAACGGCCATTCTGTTGCGGTGAAATCTATCCCAGCAGCCTTGGCCGAGACGCTCCCCTTGATCTGTTGAGTCCATTGGTTGGTTTTTGGGTTTAAACAATCTCTGATTACTTTATTGTCGATTGTTGAGTTCGAGCATATTTAAGGGATTATTTAATTATTTAAATATAATTTTTATGGACTTTGAAAAAGTATTGGTTATATCGATTTGATGTTTCGGAAATGCTTTGAGAGATTTGTATTTCAAATCAAAATGTTGGGATTCCTTAAACGTTACAATTTCACTGAAACTTAATGGTTTGATGACTTGATGTTTTGCGAACCTTGATTATCAACTTAACCTAACTTGACGGATTTTGAACTCTTTTAATCGGATACCGTTTGATGGTGTTATCCTTTGGTTTTTGATGGGATTGGATATGAATAACGATGAGTTATGATAACTTGATGGGAATTGAGAATGACTTGGCTTTCGGATGTTTTCTCGTGTTTAGAAATAGTTTTGAAATGGTTTAACTTCCGGATGATTTTGGAAACGTTTTGGGAACATTGTCTCCGTGTGTGTGATTAATAGCATTGTAGCTTATCGCATTCCTTATCATTATAATAGGTGCTTGTTGATTTGATTGGATTATGCTTTCCGCTATATCTTTGTTGTTTGGCTTCTCAGGTAAGTTCCTTTATGGGCTTACTCAGATTTATCAGAATGATTCCATCCTACATGTAGTCACATGATATACTAGGTGTTGCATATGCATAAGGGCATGATTCACGTAGTATCCTGCTTAGGTTGTACACTTGAATGAGGATTTGTTTACTCTACGCATTTGGAAAGAGAGTGACCATTATTTGTGAGTCTTATAGTCTTTTGCTAGGGCCATAGGATATCCCAGCGTCATCAGGTTTGTCCTCATCGAGTTAGTTATATGAGTTGAGCTTTCGTGCTTGATTCGCTGTTTGAGCATGACACTACAAAAAAAAATGAAATTCGCTTCGGCAAAAAGCCGTGGCAAAAGGCCTTCAAGGGGTAGCAAAAGGCATCTAGCTTCGGCTTAGCTACGGCAAATGGAGGGGTGGCGAATTTTGGGGTGGCAAAATTTGGTAGCTTCGGCAAATAGACGTAGCAAGAAAATTAGCGACGGCTAAGCGACGGCTAGCTGCCGTAGCTAAAGTGTGGGGTAAAATTAAAAAAAACACTGCTTTTTAGCACGGATTCTTTAGACCCGGGCTAAAAAGTCCAATATTTGTTTTAAAAAAAAATTAAATAATACCCACAATTTACCTATATATTAAAATTTCATTAATTATACAAAATAAAATGTCAAAAAATACAGAATTTATATACAATAAATATATACAATATGTCGATAAAACCATATAGCCTATACGTCCGAATCCTTCTTTGAATGATTCTAGCTTCATTTCCAAGAACCTCTGTCCTTCTTGCATCCAATTCAGCCATCTGGCCTGCTCTCAAGAAAACTTTCGTCCTACCTATCTGTTAGAAAAAAGAAAAGGCTACAACCAAAATTCAGTAACTTGGAAAGCAGCACATATGACAAATTCATAGATTGCAATAGGTGCAACTCGGACATGGACAAAAGAAGATAGTTGAAGATCTCAGAAGGCTGATTTATCCATTTGCATAAAAGAATGAGACAGGGGTATAAAACCAGACAAAAAGAGGTAAGAGTCCAAGAAGAAGAAATCAGCACCTGATATACTTTTAGTCCCATTTTATCGAGAATCTTTTGGAATGCAACTTTATCATTATAGCTGCAAGGAAAATGAACGCACTCAGCACTTCAGCAGTATTTCATGAGTCGTAGAAACAGGAAAGAGGCATTCATATTGACCATCGAGCTCAAAATCAATGAAAAGACACATGAACTCACTTTCCTTCCAGCACCTCTTGTCGAAGCTGTAACTTGATAGTATTATTTTAAGTGAGCAACTGTATTTGTGAGGCTTTAGGATAGCTGGTCTCAAGACTATTTTTGCAATGGGTATGTGTCCCAAATTTTTAAAAATTTAGACAAAAGTTAATATAATCTAAATTTTTAAAAATTAGGCAGATATAATAAAAAACACCTAACTTTAATTAAGATAATAAGAGATTATGGAAAAATTTTATTCATCATGTCTTAATGCTTTAATGCATTTTGCTACTTAAACTCTGCAATTTATTCCCCTTCAATTTCATTTTGTAAGTTTTTGAAATTGGTTTGTATCCGATCTTGCTATTTGAAAATATTATGACTCTGTCTTTTGCTCCAAGAGATTCACATAAATCACAAATTCAGTTTGCACTGGAAAAGGGAGTGTCGGCAATGTGATCACTAACCGAAAGCAATAACTCTATCTCCTTCTTTCACATAAACTTCTTCTCTGATATCACCAGCTCCAACCTCCATAGTTGCCTGAATATAGTAGTTGAACAAAAACAAACAATAAACAATAGCCAATATTGCATTGGAAGCAGTTGCAAACAGTAAGACAATAAATAGCACAATCTAGTGCTAACAGTTACCTGAGGGCTGAGAGTGTTGCTAATGCTCTTTAAGCAACTGCTGAAAGGAAAAATCAGAAGGAAGTGAGCAGAAAAATAGAAAGTTGAGATGAGTGAGAGAGATATCGAGGCGAGGGAGAAGTGGAGAGAGCAACGCGAGTTGCAGAGATGGCGAGGCTCCAAGGGAGATGAAAAGCAAGAGTGGCAATTTCGTAAATATGAAATAGCATAGGTAAGGACTGGGGGCAAAATGGTAAGTCAACTAAGTCTTAAAGTTTAAATCTCAATGAAAATTTTGATGTACTGCTCCTAAGATCGAAACCTGCAGCAATAAGATATTTTTTAAAAGCTCAAAGGGTTAGTAACTATTTTCAAACTTCGTGCAACAAGTTAGCCAGTTGAAACTTACAAACTCTCAGCTGCACTGAGACCATGCCCTATCATAGACCGCGCATGTAACAAATATATATAGATAAAAACATGTAACCGTAATGAGTGAATGAAAAATATAAAACATTATTCGAACTCGGTAGGCATCAGATATGAGAAACCATACCTTTGTTGAATTTATCTTCATCTTAGATGTGTTTTTAAAGACATTCTTTGCTGCATTTACCTCGGCTAGATCACCAACAACGTACAATGGAAGTTGCATGGGCATTTATATAGTTAACCTGGGAACAATTAGCATAACCACACTTCAACAATGTTTTTAAAGCATATGATTAAAAACTACTCAAAAGTGAAGGTACTTGATTGCGTTCCATTTTTCCCAAGATTCATAGAACACGAAAAAAAATTGCACTACCCAAGTGTTGTACTAAATGCTAAGGTACCACTTCTAGGGACACACCAGTATCTTTTAGGCTTCTTTGTATGCATAAAGGAACCCCGAGTCCGTCAGCTCGTGGATCAGTCATGTGATAAGCATCACAGTTGACTACCTCATCCAAGTATTATGCAATTATCGGTGCACCTTATTTCATAGCATGTTCCAAAACTCTCCATAACCTAAATCAGTTTCAATCAATTGTTCAGGCTCCTAGTCGGTCAATATTAATGGAAATCGTGAGGACATATAGACACAAACTACTTCGTTTAATATGTGACGCAAACAACGTATTCATCTATTTGAATCGGTGTATGACAAGAGCAGAAAATCCATATGCTAGAATATTTAAAAAAATCAAACCACTTTAAGAAGAATAAACCTGGAAAAAACTCACCAAAACTCTAGAACCTTTTCCCATCACAAAGGCATCCTGATCACTGTCCCATGACCTCGATGTCGTTTGAGGCGCATCATTTATAGGGTAGTTACTTTATTAGTGAAAAAACTTGGAGGAATGGCAATTTAAAATTGTAATATACATAGTATATGACTGATATACCACCATTACATATGTTAAATTTATAGCTATACCTAAGTTTTTTAACCTGTTTAAATAGCTTTTCTATACTCAGGTATATATGCCAAATTTGTATATACCACGCCCTTTCTTCTACAATTACTCATACAATCTGTTTATGCCCATTATAGATATATCCATATATAAAAACTTAAAGCTACATTTTGTATTACTATATTTCCTAACCCAATTTCGACAACTAATAAATGTAGGTTTGCATATCTCTCTGTACAAGATGTATATCAGTACCCTACCATTTGTGATTTAAAAAGGGTTAATCACAAGTGCACCACATTAATTCCAGAATATCAGATAACTTTCAAAGCACAACATTCAAACCTTAGCTCTCTCGGTTTTGGAATCTGTAGTAACTTCAATAATTTAAGCGTCTATCCTATAATATAATTAGGAAAATCATAGAAGAGTTACTTTATTGGTGGGGTAAGGCCATAAGATTGTGACACAGTTACATTGCAATGCCAAGCCACAAACATAATTGCTGGAATGTACTTAACACTTTCCAAAATTAAACACATGTAGCAAGATTTAATCAAAATTGATCTTCTTGACTTAGCAGGTATTGACTTCAGTATTTAACTTCAAAAAATAATAATTATAAACTCAACCCAAATCAATCAAAGAAAGTCACCAGAGGAAGTAATCGCAGCTAATTTCATGAAGCACGCTATAGCAAGCAGAAGTTGGCACATGGATTATCATAACTGAAGATGGCAATGTAAATAATATAGAACACTTATGGCCCATTTGGCTGAACATCATGGAAATGGAAAGGAGAATGAATCTATATATCCTGATAGTATTCAATTAGCCAAAATTCCAGCCTTTATCTCATACCTTCTTTTTTCCATCAAAAAATTGGTTTCATTCCCTCACATTGGTCATAGGATTCATGAGAGATTCATCTAAAAATAGTGCACTAAACATAAAATCTACCAGCTCTTTTTTCAAACTATACCATCCCAGACTTCCAGTTTCCTTTCCTTTTCAGTTTTCATAATTTGCAACTGAACGTATAATTGGTGAATATTTCCACCATCCAGGCTATTAGAGCTCATGCTTACCTACATTGAACCATGTAATTGTGAAAAAAAATTTCGAAGCTCGGATTGAAAGAACTTAAACATATGGTATTTAGAAACCAAAATTGATGGGTGATATAGGTGGAAAACAACAATAGAACATATATCTAATCACAAAAATACTTTATAATCAACAAAAGGGGGACTGAATCGGTAAGGAGGGACCGGATAGACGAACCTAAAGTCAGGACTAGGAGCGACGAGTGGTGATCGGAGGATGATGATGAGTGACCAGAAGCGTGGAGGGCAACGTTGTCGACCAGCGAGATCCAAATCTAGAGGAAGTGACTGGCGACAACGAGATCCAGATCTGAGAGTAGAGGTTGCGAGAGAGGGCGATTTTCAGATATGAGATCGGGAGTGGAGGCATTCGAGAGAGGGCGAGAGAAGAATACCTGAAATCGGGACGAGGAGCGATGAAGGGTGACCGGAGGATGACGATGAGCGACCAAGGGCGATAAGGGGTGACCGGAAGATGACGACGAGTGAGCAAGAGCGACGCCGTCGGCCGACGATATCCAAATCTATAGGCGGCGACTGACGACGGTGATATCCAGCTCTGAGATCGGGAGTGGAGGTTGAGAGAGGCGAGATCTAGGTTTTAGATCTGAATGCCGAAATGTGTTGTTATTGGATTTGGGGTGAGCGAGAGAGTAATACGTAAACCGAATCAATGGCCACGGCAATCCTTGCCGATGCTACAAAGGGTGGCAAAATCGACCCAGTAGCTACGGTAACTCTGGCCGAAGCTACTATCGGTGGCAAAAGGTACCAATTGCCACGGTAAGCCCCCTGCCGAAGCTAGATAGCGTGGCAAATTTCATTATTTTTTGTAGTGTGATGATTTGATTGATTATTAATGCGCATATATCCATCTGCGGATGGAAATTACTATGTTATAGCACCGTAATGGCCAGGCTCTGCTCTCAAGGGAAGGGGGCATGCCACTTGGCATTCTTTGGGCCATTTTACCGCTTTCTACATACTTATATATATATATATCTTGATATGCCACTTGGCACTCTCAAGGGAAGGGGGGCAAAGTTAGGAGTGGGATATGCCGTTGTGGCAAGTTGTATGCTGATTTCGGTGTGCAAACATCGGGTCCCCAATGGACATATCCCGGATTTAGTGTGTGAAATCCCTTCTTTTAAACCTAACACTTTGTTTTGGAACTCAACCTGTACTTGAATTTCAAGATCAGAACGAATGTATTCAATCCTTCAAAACGTAACCCGAGCTTTATAACTCGGGTCGTTACACCAAACTCTCCTCATGAAATCGGAAAACCATACAAAGAAATCGTAGGTGATGAAAAGGATTCCTCTTCCTAGGTACATGGAATCCAAAACAGATCTAAAACAAAATAAATCAGAAACACTCTTTTGACATTAAAAGAGGTTGGAAAAACAACAAATCTGATAGGAAAAATTGTTGATGAAACATAGTTTGTTGATCTGATATTGTATTTACCTTTTTTACTTGAAAAATGGTGTGCCAAGAACAAGAAAACATAGGAAGAGAAGAGAAAACATACTTTTTGTACTGCATGCCAAACCTGGCACAACTAAATCTGTAGACCCAAAGAGAGGGAGAGAGAGAGAGAGAGAGAGAGAGAGGAAACAAAAGGAAAAAAACATGGAATCCACTATTCGACTTGAAATTTTAGAAAATGGGATTGGAAATTTTTTTTCCACCCACTTTGAAAAGTTCGGGTGTTGATGCATTCTACTCAAAATTTGTTTGGTTTTGATGTTCTTGCCATGCCCGTATGTCATTTCTTACCACTTCGAAGAGGTCGTGGATGTGTAGTTCTCAAAGGCTTCTCTTTGAGTCCAAATATGAGGTTTTCACTGCTATTCTCTAGGAGTTTATATTGCATGTGTTACTTCTTGTTTATGCTTGGAATTCATACGATTGTATCTTCCAACCATTAATGTTGATTTCACTTTATTGTACGCTACATATCGATGACTTTGATATGCTTATCATTAATGGTCGTGGTGTTCCGAGTTGCTGGATTGAGTTGTGTGTCAAGCATTGCTCGTGGTTGAGTTGTTCATATTCATATTTCTTTCTAGGCTAGTGTGTTCTACCGACCTGCTCCTGGCGGTGCTATTTTTCGTCAACGAGTTCTCACTCTATCACTTGAGTCACTACCTTCATTGAGCTTTGTATTTCCTCTTATTTATTGCTGTAGTTATGTGGTCCTCTTGCTACATGGTGGTTGATATGTCTATCATTTTTATACGATCTCTCAATTTACTATACACTGGTGTGTTTGGTATCTTGAATCCTTACCTTCATATAATAAAAAAAAGTGAACTAATTTAACTAGCTAATCGATTTTTAATGCAGTTGAATTTTTTTTATACAAGGCAAGGACTCGGGGAAGGTTAATGACGATTAACCCACTGACAGATGGCATCCCAACGAACAAGATCAATGACCTCAACTGGAACACAGTCAACAACTAAATGCGAAGAGAACCCTAGATGCGCCAACTGATCCACCATCTGGTTCCCCTCCCTGAAGATGTGTGTGAAGGTGAACCGCTCAAAAGAATGACAAAGACATAGAATATCAGACATCGACATCTCTATCTCTCACGGACACTTCTAACGGCCCCGTAAAATGTTGATGATGGTGAGGCAGACACCTTCAATCTCCTGTCACTCGAATCCCCTCTTGGAAGCTTCCATGAGGTCATCAATAAGGCCATAACACTCCTCTTAAATATCTGACATCGACCCATGACTACGGGTACGATAAGAGAGAACTCTACCCAGACTATCATGGATTACATAGCCGGAAGCAGCGCGTTCCCATCCAATCCAAGCCCTGTCAAAATTTAGTTTGACATAATCATCAACATGTTTTTTCCATCTTATTGCTTTTGGTTTTTTTCCATCTTATTTCTTTCGGTTTTGTCTTTCTCTTTTCTAGTGAGGTAGTTCTTTGAATGTCAATTTCATCTATTTGTTCGTTCGTTTGTGCTTTTTGCCACCATTTTCCTAAATTGTTTTATATTTTTTATCCAGTCTTCCATCGATCTTATATCACTACTGTCAAAAGTTATTCGATTTCCGATTGACCATATACCCCATAGAGAAAAAGCAATGATTGATTTTTGTTCCGGAGATAATTGATGGAATATATTCGAAATTATGTCCTTGTATGATTTGTTTCTTTTGTCAGTGTTCCGGATCATTTGTTCAATCTGCCTACTGAAACTCCCAACAAAGGATAGGAAAATCTGGCATTCAGAAAAGAGGTGAGTGTTATCTTCATCATGGTGGGAGCACAGGGGGCACTGCAGTTGCATATGAATCCATTTGCCTTGTGACCTAACTTTTGTTGGGGTTCCATTTAGTAGGTTTTTCCGTAGAATTTTTTTTATTTTTGGTGGGAAATCAATCTTCCATATCTAATTCAAAGAGTCGGGGTTTGATCTTCTAGTTCGAGTGACGTGATCTAAAGCACTAGCAGTCGAAAACCAACCATTTTTGCTAGCTTTCTAGTGTGGTCTATCTTCAAATTAATTAGAGGGTATATAGACATCTACAATTTTGTCAACAATTTCCAACGAAAGATACAAACTTGGCTTATCTTTGTCCCATGTCTTCTCCAGTTTCATAAAATTGTCAATAATTTCCTGTTCATATATTTGGTCGATGATACGTTTTTTTTGCATGATCCCTTCATTTTGGAGCAAGTTATCAATCCAGAATCTTATAGATTTCTCAGTTCCAACTTGTTAAATAAGTCCAACACAAAATTCGTCTTTGATATCCATTAATTTTTCCCATTGCGAGGAGGAATTTCCTTTTCGTTGGTAATTCCATATATTCTCATTTCTGGGGTATTTATGCTTGATCATTTTAACCCATTCATTTTCTGGATCTACCATGATTTTCCAAAGTAATTTCATTTGTAATGCTTTGTTCATATCTTTAGTCTTATGAAGTCCGAGTCCTCCTTCTTTCTTTGGTTTGCAAACTTTATCTCATCCGATCAATGGCTTGTATTGGTGATCTTTGTTCTAAAGGAAACAGTTGTTGATTTAGTCCAATTCATTCTGTAAGCTTGCAGAAAGAATGTTGTTTTGCATAATTTAGCTTGGTTTCGCCGCTAGGTTTGCTTTTACTAGAACCGCTCGTCCTTGTTGAGTGAGTTCATTTGCTCTCCATTTTGTTAACTGGGTCTTTATTTTCCCAATGACTTCTTCAAAAGTATATTTGTTCACTCTACCATTTATCATGGGGCATCCAAGATATTTTTCTAGAGCATATTGGTTTGTTGTTTGTAGGCAAGAATGGATTCGTTGTCTTTATTCGTTCGCAACCTCTTTTGTGGCTTGGAATGTGAATTTTTTAAAATTTACTTTTTAGCTAGAAATATCGCAGTATTCATAGATGATATTCTTCATTTTTCTGTAAGCTTCCAGGGTTGCCTTTGAAAAAATCATAATGTCGTCAGCAGAGGAGAGGAAAGGGATTGAAGGTCCATTTCTCGAAGTTTTAACCCCAATGGTATTCCTTGATTGTTCACTTTGTTGATGTAATTTTCTTGCCGGGATTTCTGCACCTAAGATAAAGAGGTATGGGTATATAGGATCTCCTTGTCTAAGACCCCACTGAGGTCGGAATGTATCAGTCGGTTTGTTATTTACTAGGATAGAGAAAGTTATGGTCTGGATGCATTCTCTAATCCAGCCACATAATTTCTGGCAAAAGCCAAATTTGGTCATGATAGAAAACAAGAAGTCCTAGTTCAACCAATCATAAGCCTTTTCCATATCAAGTTTGATCGTAAACCACCCTTCACGGCCTTTTTTAGATCAGAAAGAGTGGAAGATTTCATGTGCAATGAGTACATTGTCTTGGGGTTATAGGAGGAAATCGAGTTTAAAATATAATAAAATAAATCAAACCGGATTATGCCCACGCAAATGATTACAAAACTTCCTCCTGATGTAGCAACAAGAAGTCAGGATCGATCATCGAGGAAGCTGGTCAGCGGATCTCAGGCAGCAGAAGTATCTCACGGGCAGAAATCGACTTCAGGGTGCTCGACCTCGACTAAGGGTAGTCGACAAGGGCCAGGCAAGTCGAATCCGAGCAAGCAGCAACCCCTGGTGTTGGTCGATCTCGATCAGCTTTGGTCGTAGTCGAGTTGGCTTGGTCGCCTTCGAGTTCCTGCAGAGACAGAAGCAACAGCGATCTTGCTCGATCGAGAATCAGTAGTCGACGTCGACCAAGGGGTGGTCGAAGTCGAGTAGAAACAGTAAAACAAAATAAAGAACAAAGCTTTTCGGATTCGGAATAAACTATGTGAAAGAAAACTTCCAAGATCGGGGTTTGCGACAACGATAACCAAACATGCATAAGGCAAGATAAATAATGATAATTATGCAAATCGCATCGAAGGATCAAGCTTTCGCCTTTTCCAACAATTAGACAACTCTTTCAAGAAACCCTAATTGTATCTACCAATTTTATGTTTACAATCCAAGTTGTTAGCATGGATCTCTATTGAATAGGTAATAAACATATAAAAGGTAGTAGATGCTCACAACATAATAAAGGTCGGATATTTACCTCAAATATGCATGGCTATTGTTGGGCTCGCCCCGACCCTAGAAGTGGGTGGACTACTCGCTCTTCATCGCAATCGCAGACATCATTGATGGAAAAGAAATAACTTGCATTAATATCAACAAAAGCGTACAACCGATCGAAGCCAAATTGCTTTCGCTCCTTCACTCCTTTCGACCTCCACTCTCTCTCTCTACTTACTCTATACTTCTCTTCCTAAGATTGAATGAATAGAAATCAGCCCCATGGGCTTTATTTATAGGCTTCCAATCCTTGCTAATCAAGGAAGGAATATCTATCTAATATCTAAAGATAAAACTTTAAGAAAAGGAACATTAATATTACAAGGAAATTAACTAAATATCCAAATATCTTCATGTGGTAGATAAATCCTTCCCCCATAGATAGATCTTGATAGAATAGGGATAGATCCGGCCTTGCTTCGAGCCCAAGCAAATCAACTCGTACTCAGATTGATCCAACGGTCTCGCGGCCCAGGAACGGTTTTGGTCGACTTCGACCAGTTTGGTCGACGTCAAGTTGGTTGCTCGATTTCGGCTTCGCTTCTTGGCTCCTCGAGTTCTCTTCTCCTCGTCGGACTCGAGTTGAGTTTCTGGTTTGGTCAACTTCGACCAATTTGGTCGATGTCGAGTAAATATGTCAGCTCTCAGCATTTTGCTCTTTTTTTTAAACGCATTTTCCCGAGTCCTCGTTCGTCGGATTGATGCATATGAGCATGCGTTGGAAAGCTCTTTTCTAGGGCTACAACTCTCATGAAGACATCAAAGCTTGATTGAGAACGATGAATGGTGAAAAATGACGTTTTCTCCAGCTGCACCATCATTAGCTTCTTCACGAGTTTCCTTTAAGCTCCAAAGTGCGTCTGATTTCTACGAAATTAAACAGAAACTATTGTAGACTCCATAATTTGGCAAATAAGCGTAAATTGCATAGATTCTGTATATTCCCAACCCAGAATATATAAAATAAGAAGCACAAATAAGCATAAAAACATGGGGAATGCCGGTTTGATTGCCTTAGAGTCTCAAGTGGAGGAAAGGCTCCGAAAAAATGTCGCCAGGCATATCAGATTGGTAACACAGCGGGCCAAACTCCATTGGATTTCGATGGGAGAGGAAACCTCATCTAAGTTTTATAGAAGCATGAAGGAAAGGAGGGCAAGGAACGCTATCCATGTGATGCAGAATGACTTGGGTAGACTGATGGAGGATGAAGAAGAAATCAGGGCCCATATCCTGGCTTCGTTTCAGAGTTTACTTGCAACTGATTCAGATGACGTCCCAATGCCGAATATCATAGAAGGGGTTGTTGTGAGTAATGCGGATGCAGAAGGAATGTGCATAATGCCAACCAATGAGGAGATCCGAAAATCTGCTTGGGCAATTGGAGCAAACAAGTCTCCCGGCCCTGACGGTTTTGGAAGCCAGTTTTTCAAGAGCTGTTGGAGTATTGTTGGGGGAGACGTCTGTGCTGCTATAAAGGAGATTTTTCATAACGGGAATATTCTCAAGCAAATAAATGCTACGTTTGTTTCTCTCCTTCCAAAGGTTAACAACCCAACTTTGGTGAAAGACTTGCGCCTTATCTCATGCTATAATACAGTTATGAAAATGGTAAGTAAACTTCTGGTTGCCAGAATCAAGAACTCTTTGAGCTATTTGGTGTCTGATTGTCAGGGTGCGTTTGTTCCGGGGAGAACATTAGCACATAATAATGCAGTTGCTTTGGAAGTGGTAAGAGGATATGGAACTAAGAGAGTTACACCAAGATGCACGATTAAGGTTGATCTTCAACAGGCATACGATTACGTTAGCTGGAAATTTATTCGCTTCACCCTACAACAGCTACACTTCCCTGCGAAGATGGTGGACTTGGTGATGGAATGTGTGACTTCCACTGCCTTCTCAATCATCATAAACGGAGCACCAGAGGGGTATTTCAGAGGGAGGAGAGGACTAAGGCAGGGCGATCCTCTATCGCCATACTTATTTGTACTTTGCATGGAAATGTTGAATCGTATTCTGATAGAGGAGACGGCATGCCCTGAGTTCCAGTTCCATCCGAAATGCAAGAGAATGAGGTTGGTGCATCTGGCCTTTGCAGATGATTTACTTATATTTTGTCGTGCTGATTTACAATCAGTGCAAGTGATAAAGAGGGCTCTTGATAAGTTCTTTGATGCATCCGGGCTCCGAGCAAATGAAGACAAGAGTACCATCTACTTTGCTGGAGTCGATACTGGTGTAGCAGAGGAAATATCCCGAGTGCTTGGCTTCCAAGAGGGGCAACTTCCAGTTCGCTATCTTGGCATGCCGCTGCATTCTAAGAGGATATCTCTGCACGAATATAGTGATCTGACGGAGAAGTGTGGTCGATATGTACAGAACTGGTCAACAAGAAAACTCTCTTATGCTGGTAGAATGCAATTGCTGAAAGCTGTCTTCGGGGGAATCATATCGTTCTGGAGTCAGTCCATCTTGATGCCGAGAGGGGTGATTGATAAGCTGAATAAGATACAACGCAATTTCCTTTGGAAAGGCACTACAGAAAGAGGCAAAAACCTTGTTGCTTGGAAGGATGTTACAAAATCGTTTGAGGAGGACGGTTTGGACATCAAAGAGATACTCGGGTGGAACAAGAGTGTCTTTGCCAAACTCTTATGTGACATCGAAGCTCAGAAAGAGTGTGTATGGGTGAGATGGGCGAATCAGAATTTGCTCAGAGGGAATTCTATATGGGATGTTGGCCCTAAGGTTGACGACTCGTGGGCTTGGAAGGAGCTACTTGGAGTGAGAGATGAAATACAGATGCTTCTGCAGCCCCATGGTACGCTTGTTTGGAGCTCCCTTCTTCATCCTAGTGGAGGGCTATCCAGCAGGAAAGTGTACGAGATGGTTAGAGACCATGGAGAGCAGTGCACTTGGGGCAGTTTTATTTGGAAACGTGCCCAGTGCAGACGTTGATCCTTTATTACATGGCTAGCTGTGAGGAAACGGCTCCAAACTGGACGTGTTATTAAGCATTGGTTAGGACCTGATGCAGCCTGGTGCCCGTTCTGCAAGGAGGAGGAAGAAACTGAGGACCATCTCTGGTTCGATTGCAGAGTGGTCAGGGATATACAGAACAAGGTATGTGATTGGCTTGGCGTGGGTGTGAGATTTGGCACCCTTCACGAGTGGATGCAATGGTTCGAGAGAGAGGCAGAAGGGAAGAAGAAGGGAGCTATGTTTCAAGGCAAGCTGCTGGTCCTGTGCTCTTTCGTGTACACGAATTGGAGGACCAGGAACCGGATGATCTTCATGGGTGCACAATGCAACCCGGCAGAGTGTGCCATGGAGATCATAAAAGCTTGCAGAAACAGAATCTCCATCAAGTGTAAGTGTAGGAGTAGGGTAGAAAAAGCTTGGGTGAGAAGATTGATGAGTTAGAGGGGTTGGGCACATACAGTTTAGAGAATTGGGTGTAAAGGGTGGTGATGTCGATAGATATTCTTGAGAGAGGTGTTTTTTGGGGACACTTTTGCGTAGTCTAGTCCGTTGTATTTTTCCACAAGACCCTTGGTATGGTCTCCGTGCTTTTGTAACTTGGTTACACCCATCTTATATATATTTACCAGTTCAAAAAAAAATCTCCCCATACTTAAGCTTGCTTGTCCCCAAGCAATAACTTGGATGGTCATTCAGGGGAAGAATTCAAACTCTCAACATCTTAGATTCATTTTTATATATCCCTGCAATCAATTACCATTATCGAAAAGGTACTTGTGCCACAAATCCATGCATGTGTAATTAAAAAGCAACATCTACTCACAAAAGGAGATTTATGCAAAAACAATTCATAAGTGACAAAGCAACAATAATCAAGAGGACTTTAATTAAGCTCAATAAGGAGTAGATTGATAAAAGGATAAAGGTAGGCAATTTTTCGCAATGTGGTGCTAATAATCCGGGGAAATGGAGTATTTCCAAACATTCATACCGCATTCCTTCTTCCTTTGACTTCTCACCTTTCACTAAATCGCTCAATGCTTTTTTTCAATATTATGTTTTTACCTCTCTAACCTTAGCACTGCCTTCTCGCAAGTCGCAAACATGGGTGTCATGAATGGCCCCAGATACATAGTGCTTTGGACTCCTCACCTGTGTCCCATCTCACTAAACTATTATCTCAGTAAGCAGGGTCGATCTACCTTTATCTCCTGAGGTGATCGGATTTTCTTTTACTCATTAAATTTTCCATATATATTTTTTTATTTCCTGCCAAACTCCATAATTATAATAACAACACAACAACCATATAAAAATCTCCATAGTGTAACATCATTCTCAACATAGTCCCCGGATGGGAAATAAGGTAAAGAATGACAATATTTAGATCATGTGGAACAAAATATGAAATAAGGCTCAATGTGGCTTTTGTGATGCATAAGCATAGGTATGGCTAAGGAATATAAACATAGAGCATATATGGAAATATAAAGTCCTCCATCCTCTTATCATGCAATACGTCAAAAGCAATTTCAAATTTTACCTCCTTTCATGGTTTTCAATAAAATATGCACTTCATTTTGACTTCCCTTTACTAGGCAATTTCATGCTATATCTCTAATGAATCCAATTTTTGCATCGTCGAGTTCAATATAACTTCCATGACACTATTTATTTGAACAATTTACAAGCTTTGGGAGATGTCTCATAGAATTTTGACTTTAGCATTTAAGCACAAAAAATTTAAGATTTAAAATTTTACTCAAAATTCACCATGTAGTAGCAAAATCAAGAATAAAACATAAATAAATAATATTAAGCTCTTCCCCCACCCCATACCTAAAATATACAGTGTCCCCACTGTATAAAATCAAATAAAAACAAGGGTAAAGGAAGGAACTCACCGAATAACGCGTTGTAGAGTCAAAACAGGGTCGTCGAGTAAACTGTGTTGGTCGACGTCGAGTAGCTTGGTCGACGTCGAGTACAGATCTGCTGCGTCGAGTGAAAGATGAAGTCGAGGATGCTTTCTGGTTGGTCAACATCGAGTAGCTAGGTCGACGTCGAGTAGAACTTTGTGCTCGATGTTCCTCTTGGTCGATCTCGACTTGGCCTTCGTCGATTTCGACTAACTTTCAGGGACTTCCTTTTCCACTCTTTGCGATCCTCTTATGCTTCTCGACCTAAAAATGTTAGTTTTCACAAAGACAAGACCTTCCACATGAAGTATTCAAAAACAAAAACAAAAACAAACAAAACCAAAACCAAAAGTTTCAAAGTCCCAAAATTCAAAAGTTTTATGTACATGCTCTAGATTTTAGAGTCGCTAGGCCGACTTCTCCGCTTGTGCTCAATGACCGTCAATGTGGGGCCCCCTTGTGCTTGGCTCTTCTCCTGGATCATCTAGGTCCTGATGGTAGTATGCAAGCTCAGCTGATAAGTTGTTGGTTGCATAGTATCCCTTGCCTTCCTTCTTCTTCTTTCCGGCTCTCATCCTTCGCAGATTAGCTCGCCACGGGGCCTTACATCCCCTTAAATATTTATTAAATTTATTAATGGATAGAGGAGGGGTTGAAATCATACCTGGACTTACCTTTTCGTGCCCAAAACAGAAATCTTTGGGCTCAGGGTTGGTCGACGTCGAGTAGAGGGACCCCATACTTAGGCTCTTGGCAAGTCTGGTGTTCAACAGAGGAAGTCGACTTCGAAAAGTTTTGGTCGAAGTCGATGGTGGTGGTCGACGTCAAGTAGCCCTTGTCGACGTCGAGTAACTTTCTAGTGTTCTAGTGTTTTCCTCTGTTGTTTGCTTGATCCCGTGGTTGCTGATGCTTTTCACCTCCAGCCATGAAATTTCCTCCTTTGTAGGGCCGAAAGAGAAATCTAAGATCTCGTCGCCTATCGTGAAGGTGAGCAATCGTGAAGGTGAGCAATCGTTGCTTTACGCTGATTTTAGCATATGTAGTAGCTAGGAATGGTCTACCAAGAATAATAGGGCTAGTAGGATCTTCAGCACAATCTATAATAAGGAAATCAGTGGGGACATGGAACTTACCAACCTGGACAGGGACATTATCAACCATACCTGTAGGGATGACCACTGTATTGTTTGCCATGTATAGTTTGGCATCCACAGGCTCTATAAGTCCTATCTTTTCCTTTTGCCAGATTGATAAGGGCATAATGTTCACACTTGCTCCTAAATCACACAAGGCATCATAGTTAAATTTTCCAAATCCCACAGTAATAGAGAACTTACCAGGGTCAGGTCTCTTCTCAGGGAAGTCCATCCTTTTGCATTTGCCGGCGATTTCTGAGAGTGATCGCTTGTTGCTAAGGATTTCCTTGAGGAATTTGACATAAGCAGGCATCTCTTGAAGAGCTTCTGAAAAAGGAATTCAAACATTTGGTTCCTGAAACATCTTAACAAAGCGTTTAAACCTACCTGCAGTGGGATCTTTTAGCGCCTTGGAAGGGAAAGGCAGCGTCTTTTTCTGTTTCGGAGCCAGAACAGATGTCGGAGGTGCTGCTGAATCCTCGACTTCGAGTTGCTTCTCCTCGACGTCGACTAGATCTTCCTCGAATTCAACCACAGGAGTAGTCGACTTCGAGTTCTGTTGTCGTGCAGAAGTTCCCTCGATGTTATGTGGCTGGTCGACCTCGGGTACTCCTACTCGACGTCGAGTAGACTGCTCGACGTCGACCACGCTCTGCTCGATGTCGAGTAACTTCTCAGCTTCGTCCGGCTGCTTTCCGACCTCTGGCTTGCGTAGTTGATGCCCGCTCCTGAGCTTTACAGTCGCGACGTGTCCGGTCTTCCCCTTGGGATTTGGTTCTGTCTGCCTAAGGAGTTGCCCGGTCGGTCATGGGATTTGTGCCGCGAATTGACCTATCTGGGTCTCAATGTTCCTCTTCCAGATGTCCAGTTCTCCAAATCTTGTATTGATGTGTTGGAGCTGATTATTGATGGCGCTACTGGCTTGCTTGCTTTCTGCTTGATTCCGGTGCATCTCATCGAGGATCATCTGTAGATCATCCTTCCGTTGATCCCTTTCTGTATTTCCAAGAGCTCTGTATAGCGGGGGGTTCCTAGGGGGCACCTTGGTTCCATTGTGGTTGTTGGAACCTTTGGTCCCCCATATAGCGACTGGGACCCCCTGCGTAAGCTACCTCTTCGTGAGTTTCTGCCATCCTAACTTGCTCTGTATGTGGGCACTCTACAGTGGTGTGCTGTTGTGAGCCGCATTCTATGCAAGGTTGGTTGACTGAAAGAAACTTGACTTGCTTGAGGAGCTTGCGATTCTGATCTATGTAGTACTGCTCTTTGACATCTGGATCAATCTCCTTCGAAGGCTCATAGAGTGGCATGGATGGGGCTGGCCTTACATAGGCATTCTCGTCATAGTTTGTTGGAGCCCCATACTTATTGTCGAAGTTGGTGAGCTTTTCTAGGGTAGCCCAAGCGTCGGGTGGTGGCATCTTCAGATACTCATACTGAGTATATTGGTTGATCCTATCCTTAGCAGCCAGATCAAGTGAATTGTAGAAGATCTCCTTAATGACATATGGTGGTTGTCCATGTGTAGGGCAGGATCGCAGTAGATCCATGTATCGTTCCCATGCTTTTTCTAGCGGCTCCCCAGGCTTCTCCTTGAAAGCTGTAATCTTCTGGCGGAAGAGCGCTGTCTTGGCAGGAGGAAAGAATTTATTGAGAAATGCCTGCCTTACTTCAGCCCATGTTGTGAGGGATCGTGGAGTCAGTCTTTCAAGCCACTTCAATGCTGGACCGGCAAGAGACCAATGGAAAGCTTTCATCTTGACGTATTCCAGAGTAGTACCTTCAGCAAGAGTATGACACATATCAGAAAAATTGGTAATATGTTCAAGAGGGCATTCATTAAATCTTGCATAAAAAGCATTATTTTTAATATCAATAAGGAAGGCATTGCGAATTTCAAAGTTGTTTTCAGGGATTAGAATGGCCGATTCAGGCACGACAAGAGTCGGGTACCTGTAATCCTTTGCAGTGGTAGGGAATTGGGCAAGCTCAGCTTCTGCCTGCCTTCTTAGTTCGGCTTCATGCTCAGTGCGTGCTCTCTCAGAGACGAGAGTAGTATTTTTTGCTTCTATCTCCGCTTGAAGCCTCTCTATCAGTTGTGCTTGTGTTTCTGCGGTCGCCATGATCCTTTTTAATCTAAAGTGGATGTGTAGGAAACGTTCTAGGTCGTCTAAGGCGTCAAACTCAGGATGTTGACCAGAACGGCGCATACACCTGCAAAATCAAAACTTAAAGGAAAACGTGAGATCTAACTACCTAAGGCGCAAATGATTGCTTCCCCGGCAACGGCGCCAATTTGTTGTAGGACGAAATCGAGTTTAAAATATAATAAAATAAATCAAACCGGATTATGCCCACGCAAAGATTACAAGACTTCCTCCCGATGTAGCAACAGGAAGTCATGATCGATCATCGAGGAAGCTAGTCAGCGGATCTCAGGTAGCAGAAGTATCTCAATTTCGGTTTCGCTTCTTGGCTCCTCGAGTTCTCTTCTCCTCGTCGGACTCGAGTTGACCAATTTGGTCGATGTCGAGTAAATATGTCAGCTCTTAGCATTTTGCTCTGTTTTTGAAACGCACTTTCCCGAGTCCTTGTTCATCGGATTGACGCATATGAGCCTGCGTTGGAAAGCTCTTTTCAAGGGCTACAACTCTCATGAAGATATCAAAACTTGATTCAGAACGATGAATGGGGAAAAATGGCGTTTTCTCCAGCTTCACCATCCTTAGCTTCTTCACGAGTTTCCTTTAAGCTCCAAAGTGCGTCTGATATCTGCGAAATTAAACAGAAACTAGTGTAGACTCCATAATTTGGCAAATAAGCATAAGCTACATAGATTTTGTACATTCCCAACCCATAATATATAAAATAAGAAGTAGAAATAAGCATAAAAACATGGTCACTTTAGTGGACATCACTTGGATTGCTCTATATGTGATGAATGCTCCTTGCAGTGGATGGATCAGTTTTTGTAGGACCGTTTTCAGTCTTTCCGCGAGTATTTTCGCAATTGCCTTATAGAGAGTAGAACTAAGACTAATAGGTCTATAGTTGTTCTTGGACTATCGCATTTAGGAATCAGGGATATAAAGGTAGGATTTATTTGTTTAATCATCCTCTCAAAATGGAAGAAGTCTTTGATTGCTTTTGTAATTGATGGTCCGACAATGTCTCTGTATCGTTGGTAGAATTTTGCAGTCATACCACCCGGTCTAAGAGATTTATCTTTTCCTATGGAGAAGAAAGCTCTTTTAATTTCTTGATTTGTGATAGGTTTTGTAAGGGAATCACTGTCCTGTTGCGAAATTTCTATACTTACTAATTGTAGGTATTCATTCAAAATACTATAGTTAATCCTTTCTTCTTTGAACCGTTTTTTAAAATCATTCTGAATATCTCTTCTGATATTTTCTTCTCCTATAATTGTTGTTCCTTCGGTTGTTACAATTTCTCTAATGATTTTTCTATTTCTGCGTCATGTAGCTACCTTATGGTGGTATCTTGAATTCGTGTCGGATAGTTTCAGATGTTTTGTTTTCTCCCTTTGGCTCCAATACATTTTATGGTATTGTAATATTTTGTTCTTTTTGTTTATAAAGCGTAGTTGTTTGTTACTATTTCTAGCTTTCTGGCTATGGCCAGGGTTTGTTTGGAGTTCTAATCGTCTATCTTCAATGTCTTTCAGTTGATATAAGATGTTACCAAAGGTTGTTTTGTTCCATTCTTTAGTTAGTGTTTTAAGTAGTTGGGTTTTTTTGATAACTTAGAACATATGTGACCCAGCATAAGACGAGCGCCATGCCCGGGCAAGAAAATGACTGCGGTCATTTTCTTGCTTCCTTCTTGTGCTACATGCTGAAAACACATATTGTGTGTTACCTTTTCCTTTATGTGATTGAAATCTTCCTTGTTTTCAATTTTCGTTTGTTCGAAATGGTTATTTGTTGTGGAGTTGTGGTGGTTGTTCATATCCATAAAACTTTTCAGCATATACATCAATTTTTTTCTTTGTTTCAGCTAGATCAATGGGGTCGCAGCATGGGGTCAGTTGAGGTGCCAAAAGGCAAGAAGGGAAGGTAAGAAACTATTCACCCTCACGAGGCCTGAACTGATCTTGCTCGCCTATAACACTCAGAAGACAATAAAGGAATTATGGAGGAGAGGTTTGTAACCAAAGGTGAATAAATGAAACAATCAGAGAAATGAGTGCTAACAGGGTACCTAGGGACCAACACCCTAAAGAACAAAACCCGACAGTTTAGTAAGGGGGGAAGACATTTTGATCAAACCAAACCCAAATCTTTGCTCTGTTTTGTTTTCCTAGTTAATGAATTCTTGTAGCCAAAGGGAGACAATCCAATATGTGGTTATACTGCTCAACTTGGTCATGGGTTCTTGTTCACTGTATTGGTTCATTTCTAGTGAGGGATCATTTCTAGAGCTAATAAGTTGTTCAAGAGTAAAGCTATAATAAATAATGCCAAGGGGCCAACAAGGAATCATAAGGATCTCATACATGCAAATATTCAAATTGTAGTGAGGTTCTAATTAAAAATTATGGATTTGGGGTTAATTTCATTTCTTTAACTAACCAAGAGAGCAATCATAAAGGATTTCAAAGTAAAGTACATCAATATAGTCGGAATGGCACTACAAGTCAAGCATATAATCATTATGTTCAATTGTTCAAATTTTCAAGCAGTCAATACCGACATCACATTTGGTCCATCTTGTGAGATGTTTGCTTGAGATTTAACCATTGAAGCATTTGAACTTGTTAGCTCCAACCAGTCTTTCTCTTTTGCATCATCTTTGAAGACTTGACATGTCTCTTGAACCTCCTTGCCTTGCTTGGATTTTGAAGGCTTAACCTTTGTGGCTATGAGTTCCGTCTCTTCCGAGTATGAGGTTATGTTGACTTGTAAAACCTCTTTTGGATAGATATGCATAGACCCAATGAGGATCTCTCTCTGAGAATCCACTAGGGGAATTTCTCCTGCCCCCTGTGATCTAAGAAGATCTTTTGCGCGGGTTGCATTGGCTCGCTCTAAAGCTGATGAACGAGCTAGCACAAGAAGAGGTCTTGTCTTGCAACATTGAGATCTGCGCTTGTGCCCCCCTTTCTTAATGGATTTGTTTGCCTTCTTGGAAATAGAGACAAGTTGTGCGGAAGTTGCGATTGACCCCTCATTCTTTTTTATGACACGAATGATAGGCCTTTGAGCGATTTCATTAGTTGGCTTTGTGTCGTTGTAACCACCCTCCTGCATTTTGAGCTTGTTATAGATGGGTTGGTTGTTGAATTTGTTATCGCCTAGCTGGATGATCGTGAGCTTCTTGCCCCCACGGCAGCACCTCAACACTAGTACCTGTAGTAAAATGGAAAGACGCCATATCTTTATAATGGAACCACTAAAATTTCATCTTTGAAATCAAAACACAATAGTGTCATCTAGGTTTTTTTAGTGTCGATCTATTATTGTTGAATGGAAGCCTGCAAAATTAGCTGACTCCGAAGGCAACTGGTATGTTCACCTTCAGTGTCTCCAATTCCTTCTTCCTGACGGTCACAAACATCCACAGAAACCTTTGTCATCCATTCGAATGCGAAATCCTCGCAGATTGAGAAGCAAATCCCTCACACACATCGACCTCTCCATCACTGTCATCATCGACGAAATCCACCTCGCCGTTCAAAAGCCCCAATGCTTTTCGCTTCATCTTTTCCACCCTTCCAATCGCGATCTCAACGGAGCAGCCGATAGTGACCTCCCTCTTCTCGAGAAGATTCAGAGACTCCTTGGCTTCGTTATCCAGGGCTTAGATTTTGCGCTTGAGATACTCGGGTTTCCGGTGAAGACCCTGATCAAGGTAAGTGAAATGATCCGAAACCTCCTTCCAGATGAGATTGCAAGACGAACTAGGTTGTACAAATAAAATGAGGGGTAAACTTGGTATTATGAAAATATGTTGGACATTTAGTGACAGGCCTAAAGTCGTTACGCCAAATCAAAGTAAATTCCTAAGATGCAAACTATAACAAGTATAGTAGGTAAGTTAGGGTCGAACCCACAGGGAAACAGAATCAATTGTAAGAGCAAGTATTATTACCCAAAAGTAACCAATTCAAGGGGGAGTTTTGTGTGTAAGCAATAGTGACCGAACAAGTTCCAATAAGAGGTTGCGAATATATGATGGAAAAGTATCACACTAGGTAATTATCCGCACAACAATTGAGATGGTTCATCATCGCATTCTATGAGTCTCAAGTTCTAATGTCCAGTAATTGTTCTCAATTCAGATCGTGTAATAGCTTTTAGTCCTACCAGTCCTAAAAGCACTTATCACCAAATTACAAGGGAAAACCTTCACCGAATAATAAAGCGATAGCATTCAAACATGAATTATAATGAGATACAAGCGATTCTAACAACCCGTTAAAATAGCCTGTAATCGAATCTCCTTCACAATCTACCACAAGCAACCTGCGTATGATGATTGTGTTTGCTACAATGAATCTACAACCCCAAACCTGGAATTGGAAACCCTAGCAATATGACTAGTATCGATAAACCTAGGTGATCAATCCAGATTAACCAATAATAAGCAATCAAGCAATAAGCTCAGGAGATCGAAACAATTAACAAAGGACGAACAAGAGTAGAATACTCACAACCAAATCAATCGAAGGCTTCAAAGAACCAAGTGTAACAAAGGAGAGTTAGTTCTCCATAGGGTTTGTGAGATGATGGAAAAGAAAATACGTCTCTGGAAAAATAACCTAAAACAACCGGCTCATTCTCGGCAATAATATAACCTAATTAAAAGGGTTTAACATCCCGTAAAAATATAATATTAAAAACTAATAAGATAGGGGAAAATCGGATAAGAATCCGTCTCCAGGGACTGACGTGGGCGCGCCAGTAGCAGCGCGGGCGCGTCAGTAGCAGCGCGGCCGCGCCAGCTCACCAGATTCCAGCTGCTTCCGAATTTCTTCACTTCAACTCTTCTATAACTTGCATGATCCTATGATTTCTTCAACTTCTTCAACAGGTTCCGAATCACCAGGTTCATACAAATATCTCTCACAATGACATGTAAATGATGACAAAAACTACTAAATGCGCTATAGAATATATCGCATATCATTTAGCAAAAGTGGAATTTAGGTGGACATTTAACAAAAAAAAAGGTTATATGAAAATGGACATTTGACCAAATTATTTCAAATATGTAACAATATGGGAGAGAAATTCGCTATGATAATCGAGTAAGAACTATGTGTTCTTATAAACAAACGCTCTCTTATGAGCTTTTCTTCTCCTTCCTCTCTCCTAAGTGCTTCTGCCTATCAACATCTATGGAGAACGGGTTTAAACCAACTCTTATGGCGCTCGAGCAGGTAAACGCTCTCTTTTGAGCCCCAAACCCCTCCTCCAGGAGGTCTGAAATCTCCTCCTAGAGCCCCTAACTCGCCTCCTTGGCGTAAATAGTCCTGGCTATGGCCGTCTCCGACTCGGATTTCTACTGTTCCGACCTGCTGTGGTCTTGTACGGGCATGGTAGTATTTCTGAACGTGGTTACGCTATTCCGCTTCCCTTTCACCGGAATCGTTCAAAGCAAAAATCAATTTGGGGTTTTCGTTGATTTGGGTTTCTCGTCTCCAAATCGGTTGTCCTTCTTGTCTAATTGCTTCTCCGGGCCTTCGATTATGCATTCGGTCTCCCTTGTGACGTCAATTCGGTTTTTAACTTTGGGGTTTAGGGGTTTGCTCCTCCTCCCTGTCCTGCAGTGCGCAGCTATGCGAATCCAGCGCTCTGGTGCTGTTCGGCGGTGGTGTCCCTCTCTTCCGGCACTCAGCTTCCCTTATCTTCCCTCTGGGCTTTCGGGCTGGGTTGTTCGGCTTCATCGGTGTGCGGTGTCGACCGCTCCGGTGTCTTGCTGCGCTGCCCCTGCTTAGGCGCTCCTCTTTGCCCCCTCTTCGGTGTCCCTTTGGCATGTTCGTTTTAGCGGCTAGGTATGGTGTACCGTGTACTGGTGTTTTTTGGGCTTGTAATTAGTCCTTTGGGCCCAAAGCTGACCCGATGGTAGATGAAATTTTTTAAATAAAATTAAAAGTTATGATTTATAATAAATAACTAAAATAAATAATTCCCAGGCGGGTTGTTTTTTTCCGCTTGGGCCTTCGGTGCGTTCGATTCAGGCGACGGGTGGCTCTGCGTGTGGCGTGACAGGTCTTTCTTTCTGTGTGATGGGGTTCTGGCAGTAGGAGTCGGGAAAGGCTGGGGCCGAGGCAGTGTGTATCGAGGCGTCTCCTTTTTCCGGAAGACTGTCTCCTTGGATGTTCGTCTTCAGTGCCCACAGGTGTATCCTGATGTGCTGCTGGCCTGCGATGCTGCTTCCGGGGAGTGCTTGACTTCGTCTTTCGTCTACCTCCTCATCTCGTTTCGGTCTGATTGTTTCTTGTTTCGCCTTTGTAGAGTGTTGTTGCTTGTATCTACACCATCTTTGTATTTTCTGTTTGTTTAGACGGTAACCGTCTGTCGACTTGTCTTTCTGACCTCAAATTTTTACCTTAGCAAATATATATATATATATATATATATATATATATATATATATATATATATATATATATATATATATATATATATATATATATATATATATATATATATATATATTTGTATGTATATATGTATGTATATATATGTATGTATATATGTATATATATATGTATATATGTATATATATATGTATGTATATATATGTATATATATGTATATATATGTGTATATATATGTATGTATATATATGTATATATATGTGTATATATATGTATGTATATGTATGTATATATATATATGTATATGTATGTATGTATATATATATGTATATATATATATACATATATACATATATATACATATATATACATATATATATATATATATATATATATATATATACATATATATACATATATATACATATAGAGGGTGGTTCATGGGTACTCATCCCTTATTGTGTAACATGAGAACACATCTGGACCGTTGATTGAATGAAATGGAAGGCTGAGATTAATAGACAATTTTGGCTTTTTTTAAATTAAAAAACAGTGGCACCCACGTCGTTTTTTTGCCCACTTGCTGAATGGGGGCGTGTGTGGTGCACTCTCTTCAAATTATTCGACAGTATATCTAGATTATTCAATCGTATCGTCTGATTATGCAATGGTATCGACAGATTATGCGATGGTATATAATTTTTCTTTTGTTAATCTTTATAAATGATTGATTATTCGGTCGCCTATGAATGATTATTCGGTTATATATAGATGATTATTCAGTCATATATGAGTGATTATCGGTTGATTATTCGATGGTATCGGTCGGTTATTTGATGGTATCGATGGATTATTCGATGATATCGCTTTAATATTCGATAATATCACTTGATTATTCGATAGTATCACTTGATACTTGACATATTTAAATTCACCCATAAACAAATTCCACCAAATTATCCTATATACATATGAATAAAGTTATACATACAAACGAATAAATCTAAATTACAGTATCATTGAACTCTTTATATTCACCACCACCAACACAATCAAAATAATCGATGCATCAAGGACACAAATTCGATCAAATCAGGCCAAGCAAAATTCCATAACAACCTGTTCGCGAGTAGCGGAATGGGAGTTCAATTGGAGGGTGAGGTCGGCGTTGGAGGCGAAAGAGTGGGTGTGGAGATGGGGGAGGCGTTGGAGGCGAGAGAGTGGGCGTGGAGATGCCGGAGATCCTGGATCAACACCCAGAACCAGCCGCCGCCGCCACCTGCAGCGCCATCGCCGGTGACATCCTGCCCAGATCCACCCACCGGTGCACCCACGAACCCCCACCGCAGCCCTCATCCTCTCCTTCCTCTCCTCGCAGCCCCTGCCGCCACTCCTTTGCTCTCCAGATCCGACCGCTTCCGACCACCGCCGATCGCCACTTCGCCCAGATCCGGCCTCCCTGAGCAGGGCTCTCCAGATCCGGCCGCTTCCGACCACCGTCGATCGCCACCTCGCCCAGATCCGGCCTCCCTGAGCGGGATCTCCATCGCCGTCGCTTCCGCCTTCGCCATCCGCACCACCATCGCCGTCACCATCGCCCGCTCCTTGATCTCCTTCGCCGCCGCCTTCGCTAACCGCCTTCATCATCTCCCGATCTCCATCGCGCCCGGACCTCTGAATTGGAGAGAAGATGGTTTTAATTTTATACAGGGGAAATTGATTAGGGTTGAGTTGTGTGATGTACACGCACCCGGAATGGAATTGGTGGGGGTGATTTTCCATTTCCATTTTCAATTAATAAATATTTGAGATTAATCTCAGCCATCCAATATCTCTAAATCAACGGTTGAGATCTGTTCTCATGTTACACAATAAGGGCTGTTCTCATATGATCTATTATATATATATATATATATATATATATGGGTGAGAAATTCATGAATCCTTTTGCAAAAGCGAAATTTTGACATTGTACATGCATGTGTACATAATATACTTCGTATAACCTATATAGCTTAATATTATAAATTATTGCAGCCTACAATTAACTATATCATATACTTGTGAAAACTATGAAGGATGTTTCGGTGATGTAAGCCACAAATAGTTGGAAATGGACAAGAGCGACATAACAGCTACCAAAATAACATATTTTTCTGAATTGATTAATTAGTTAGTAGAATTTCGCTAGTGTTTGGCATCACAAAAATAAAACAGAGGAAAATGGCCAGCTCGTTTTTTTACATGTATATAAAATAATAATAATAATAATAATAATAATAAGAGCTAGCTATATACTCCAGTTTCATTACATAATGACAGGCATGGATTCATGTATATGTACCTGCAATGTGGGTCTTGTCCAAATCAAATTCTGTACATCAATCTCTTCCTTTTTGTCTTTGTAATTGAATTTCTCTTCTTTATCATGTTCTGTCATGTCTTTGACATGTATGTTATTTATCTTCATCTGACCAACCATGTAAAATTACTTAGACCATGTTTATCAAATGATACTAGAGATAAGTAAGAATACTACTATTTTATTTTTCTCTTTCCGTTAAATCATTTTAGCATCTCATTCTCTTTCTTCCACTTTATCAATAACATCCCTAGTATCACAAAACCTATCTTTTCATACAAACTCAATTTACAAATATACCACTCTCTAACAATTATTTTCATTCACGATTTTATATTATTATATCCATTTATTATTATAAAAAAAATTTAATAATTAATTATTTCATGTTCTTAAATTATTTATTCTTCCATAACTATAATTCAATTTTTCAATCATTTTTTGCATATTTATATTCAAAGAGAAATATTTTTTAATAAAATATAGTCAAATATATTCAAAATTGATGTCTACGTGTAGATAAAAATGATTCTAGCATTGTGGTGCTTTTTTTGAAAAAAAATTTAAACATTTTCAATACAAAAATATTAATTGAAATATTTAAAACGCTTCCCACCAGATTTAATCAAGCTCGTCCATCACATGACACTTGTCACCCATGCGTCATCCCAGCCTACATCCCAAACTCATGGCGACACGTGTCCCTTTTATTGGCTGGTTTTGCAGACACTCCAATAGTGGCTATACAATGTTGAATGAAATTTGAGCTAGTATCGATACTTCAGTAGTATCGGCCTAGTATCGCATCCCCTACTGTTCTAATGTTTTATTTTTAAAACTATTAGTATCTTCAACGGTATCATAACCAATAAAAATGCCCTTAGAATGATACGTACGTGTGTGTGTGCGTGCGCGTGCGTGCGTGCGTGCGTGCGTGCGTGCGTGCGTGCGTGCGTGTGTGTGTGTATATATAGGTAAAAGTTTTTTGTCAAACAGAAAGTACAGTATGATGAAACGAATTAATATTGTGTTATACTAGTGCGAATATTATGTTCAGTTAGAGCTAGAAAAACTTCGGAGAGGGGCACAATCATATATGTACGAAGTCGTTTTGGCTCAAAGCGATATGAAGAACTCTTGTAATAAAACAACAAATGATATTATTTTGAAACTTTAATGACTGCAGAGAGAACCTTCCACTTCCCTTCTCAAACAACCCTAGCTGCCACCATGTAATCTAGGCAGCCTCCGCCACCGCCTCCGACTGGCTTCCCAACCGCCCTCGACGCACACCTTAAGTCTCCCACCATCACCTCTTAGCCCACAAATTTGGCGATAGTACTCACTCTTCCTCCGCCAGTCTGCCACCTTCCTTTTCCTCTTCTACACCATCTGGTGACGCCCTGGCGGATCTCTCTGTTTGGGTAGTCCCCGATGCCGCCTCCACTGCTCCTCCCGACCCTCGTTCGCCTCCTCCCGTGGCCGGCTCCGAAGTGGTCAACCTTGTACACGTACTCCTCCCCCTGTATATCTCCAACAGGGCCACCTCTGTTTGGCCTCCAACCTCAACTCCATGGGTGGCGGCTTCCCCTCCGACGGACCACACTTCCTCGAGTCCACCTGCCGCTAAGGGCGACGCCCCACATCCTCAAATTGCCCCGTGCCTACTCTCTCTCCCCCTTCTGCCCAACTACCCAGATCTGTGTAGATCAGCTCAGATCATTCCAAACCTCCGATGAGATCCCTCCGACATCAGCCTCCCTACCAGAACCTCCGACGTTAGCTTCCCTACCCTCGGTCCTCCTTGGCTTGGCGTCGTTGATTGATGTGCACCTATTTTTCCATGTTTTACATTGACTTTTATATCGATTTTCGCATGCATTTCATATCATTGGGTTAGAATTATACATAATCTATGTAGCTTATGCTTATTTGCCAAATTATGGAGTCTACACTAGTTTTTGTTTAATTTTGCAGAAATTGAGGTATTTTACAGCAATTCGGAGAAGGAAGGAAACCATGGAATAGTTCAAGGTCGAATACAGAAAGTCCAAGGACGAGTAGCAGCTAAACCAGAACGCATCGAGCAGAAGAGAACAGAAAAGCACTCGACAACACTAGTCGATGTCGACCAGACTGGTCGATGTCGAGTACCTGTCAGTCGACAACAGCTCCAGAACACCCAGATTGAGCACAGAACCACTCGAGACGACGGATCCTAGTCGATGTCGAGTACCTTACTCGATGTCTAGGACCCGTCAAAATCAGCAATTCTAGTCGAGCTCGAATCCAAATCCGAGAAGAAGAGTTATACTCGACGCCGACTACTTTGGTCGATGTCGAGTACTTCCCAGCGCCAGTCCGAGTGGAATTCTATCAAGAGAAGAGAAAATATGTCAAGATTTATCCACATTAGATATTTCCCTTGTCTAATTTATTAGACTTATTTCCTTTATCCACAAAGTTTTATCTTAAGCTTTAGATAGATAGTTTTAGAAATAGATAGATTATTCTTTCCTTGGATAACGGGGATTGAATACTATAAATAAGGCCATAGGGGCTGTTTCTTAGGCATTCAATTTCAATCCCAATTTACACACATAGATAGCGAGTAGAGAGAGCTTTGGCCGAGTAGAAAGCTGGAAAGGCGAGAGCGGATTTGGCTTCGATCGGTTGTAAGCTTTGTTTTGATTTAATGCGATTTAGTTCCTTTAAATTATTGATTTGTGTTTTGATGATGAAGAGCGAGTAGTCACCCAACTTCGAGGGTCGGGGTGAGGCCGACAGTAGCCATGTAAGGTAATGCGAAAAAGGTACTACTTTTAATGCGATTTCATCTTCTATCCCTATCAGCGTGATTCTTCTGCAGCAGTCGAAGGTGATCCTTATTTGTGTTATTGAAGTAAAAGTGATCTTAATGCAAACTTGGATTAATTATGTGAAAAGGGTTAGTAACAATTAGGGTTTATGCGAAAGCCTCTATTTTCCTATTTGTTAATAACGACAGGTATTTGATGAAAATGCATGATCTTTTATACCTTTAGCATGATTCTTATATGGCTATCGTTGTGGCATTGAAACTCCGATTCTGGAAGCTTTTAGTTTATTTAATTCGAATTCCACCAATTTCATGTTGTTTATGTATTTATTTCATAGTAAAGTTACGGTTTTTATATGCACAGCGCACTCGATCTCGACTACTGACTAGTCGATCTCGAGCACTCTAGTCGACATCGAGTACTCCTGTACTCGACATTACTTGTTTTTGTCTTCTTGTGTGCAGCTTTGCAGGTTTTACTCGATTGAGGTAGTCGATATCGATTACCTTTACTCGACGTTGAGGACTTCTACATGTCGATACGAGAGGATTTAGGAGCTTGAAAGGCGAGCGCTGACACGCTTCCTCGTGGACACGATCCTGATTCATTTCCACTACAACAGGAGGAAGTCTTGTAATTTATTTGAGCGGTTCATGGAGTCGATTTGGAATTTATATTTGATATTTATTTCATACTTGATTTTCCTCCCAACACTGATGCAATGGCCCTCCTCCCCTTAGCCATGGAAAAACCCCAATCTGAAAACAAAACTTACCCTTCACTCAAATCTCACTTTTCTACCTCTCTGAATTAAACACAAACACAAACCCTTTCTTCCAATCCCAAAATTAATTTTTTTCTCTACCATCCACTATTACAAATCTTCAAACAACCTTTAGGCCCAGCTTTGAACACAGTTTCTTTATCAAAATTTATTTACAACTAATTCTTATTTCTCAGTATTTTTCCAAATGGTAGCCTCATCTTGGTGATTTGCCTTCTGTAGTTGGCGCCTTCCTCGTGCATGATCGACGCCCAATCTGAAACCAGAATCGCATCCATCATCGCTTTCTAAGCCAACTTTGCCAAACTCAACAACTTCATTGTCTTGCATGCAAGCCGTCTAAGCCACCGGTCCAGATATCAAGATACAAGGATCTAAGTTCTAGATGTTTTAATTATTTCCTTATTTGTAATTGTAGATTTAGGTTAGTGGTTTTTTTCTTAGTTAGGTTGTGTCGATCTACTTCTTGCCTACTGTAAAAAAAATGATGTTATTTTATCATTAAACGTCATTAGTTTATGATAAAATGGCATTGCTTTTTTTCATTATAAAAAATATAAATAAATAAATGAAATAGCTAGCCGAATCAAAAAATTTAATAAAATAATAATAGAAAATGCAATATAATAAATATTGAGACAATTTGTAATTTGTTGTACTCTTAACATTTAATAATGTATAACTAAATATAAAAAGTTTAAAGTTGCATTACTTCTTATCTAATTGTCAAAATGAGTAGTATAACCTCTCGTTTCGAAGCACTCGAGATGAATTATATTATGTGAATGTCAATCTAAGTAAAATATAAAATTAGCATTATTATATATCAAAACGAAGCTATCGATATATATATATACATATACATATATATATATATATATATATATATATATATATATATATATATTATTGGGCCCTGAAAAATTTTATAACTAAATTCTGGGTACTATAGAAAGAAAAATTTTGGGTAGTCTTGAATAAATGTATATATATATATATATATATATATATATATATATATATATATATATATATATATATATATATATGCTCCCCCATGCCCCCTGGTTCCGCCACTTATGTATGTGGATATGAATATTGTCTTGTTAAATTTGATATTATTCATTTTACATTATGCGAGTACAAAAAAATATCATATTGATATAATCATATTTACATCATATTCAAACAACCTAATATTTATATTAATAAAACACAATATTCATATGAATTGATATAACATATATGTGTGTGTGGTGCATGGATCTAATATAAGCACCTTTTACGGTATAAATTGTAAACAAATTAAATCTAGAGCGTTGAATTAAGATGATCAATAGTTAATATTTAAAAAAAGTTGAAAAGCAAAATTATTCGAATGAAATAAATGGATTATTCATAAATAACTCATTCGAATAAACTTACTCTAAGCCATCGATCATTAAGGGTGCGTTTGTCACTTTGTTGGGAGATTAAGCTGCCAGATACAAATTGTGAGCGTATTTCTGTGCTCGGAGTGCTCAGCGGACGATGGGGGAGCGGAGATCAGGAACCTGCGAACAATCAAGAGATCACCGAACGGAGCTTGTGTCCCCTGAGATAACTCCGACGCTCAAGTTAGTCAAATAAACGTGTTGTGAATTGAGGGGGTGAAATTGCTTACCTTTGGCGTGCCAAGCTCCCTCCTTTTATCCTATGATTCTTTCAATCGATTGATCCCTCTGTTCTGATGGGGTTGTTGAGGTTTCGTGATCTTTTCTTTGATTTTCTCTAGATTGCGTTTAGATTCTTTAGCAATTAGTTTAGGCGGGAACTTATCTGTAAACTTAAATTATGGGTGATTTGCTAATTGCCCATACACAAATATACTTCAGCAAAGACTTAAGTGTTTGTTTGTCAAATATAGCCGAAATTAGAAACAAATTAAGGAAATTGGCCCTTATAAGCTAGTTATATTTGACTTTCCTCCAACAAATTAAGGAATCCCCGCTTAGCATCTTTATGTTCAACTCGGAGGACTCCAACCTATTAAATCACTGATTTTTCTAAAACATGAAAGTAATTCAATCTACTTATTTGATGCATTAAGAGATTGAAAATCAATAAATTAAGTGTCATGTAAAAAGGGGATAAAAAAAAAGTCATAGACATTCAAAGAAAACCCGAAAATGAGAACCTCCGATGAAATGAGATATAATCATAGAACAAAAGATTGACAACCGTAAAATACAGCAGATTAAGAATTACTCCCTCCATTACAAAATAAAAATCGTTTGTCCTTTTATGCACGTTTTTTTAACATGGTAAAAACACTATAAAATATTATTTTTAATCAATTTTTTTAATAATTTCATACTTGTTAGTCATAAGTATGAGTTTATAAAAACAAATTCATTAAAAATAATATTTTATAGAGTTTTTAACTCTTTAAAATGGGTGTTGAAAAGTGAAGTGACTTTAAAATGGGAGTTTTTAACTCTTTAAAATGGGAGTATTATATTGTCTCATCCGTGGGAATTGATGAAAAAGGGGGATTGTCAAGCTCTAAAATCTATCATTTATTCCGAATCAGAGGGCCAGATGTTGACTAGGGAGGGCTCCTCCTATGGAGACAATGGTTCTTCATCACTTGGCTGGCTGCACAGAAGAGGCTACAGACATCCAACAAGGTGAGACATTGGCGTGGAGAAGCGGTTGTTGAATATGTGCTTTGTCGCAACGGTGTTGAAACTGAGGAACACTTATGGTTCAATTGCTCGGCTATTCAGGCTGTACAACAGGAAGTGTTCAATTGGATTGACATCTCGTTTAGGTTTGAAAATATAGAACAATGGCTGCATTGGTTTGCTCACGAGCCGAAGACTGTCCAGAAGTCAAAAATGTTCCAAGCTAAGCTTCCAAGCACTTATTTACTTAGCTTGCTAAAATCAGTGTATTTTGTAATGAAACCTTTATTACATCTGTGCATGCTTCACAAATTATGTCTAGGTGTCGATTCCGGTTTGCCACAAAGTGGGAATAAATGTCACTCATTGGAACCCGGTTTGAGGGGGTAATTAAAGGGATTTAGGAAGGGCAACGATTTGAGAGTTAGGGAGATAGGAAGGTGTTAGAGAATTGGAGGGTACAGGGGAGACTTTTTGGCTTAGTTTCTTTCCTTTATATATTTATGTAAGACCCTTGGTTTAATGCTCACAATTTTTATAATTTTGGGTTAAAACATAATTTCAAGGATCCATGATAATGCTCCACGTCAAATCAATAGTCATTGACAAGGTCTTTGAAAAATAAAAACAAAAAGGTTTGTTCCATATTTCTCAACATCCAATCGTCTTATATGATCATTAATCATATATATCCAAATTATTTTAATTCATAGATGAAAAGTGAAAACCCCCTTTTGGGTTGAGAGAACGTGCTGGACTCTATGCCCACGCGCCCCCAATTCCCTCCTCGCTAGCCATCCTCTACAACCCTAACTCCGATGAATCTCCTCCAAACTACCCCGTTCTCGCTGAAATTGGTCTGTCTCGGTGTGATATGCGTTCACCGTCTCCTTTTTCCGAGGCGTCGACCTCCCAATTGGGGTTTTTGAAGACTCCTGCCTCGTCTATCCTTCTTATCCTGCTTTTGTGGCTTCTCTTGTACCCCCAAATGCTTCTTCCTGTGTCGTTTCGGACCAATCCCTCCCGGATTCGGTCTCGCGAGTCCCGATTTTAGGTATCCTGTTGCTCGTTAGCGCTCTCCTTGGTCGGCGGTGGGGTTGGGCTTGTCGGGGTCCGGTGGCTCGTGTGGTGTCGTTGCGCGTGGGGGTTCGCTTTCCTGGGGTTCTTCCTCCGGGTTCGCTGCCGGTCACGGTGGTCGCCCCTGCTTGTTTCTTCGCCCACCTCCACTCCCGTCCTCCGGTGCCCACCATTGTCCACTGCTGTCCTTGGTCGTCGTCGTCGATTGGTTAGGCTACCTCCGATCCCGATCTGCTCTCTCGCCTTCCGCTTGTCCTTGGCATCCAAGGAAGGTGAAGGAGGAAAAGAAAAAAAAAAAAAGAAAAAAAAAAGTCTTCTGGCTTGCCGTGCAAGGTTGGGGAAGGAAAAAAAACATTAATTATATCTAATGTGTTAATTTATACTCCGTATATTATTTCGTATAGATTTTCATGTTGATATAATTGAACAAAAGGGGTGTGTGCATTTATATATTTTATATATACTCAGTCACCTGAAAGGGTTTGATAAAATTCCCGAAAGGGTTTGACAAAATTCTCGAAAGGGATGGATAAATCCCGCAAGGGTTTGACTAAATTCTTGTAGGTGAAATCTTGTTGGCGTTTTGTTCGAGCAGCTTGCGGCTCTACTTCCGATGTTGCTTGGAGGTCTTCTGCTTGGTTGGGGGGGCGTGAAGTTTGGAGTCGGGACTGGCTGGGGTCGAGGTGGTGCGCTCAGGGCGACTCCGTATTCGGGATAGAGTTTTCCTTGGAGTTCGTCTGCACTACCCACAGGAGATAAAGTCCTGCTGTACCGCTGGCCCGCGGTACCACTGTTCGGTGGTGCTTGGCTTCGTTCTTTGGCGGCTTCCTCAGCTTCTTGGGAGTTGGTCTTCTTGGGTCGTTTGGTTGTAGAGTTTATCTTCTGCTTGTTTCATTTCGCTTATTATTTGTATTTCTGTATTTTTAGATTGTATGTTTGACGGTTCGCCGTCTGCCGACTTTGTCGGCCTATCGATGAGTCAGGCCTGTCTGACCATCGAATTTTTACCTAATCAAAAAAAAAAAAAATAATCATATATATCCATAGGAAAAATTTGGTAGAATATCCATTTAGGATTTATAATTAAGTAAATGTCAATTTTTATTTGACAATTGAGTAAATGTCCATAATTTTATCTTAATACCTAAACTACCCCTCTTTTAATTTAACCTACCTCTCACACCATCTCTTACCTATCAGGCCGCCTCTCCATTTCTGCTTCCTCCATGGCGTCAAACCACCAACCACACCCAATCTCCATCAAATTTTCTTCCTTCTTTCTCATACCTTCTCCAATTGGCACCTCAAGGTCTCCATGATAGCAACCTCGATTCTCAAAGCCAACAATTGGGAATCAATTGAACTCGGATATTTCTTCCTGAGCTTGTTTTGGATGCTCTCGATCTGCCATTTATGTTTCTCCCTGTCGTTTTCCAACTTTTCGGCGGTCGAATTCGAAGCCTTGGCGAACTGGCTGAGGAACGAGGACGACGACGGTAGAGCGGAGCCTCTCGGGTGAGGATCAACAGTCAAGCTAACGACGTCGGAGGAGGAGGAGAAGCCAAGGCCTTGCTCTGGATGCTCTCGTTTTGCGATTTATGTTTATCCCTGTCGTTTTCCAACTTTTCGCGGGTCGAATTCGAAGCCTTGACAAACTAGCTAAGGAACGAGGACGACGACGGCAGAGCGAAGCCTCTTGGGGGAGGATCAGCGGTCAAACTAACGACGCTGGAATCGAAGTGACGTCAATAGTCATTGGTTTTAGTGGACAATCGATTTCAATTGGAGATAATTGAGGGACGAGATTGATGATTTTTTATGGTGAATGGGGCATCCAGACTTTTCCGGTTATCAGTATGAAGTATAGGAGGATGTCAAAGGTTGTTGTATCGAGCATCGTCGACAATCAATTGAGATTCAACGAGGTACGAGAGTGCATTAATTCGAATTTTCAATTGATTGCGTTAGGATTTGGAATTGAGCTTGTAAATTTGCGAGATATAAGTGGATTCTCGCTTCACATCACTAAATTGATGTGTGGATTCTTATTGGATTGAATTAGCCAATTGTTTGGTAAAGTTGAGTATTGAAATTCTGGTTGAGACTAATGAAATTTTCAAGTACGTACTTCATATCGTCGAGAAATGAGGTTGTGTTTGATGACAATAGCTGATTTTGTAGATTCATTTGATAACAATTATGTTTGGTGACAATGGTTGTTGATAGTTCTTGTGACCAGTGGCGGATCTGTGGGGGGAGGGGGGGCTCGCGGTGGCTGAAGCCCCCCGCTGGCCAAAATAAGGGTATATGTATATTTTTATATATCGATTAATTCAACAATATATAAAACATAAAGTACAGTGAAATCACAAAGATGAAGTGGCTCAGCGGATAGGACGGGGTAACTTTTAATGTGGTGCGTGGCTTCCCAGGTTCGAATCCTATCCCCCTTTCCTTTTTTTTTACCTGTTTGTTTTTAATAAAACACAACCCCTTTTTTTTTTACTTACAGCGTTACAGACTTACATGACACAACAACAGATAGAGAGCGAGTCGCCGGCCGCCGCTGCCACCTCCCCCTCCGACCGCCGCTGCCACCTCGCCCTCCGGCCGACCCTCCGGCGCCGCTGCCATCTGCACCACCGGCTGAACCCTTCCCCTGGGCGGCGAGATGCACTCGGCACTCCTATTTCGAAAATCGAATCGAAACAATCCTTCAATCTAAACATGAAAAGGTAAGTTATTTTTCTCTTCTTTTTAATTTGATTGTTTTTAAGTTGAATTGATTGAGTGTGAATCAATTTTGATTAGAATTTATAGAGTTGAGATATGAGGAATAAGAATCAATTTGGGGATTTTCGATTAGGGTTTGTGATTTTTGGAAAATAAATTTGTGTCTTTGCAATTTGTGATTTGAAAATTAAAATTGTGGTTTGTGGTTGTGATGAGAAATAGATTTGTGAATTTGTTGTTTGTGATTCGGAATCACGGTTTGCGATTGTGGTTGTGAGAATGAATTTGTGAATCAATTTTGATTAGAATTTATGGAGTTCAGATTTGAGGATTGAGAATCAATTTGGGGATTTTCGATTAGGGTTTGTGATTTTTGGTAAATAAATTTATGTCTTTGCAATTTGTAATTTGAAAATTAAAATTGTGGTTTGTGGTTGTGATGAGAAATAGATTTGTGAATTTGTTGTTTGTGATTCGGAATCATGGTTTGTGATTGTGGTTGTGAGAATGAATTTGTGAATTTGTTACTTTACTATGAATAACCACCATTAGACTTTTGTTCATAATTTCATAGTTGTTCAGTTAGAAACTTGTGCTTGTTCTATTCCTTACCTCTGGTAAGGGTTTTTTCACCCAAAAAAAAAAAGAAACTTGTGCTTGTGGGAGAAGTGGTTCTGCGTATTTCAAAAAATTAACTAAATGATATTGTAGTTTAGCCGTAAAATTTTGAAGCTCAGTGTTACATTACAGTTGGTAATGTAGGTTCTTGAATCCGAAAAACAGTATAGTGACGTTTTTAGTTCATTCAACAAATAAGCAGGACTGAAGGTGTCAAGAGTGTATGTAGGTACAATCTTATACTCAAACATTTCAAACCATCATTTTTCGAAAAAAAAATTCAGCCCCCCCTTACAAAAATTTCTGGATCCGCCACTGCTTGTGACCACTACCATTTTTATTTGGTGTTAATTTATTTGCTTATGTGCTTGTTTTAGTGACAAATGGAATTTATGTTGTTATTTTTAGATCGGTGACAATTGGTAGAGTTATATATTCTGTTTTGGTGACAAATGGAATTTATGTTGTTATTTTGTTGTTAATTTTAGATTGGTGACAATTGGTAGAGTTATATATTCTGTTTTGGTGACAAATGGAATTTGTGTTGTTATTTTATTGTTTTTTTAGATTGGTGACAATTGGTAGTGTTATATATTCTGTTTTGGTGACAAATGAAATTTATATCTCATTTAGCTATAATGTAATTTTCGTTATCATTCTGTTCAATTGTAGTGGAAGTTGTGGTATGTATACCATCAAATATGTCGAGGGTCTTGCATTTCATGGTGGTATTGAAGCTATTTCAGACAAGTATATGGATGTGTATAGAGAGAGGATAGCTATAGAGGATCTTGCTATTTTGGATGTTAAGTATGAATGTCTCAGCTGTTCCCCTTTGTTTTGATATTTTTGCAAGTTGAAGTAGTCTGACAATTAAGTATTACAAAGTTAAACTGTACATAAAATTTCATCTACTTAGGGTTATTATTGTAACAAAAATGCGTTAATATTAGATTACAAATGTGATGCCATTATAGTATTAAACATCGAATTATTCGTTTGCTCAAGTTTAGCCCCTCTAGGGTCTATGCTCCCCTAGCCTAGTTCTAGGGTTTCAATTTCGTAACAAAAATGCGTTACTATTAGATGACAAATCTGATAACATTGGTACTGTACACACATTTTAGGGTTTAGGGTTTAGGATTTAGGGTTTAGGGCCTTGGCCCTAAACTCTAAAGACTAAACCCTAAACCCTAAACTATACTGTACATTAAATTTTCGTCTGCTCAGGTGTAGCCCCTCTTGGGTCTATGATCCCCTTGTTCAAGGGTTTTAATTTTGTAACAAAAATGTGTTAATATTAGATGACAAATGTGATAACATTAGCATTGTAAACATTTTAGTTTGATGAAAGTGCTTTGTAGTTGGTGACAATTGGTTAGTGACACTGTTTTGTCGTTGGTGACAATTAATTTCTAAAATAGGCGGTTGACACTAGATTGGTGACAAAGTTTTGTAATTGGTGACAATAGATTATTGACCAAAGCTTGATGAAAATAGGTTGGTTACACTGTTTTATTGTTGGTGTCAATAGATTATTGAAAAGAGGTTGGTGACAATGTTTTTTATAAGTTGGTAACAATACAGTTGATTAAACAATATGAAAACAATGTTCTGTAGTTGGTGACAATGTCTTGGTGATGTATAATGTTATGATGATAATTTTTTTAAGGTTACAATATCATGGTGACAATATATTGTCATCAACCTCGTCATTAATAGTTGTCACCAACAATTGTCATCAGAAAAAATCATCTATTAGCAGAAAAACTCCATTTGTCACCGAGGAAAAGTGTTACTGACAACTGTCACTGGAAGAAAATCAATTATCACCCAAATTTGTTTTGTCACCAACAATTATCACAAGAAAAAAAAGAAAATCAATTGTCACTAGAAAAGATTTTCCCCTAACTGTCACTGAAAAAAATAAAATGTCACAAAAAATCAATTGTCACCAATATAATTGTCACAATTAACTGTAACCAGAAAAATATAATCAATTGTCACTAAAAAATTGTCATCAAATGAAGGTCTTGACCGAAATCTGTCACCGAAAAAATTGTCACCAACAATTGTCACCAAGAAAAAAAAATCAATTGCCGCCAGAAAAAATTTACTCCAAAATTGTCACCAGAAAAAAAATGTCACCAAAAAAATGATTGTCACCAAAAAAAATTATCAGAAACAGCTGTCACCGAAAATAATTGTCATCAAATCTAGGCATTGACTTAATTGGTCAATGTTGACTAGTCAATATCAAAATTAAAAATAGTCAAAAGGGGAAGGGGAGGGTAAGGGTCCAAGGGGGGAGGGAAGGGTAAGGGATGTGAAGGAAGGGTAAAATTGTCAAATATGGACATTTACCTAATTTTTTTAAAAAGTGGACATTTACTTAATTATGTCCATTTTTTTGGACATCCACTAAATTAAACCCATATCCATATTCTATAAAGCATTTTGATTATCATTCATACATATTTTTTAAGATGATAAAAATTATATTAAATCTATTAACAAAACATATTACTTTTAATGTATGTTTTATAAAAGTTAAAACAAATATAAAATATTAACTTTTTTATGAACTTTTTAAAAAAAAATAATTTCATATATATTTATTGCTATTATGAAATTATTTAAAAATTAATAAAAAAAATATTTATATTATATATATAGTTTATAATCCTAAAAAATATGTGTAGATAGTAAATGACATATTGTTATTAACGAGAAGCATATAAAATATTAACTTTTTGATTAACTTTTTGATTAACTTTTTATAATCATTTTATTAATAATATTAAGTATGAAATTATATTTAAAAAATGAGATTTTACGTATCTATTTATATACATATATTAAAGCCAATGCATAACGTCATATGTATGGTTGATTCTAGGGACAAAAATCCTATGTGGCGTGTTGTAGTTGATTCTAGGGGGGAAAAATTAATAAATTGATATGTTATCATAGTTTATAGAAAGTTATATAAGCCACAATCTATCTATATATATTTATATTTTAGTTAATTGACATAAATGTAAATAAAAAATATATTTCATAGTCATACTTACTAAAAATATTAATAGATAAATATGTAGTATTTGATAAGTGCTATTTTATTTATATCTAGATTAGTTTTTGGTAGAAAAAATTATTTATATCAAAATTAATTATTTAATCATTGTTATTTTATTTATATATCTATATTATATTTTGAGACAAAATAATTTATCAAAATATTATATAGCCATAATCCATCTGTGGATAGATACTTTAGTAAACTAACATAATAAATATATACTATATATTTAATAAAAAAAACATTAAAATATTTGTAAAAAAACGGTTATCTATTAAATTACATTAGATTCAATTAATGGTAGATTAGAAAAAAAATTTACCTTATACGTAATAAATGTGAATATTACTTATATTTTGAGAGAATCTAAATAAAAGTTATTTAGATTTTTATAATCCGTCAAACTAATTTTATTTATATATATATTATTTTTTGGTGGAAAAATGATTTATATTTGGATTTATTTATTTATTTATTAAAACTATGTATTAGTGTATTTCCTGTACACAGCACGGGACTGCACTAGTTTTAATAAATAATCAAGAATGCATGGGTCGATGGGAGTGAGTGATAAACAAGTTCGTTGGGTTACATTACTAACGGGAAATTAAGATGACGCATTGAAAATTGTGAGTCTATATACATATATATCACATACAAGGAACTGATAATGCTATCTTTTCACCCAAAGTCAGAACTATAGTTGCATACTAGCAATATATACAATAAAACTAGACCATAAAAGTACAAAATCTTATAAAATAAAACAAATAATCATATCACTCATAATTTGAAATAAAATCCACACCCAATTAAAGATTAAATAGTAGAGTGCTACCATATATAATTTAAATTGATATTAACTTGACTGGAAATGATAAATATCAAAATTACGAACTTTATGGGTCAAAATAGTTAAAGATTTTGAGACATTTATGAATCTCATACAATTATAAATCTAACCTATAAGTAAATGAGTTACTCCATTGATGGTTAATTAGTTTAAAATCTTTTGTCACTTTATCGATTTATAAGTTTTATTGTCAATCGTGTCTAATAAAACTTTTCAATTAATAAATTGGTATCAGAGTTTAAAAATTTTGGAGTTTATCACCATGTGGGAAGATGTATGCGCTTTAAATATTAAGATTGACAAGTTCACAAGAAGAAATGGTTTCTGTATCCGACAGATCAAGATTAGGATTTCGCATAAGCAACATGGCCTATGGGGATCAATGTAGGTAAATTAAAGCAAAGGCGGTGAGATGACCACTTTGGAGAAGAAGATAACAGACATCAAGATCAAAAAGTTCATAGGGAGGAACAGTTTCAATTTAGCAGATGCAGATGCGAACTTTGTTGTCAACCAAGGGGCAAAGGCACCGAGATGGCTAAATCGAAGAGAAGACAAACTCGACAATGAATTTGTGTCTTTGCAGATGATATCATCACTAAGGGATGAAGAGACCATTGCTGGTTCGCTTGCCATGTTTATTTCATGTTGCAAGTTCCAACATTGTTTGAACTTGCTACATGTACGAAGTTCTTAATTTACCTTTAAGGGAAATCTGGTTGCCCTTGGAAAATCTGGTTGTCTTGTGTGACAGTTCTAGATTAGATATGAGTTAGTACACTTGGAAGGATGTACGTCCGGGAACTATCATACTACATTTGGCATGTTACACATTGTCTAATGCATCTGGTATATATATTTGAGAATTCAGGTAAAGATGAATATTTGTGTTAACTAACTATGCCTTGAATTGTTTAGGTATAATATTTCGACTAGGTTTGATTCTTGGGTCTAAAGGAGCTTTCTCTTCAAGTGCAAAATAACTTGAGTCCTTGGATACTAACGATCAAGTCATTTGGTACCAATATGGTTATAGGGTTTAAGAGTTATAAATAATTACTCTTTATTAGACTTTAACAATATGACCAAATAAGTAGATAAAAGATTTATTGTTCTTGTTGAGCTTATACATTAAGTAATAAGGTGCATGCATCAAAAGAGTCATGATGGAAAATGTCGGAGATGACAAATATGAAACACCAAAACCAAGTTCACAAAGATATTACTAGATTGGCCTAGCTTGCACCAACATGTCAATATATAGAAGCCTTAATGTAGAACATCAATTTAAGAATATAGCTAGATGGACCTTTTTAGAGCATCAGCATCAATGGGTTTTTATCAACCGTTTACCCTTCTCTCTCTTTCTATAAGGTAAATGATGAGTGTGGAGTTAACCTTACTTAATGGAAGGGGAAGGGGCGAACCCAGCAGGAAGAGGTAAACCCATTCCTTTCCCATCTCTTTTTTATGTTTTAAAAAAATATAAAAGTGGATTATATTCTTTTTAATTAAGTGAAATAAGTTTTGATTGGTTAAAAATATGTGGTAGGGTATAAATAAGGTTTAAAAAATAGAAATGTGGTAAACTTATGGATGCGAGTTAAAAGTTAGAATTCTTAAAGGATGGGGTAGAGTTAGTGGAAAATGAGGTGTCGAAATATTACGAAGAGAGAGATGGATAGGGTTACCCCATGAGTGTTGATGCTCTTAGCAATGGATGTTGAGGCCAACTTAGGCGAGGGGATTTCGAAACTAAGGTTTCGTTGAGTAATAAAAGTAGTTTTTTTTAGCTCTTAATTTTAATATTATACTCCCTTCATTTAAAAATATAAGTAATTTTATTTTTTTGACACGTTTTTAAGAACTAAAAACTATATAAAATATCAAAATTTTATTTCTTTTAAAAATAATTTCATACTTATTACTAATAAGTATGAAATTATTTTTAAAACTAATAAAAAGTCAATATTTTATATAGTTTTCATCTCATTAAAAATGTGTTGAAAAGTCAAAAGACTTGTATTTTTTTTAATGGATGAGGTATAGTTTTCATTACTAAAGCTAATATTATAGTTTAATTAGCTTTTGGAGTTAGACTTTCAATAGTCATTCATCTCAAACTTTTCAAAACATTGTCTTTTATATTCACAGATCTATTATTTTTTCCAGCTCTCATCAACTAGATAGTTTAAATTGTTTAGCTTAACACATATCATCTTCAACTATCTTATCAGTTTCATCTACCCAATCAGTTGTTTTGTCGAATGGTGCCTAAATGTATCAGCAAAGAATAACACCTCAACTCTATGGATATGGAGGGCAAGGCGGTGGGGAGTCTTTTGGTGGTGATGGCTCCGACGTTCGGGCCCCGGAGGGCGACGATTCTGAGCCCGGAGACTACATGTGTTGTGCCATCGCCGGATTCACCACCCACTGACGCCGCTCTCGGATCTCCACGGTGCTCGCCGCTCTCGGATTTGACGCCTCCGCCGCCTCCTTTCTTTCTCATCGGAGATTCCGCCGTCGACAAGAGCATTGCTGTGCTCACCGCCCTCGGATCTGCTCCACCGAGCTCTCCACGGTGCTCGCCGCCCTCGGATCTGACGCCTCCGCTGCCTCCTTTCTTGCTCATCGGAGATTCCGCCCTCGTCATTTCAGATTCCTACAGAAGCGTCGCCGGATCTGTTCGAGTTGTGTTGCCAGATCTGTGTTTCCTTGGAGCTGTGTTGCCGGATCCACCACCGACTGAAGCGGCACCGTTGTTCTGCTGCCGATCTTCCGCCGACGCGCCACCAGCAGCCATTGACGGGGACCTGTGTAGCATCGCCGATCTATTTTGGTACTGTAGCAAGTCACGGGAGGAGGAAGAAGATGCTGAAATTAAAAAAACCTCCCCATACTTTCATTTCTATAATTATTGCCCTATTTTAATTGTAAAAATTATAAATTTTAGCCCGTAGTTTTTATCGGGTTTAAATTCTATAAGATCCATCTTCAATATTATAAAGTTCATAAATAATAAATCAAAGTGCAATTCATAATCTTAATTGTGCACTTCATAATCTTATTCTTCCATTTTATCATTTTATTTATTCACTTTATAATCTTAATTGTGCACTTCATAATATTATTAATGCACTTCATCATTTTATTCTTGCACTTTATCATTTTATTTACGCAATTTATAATCTTAATTGTATACTTCATAATCTTATTCATGCACTTCATATTATTATTCATACACCATCATTTTATTCTCGCACTTTATAATTTTATTTGCACAACATAATATTATATTTGCACAACTTAAAGTTATATTCGCACAACATAATATTATATGTGCACAGCGTAACATTATATTATTAGATATGCACAACATAATATTACATTTGCAAAACATAGTGTTATATTTGCACAACTTAAAGTTATATTTTGCACAATATAATGTTATATTCGCACAACATAATATTATATGTGCACAACGTAACATTATATTATTAGATATGCACAACACAATGTTACATTTGCAAAACATAGTGTTATATTTGCACAACTTAAAGTTATATTTGCACAATATAATGTTATATTCGCACAAGATAATATTATATGTTCACAATGTAACATTATATTATTAGATATGCACAATATAATGTTACATTTGCAAAACATAGTGTTATATTTGCACAACTTAAAGTTATATTTGCACAATATAATGTTATATATGCATTATATCATCTTATTTGTGCACATTATCATTTTATTATTGCACTTTATAATCTTATTCATGAACGAGAACACAAAAAAAAGCAACCATAAATAGCTTATGCGGGATTTTGAATTCGAACCTTTGTGCATGGGCACATCACTATACCATTTTTTGAGCTAATAGGCTTTTAATGGCACATGTTGCATTAAAGTACAAAACTGCCATAAAATAGCGGTCCATAAAGAAAATTTTTGGTAGGATACATTATGAAAATGCACATTTATTAATAATAACATTTATTGTATTATTTGTTCACTTTATATTTTGTAATCTCATCTTTTTCCCTTTTTAAAATAAAGACAAAAATTGTGATGTAACATTCTTGTTGTATTTTTTTAATATTATTGTTGCACCTAACAATATTATTTCAAATAAAAATTATGGGCTAAAATCTGTAATTTTCATAATTGAAATAAGGGCAATATTCGTATGAATGGAAAGTTTGGGGGAGGCGTGTGAAATTTACCCTATAATTAGGGTCATTTAACCATTTTCCCATTTACTCATAAAATTAGGCCCATTTACACCAAAATTAGACCCATTTATTCATTACTCATTTAATTAGGCCTATTTACCTTTAAATTAGGCCCATTTACATCCAAATTAGACTATTTTCACTTTAAGAGGGATTTTCATCTTAAGCCCCATTTTCATTTGAACCTTTACCTATATATATATATTGTATTTTTTAAAATGGATGAGGTATAGTTTTAATTGCTAAAGCTAATATTATAGTTTAATTAGCTTTTGGAGTTAAACTATCAATAGTCATTCATCTCAAACTTTTCAAAACTCTGTCTTTTATATTCACAAATCTATTATTTTTCCCGCTCTCATCAACTAGATAGTTTAAATTGTTTAACTTAACACATATCATCTTCAACTATCTTATCAGTTTCATATACCCAATCAGTTGTGTTATTGAATGGTGCCTAAATGTATCAGCAAAGAATAACACCTCAATTTAATAAAAAATGCTACCTAAATAATATACCAGCATATATATATATATATATATATATATATATATATATATATATATATGCCGGTATATTATGGTAAAAACCGTGAGGACTACCTAATAGCTTGGTTTATTTGAAGCTTGTCCTAAAAACCTCAGTCACACAGTGACTTTACAACTCGGTTCAACCTAAAAACCATGCTAAAAACTCCATTTTAAAAATAACACATGACTTTATAGTTCGGTCAAGCCAAAAAATCATTCTAAAAAACTCATGTTTTAAAATTATATAGTGACTTTATAACTCGTTTTTATTCAAAACTAGGCTAAAATTTGTGACTGTATAGATCGGTTCTATTTAGAACCGGGCTATAAAGCAAGTGAACCGGTCTAAAAATTCGGTCCTCACAGGTGTTTACAGAAATAAGGAAATCCTTCACTTCGAAGGGCGCCGCCCGCCATGGTGTCGTATTCAGCGATTGCGATTTGGATCCGAAGATTCTATTTCCTATTATATTATTATTATATGTCTAGGGTTTGCATGACTCTTTATTAGTTGTTAGGTTATTATTCCAGTCGCGTGTGGCATAGTATTGTGAGACGGTGAACACAATTAGAGAGAGAGGTTTTTGGCCTATGAGTTGCTAAACTCATAGTTTTGCATGTGATTCAAAGACATGGTTGTTTAGATTGTGAGGATTTGATTCTATTTAGTTATTCATGATTATATTTATCATCTTGTGCCTATTGATTATATTTGTGTTCCTTTCTATGATTGATCACCATGTTAGGAATTGCATCTTAGCTATGAATTCGTTATTGTGTTCTTGATAGCAAACAAAGGTATTGAAGTAGTGATATTTCTTTGTCTTTGTAGTGGATGATTTCGATTGATCTCACTACTAGAATTGTGTTAATAGACATCGGGTCTTTTAAATCGGTCAGAAAAATGCCTGATGTTAAAAATAGTTATAACATCGTTTTGAAAATAATCGATGTTATTGAGATTTGATACTTCGATCTTACTTTTTGGACGATGTTAAAATTTCAAGTACCTGGGCTCATACGTTCAGAGTGATGGGGGTATTGATAGAGATATTGAGCTTTGAGTTTAGTCTGGGTGACTAAGATGGAGAAGAGCGTCGAGGGTGCTTTGTGACAAAAAAGTCCCAGCTAAACTGAAAGGTAAATTTTATAAGGTAGTTGTTAGACCGACCTTGTTGTACGGCTCTGAGTGCTGGCCTATCAATAAAGCGCAAGAATAGAAGTTGTCAGTTGTAGAGATGAGAATGTTGAGATGGATGTCTGGGCACACGAGACTCGACAGAATCCGAAATGCTGATATCAGAAGAGAGGTTAGAGTTGCGAGTATTGTGGACGAATTGCGGGAGTCCAGATTACGTTGGTTTTTGCACGTTAGTAGGAGACCTGATTCGGCTCCGGTTCGTAGGTGTGAAATCCTGAATTTGGGATAAATTCGCAGGGGGAGAGGTAGACCTAAGAAGAGCTGGCTGGAGGTCATCAGGCATGATCTTATTTTGCTGAACCTATCGGAGGATATGACTTCAGACAAAGACCACTGGAGGAGGAGCATTCGAGCTGCTGATGTTTAGTGTCATTTGTTATGGTTTTGATTTGAGCTGTGTTTTCGTGCCATTGTTTACTTTCATGCTTTTTCCCTGCGCCTTCCCTTCCTTATCATGTGAACAGATCTAGGCCATTGAATTAAGAAGATCAACGGATGTGATTAAAAGTAACTTCTGATTATTCGATGGTATTGAGAGATTATTCGGTGGAATGAAATTATTCGGTGGTATTGGGCGATTATTCGTTAGAATAAAATTTACATTTTTTACACTCTTTTTACATATGAATAATTATGTGAAAGCAGTCGAATAATCATGAACAAATAGATTAATAATTTCTGAGTACATGATACACGATAAGGGATGTGTACACCGAAACTAACCTATATATATATATATATATATATATATATATATATATATATATATATATATATATATATATATATATATATATATATATATATATATATATATATATATATATATATATAAATTGTGTTCTCATCAACTCAATGACTCTCCCCCTTAATGATTCTCCCACCAAATCACTTCAACGCCTTTTGGTTTTCCTTAATTTTATCTGATTTAGTGATTTACTAGAAAATATGATACCAATTTCACACATACACAAAAAAATGTTAACTCACATATTAATTGTTTTCTCCCTTTTATACACCTATTTAAATTTCATGATTTTTGTCTTTTTTTTTTATTATGACAATATATCATATGCCTTGATTGAAAAATAGTAGAGTATCACAATGAGTCGTGAAGTTTAATCCTCTGCAAGGCACATATTCATAATCAAGGCAAATGATTTTGTCTCATTTGCTCTTCTTAAAAGACTCAATGTCTTTCTTTTAATATGTGTCAGTTGTTAATTTTCAAGTATATCTATCCGTTGAAAATAAATTGCAAAGTCTATTTATTCTTCCAATCTCTGTCCATCCCCTCTTTGTGCAACCTAGTGAGGTTAATCTATTATATTCAAGTCAGTAATCATTACCCATTCCCTTTTATTTTGGGCAGGTAATTTTCTTTAGTTATTCTTTTATTCATGCCAGTTGTCAATTCTTATTCGTTTACCTTTATAGGGGCAGTTTATTTCAATCATTTCTTATGAATAATTTCTATTCATGCCCCTTTCTGGTCAAGTGGATGATAGTCTGATCAACTATTTTGAGCTTTTGTGTGAGTCTATAGCTTTGTGCTATTCTCAAAATGCATTAGCTTCTTAATATAAAATATAGTTAATTTCTTTTGTGTAGTTTATTTATTGGTACTCCAAAAGCTGTCTACACCTTCTTTAAATCAACCCATATTTGGGAATTCAATTTAGTGTCCCTGGTTCTCCAAAAACATTACTTATCCTCTTGGTTCTTCAAGTTTGGTATCAATTATATGAAATGTCCTAGCTTATGTAATTGTGGTTTATATACATATATATACACACACACACATATATATATATATATATATATATATATATATATATATATATATATATATATATATATATATATATATATATATATATATATATATTCCTGGACTTAATTACCTCCCAGATGTGATGATTTATTATTTCTTTTGGACCAAATTATGTGATAGAGTAGGTGTGAATTTAGGCAGGATTAATTACCTCCTAGTGTCTTGAGAAGAATGTGTTGAGAAATTGCGGGTCTATATTGAGTTCTTGTAGTGTACGTAAATCAAATGTTTCAAGTGATGTAAAGAAAGTACATAGTAATTTAAAGTAAAATTGGTGGTAAATCCATAAGGTCAATGTTATGTATACATTGCTCTATAACATTTCATGAAATGCCCATTCAAACTGTAGATCGAATGGATATATTTTACCCTAAATGGGCATTATAGGTCTGTGGCTTCTCAAAAGTCAAGACCAATATAATGTTAATAAACCCACAAGGTCAAGGTTGCATACACCTTGCTCTATAAACATTTAATGAAATGCCCATTTGATCTGTAGGTTTCTCGAATGGATATATTTTACCCCAAGGGGTATTATAGGTTTGTGACTTCTCAACGGTCTAGACCGGTATCATGTTAATTCAACTTAAAAGGGGTAAATTCATAAGTTATACATGGTTAATCATAGTAAGTAATACTAAATGTGTAGGCCATTTGTTGCCTAGTTAAGGGTGATGGTAATGTGTTTTTCATTCAAAATATAATAAGGGAGTGGTACTTGATTGGTTCATGTAAAGTAATCGATAATCCTAGTTGTGTGTGTCTGTGTATTCCATTTTAATTCGGAATATATTCTCGACCTAGAGATGCACTCATATCAGTTTCTTTAATTACTCAGGAATATCCGAGTCTTGTGGTAGTCTATCTGAGTCTTGTGGTAGTCCTTGTAAGTCTTGACATCCAATCCAAATAAATGTTCTATATAATTTACATCTATGTAAATTATATATATATATATATATATATATATATATATTCCCCTTTAAACTACTTGAATTCATACCATATTATGGCCACTGGATTTAAAGTTTCAAGCGGTATACTTTTCATTCGTGTCATCACTTGCTAGATCTTCACCGAACTAACCGTCCTCTTTTGTTTTGGACAACTGGGGTTCCTTATCTATATACAACACCTTAGCTTACAATTTCCATTTCCAGGTATAGAAGTCAAGTCTCAGAGAAGAAGTCAATGTACGAGAAGTTGAGGGATTTTAAATTTATTTTAAAATTCATAATAAAGAGTTGTACAGGAGTTTGATTATTCATTTAACAAAAAATTGTACAAGTTTGTAATCTTATTATAGACCCTACTTTTAAAAGGGTATATTAAAAATGTATACTTTGTTCTTCCGCTCGTTTATTATTTTAAACACCTGTTATTGCTTGTATACAGGAGCATGGTTGCATCTCCCTACAAGTTGTCGTGGAGGGAAACTAGGAACAAAATAAATATAAAATAAACAACGAAACCAACTCCCTGTCCAAGCAAATAAAATACAAGAATCCCTCCCGATGTAGTGGTTGGGTATTCAGGATCGTATCCACGAGGAAGCGTGTTAGCGCTCGCCTAAATAGTTCCAAGTTCCTCCTCGAAATCGACCAGAAGAGTTACTCGATGTCGAGTAAAGTACTCGTTATCGACCAACACTGTCGACTTCACATGCAAATGCACAACAGAAGACAAACAAGCCAATGTCGAGTAGAAGGGTACTCGACGTCGACCAGTAGTACTCGATGTCGACCAGTCTTAGTCGATGTTGAGTTCGTCAGTGCAGATAAAAACCGTAGCTTTGCAATAAAATAAAAGACAGAAATAAACACAAATTCGAAGGATGTAATTCAATAAACTAAAGGCTCCTAGAATCGGGGTATCAATACCATAACGATAACCATATAAGAATCATGCCAAAAGTATAAAAGATCATGCCTTTTCATCAAATAACTTTCGTCATTAACAAATAGAAAGATAGAGGGTTTTGCATAAACCCTAATTGTTACTACCCTTTTCACATAATTAATCCAAGTTTGCATTAAGATCACTTTCGCTTCAATAACACAAATAAGGATCATCTTCGACTGTCGTAGAAGAATCATGTAGATCAGGGATAGAAGATGAAATCGCAATAAAGATTGTACATTTGATGCATTACCTTACATGGCTACCGTCGTGCTCACCCCGACCCTCGAAGTTGGGTGACTACTCTCTCTTCATCATAAAAACACACATCAATAATTTCATGAAAAGAACTACTTGCATTAAATCAAACAAAAGCTTACAACAAAACGAAGCCAAATCCGTTCTTGCCTCTTACAACTCCACTCGGCCAAGCTCCTCTAAAACTCCTACCTTCGAATGTAAATTGGAATGTGTTGTACAATAGAATGCCTAAGAACAAGCCCCTGGAGCCTTATTTATAGTGTTCAATCATCGCTAATCTTGAAAAGAACAATCTATCTATATCTAAATATATTTATCTAAAAGCTTGAGATATAACATCGGTAAATAAATAAAATAAGACAATTAAAATTCCCTAAAGGAAATATGGGAATTTACTAATGTGGATCAATATCTTCACTTCATGATAGATCTCCGTGTCTTCACTTGCAGGTAATTTCTCATCCGAATCTCCACTCAATTTCGACTCTGATTGGTCACCAGGATGTACTCGACATCGAGTAGACTTCATACTCTGGGCTCCTCTCGTGCTCGATCTCGATCTATGAAGTGAATGTCGACCAAGTTGTACTCGACGTCGACCAGGTTGGTCGACGTCGACTAGTCATGTCGAGTAGATTCTTCTGTTCTCTTCTGCTCGATGTGTTCTGGCTCCGCTCTTACTCGGCCTTGGGATTTCCGTAGTCGACCTCGAGCACTCTGAAAGTGTCCTTCTCTTCTCTGAATTGCTTGTAAAGTGTCTCGATTTCTGCTAAATTAAACAGAAACTAGTGTAGACCTCCATAATTGGAAAATAAGCATAAACTACACAGATTCTGTATAAATCAAACCCAGAGATATGAAATGTATACAGAAATCGATATGAATGTAAGCGAAAATCATGGTTATTTGAGCGCACATCAACACCTGATACTTAAGTTTGCTTGTCCTTAAGCAATACTTTTAATGGTCATATAAGGGAAGAAATCAAACTCTCAACATCTTAGATCCATTCTTATATGTCCCTGCAGTTAATTACCATCCTCGAAAAGGTACTAATGTCACAAATCCATGCCTGTGAATAAAAGCAACATCTAGACAACAAAAGGATGGTTATGCAAAAAAACATTTTTAAGTGACAAAGCAACAATAATCAAGAGGACTTTCTTTAAGCTCCATAAGGAGTAGATTGGTAAAAGGCTAAAGGTGGGGTATATTTGTCCATGTGGTACTAATGATCCGGGGAAATGGAGTAATTTCTAAACTTTCATACCACATTCCTTCTTCCTTTGATTTCTCACATTTCGCTCACTGCTTTTTTCACTGTAATGCTTTTACTTCTCAAACCTCAGCACTGCCTTCTCGCGACTCGCAAACATGGGTGTCATGAATGACCCTGGATACTTAGTGCTTCGGACTCCTCCCCTTGGTGTCCGATCCTGCGGAACTACCATATCAATGTAGGCAGGGTCGATCTACATTTATCTCCTAAAGTGACTGTATGTTTTTTCTCTCATTAAATTTTCCATAACTTTTATTCATCCTGCCAAACTCCAAAATAATGATAACAACACAACACCATACAATAATCTCCATAATATAACATCAATTTCTCAACATACTCCTCGGATGGGTAATAAGGTAAAGAAAATGGGAAATATTTGGATCATGTGGAGCAAAATATGAAATAAGGCTTAATATGGCTTTTGTGATGCAATTAAGCATAGGTAAGGTTTGAGAATATAAACATGAGCATTATATGGAAAATATAAAGTCCTCCATCCTCTTATCATGTATATGTCAAAAGCAACTTCAAATTTTACCTCCTTTCATGGTTTTCAAGAAAATAATGCACTTCATTGTGACTTCCCTTTACTAGGCAATTTCATGCTATATCTCTAATTAATCCAATTTTGCATCGTCGAGTTTAATTAAAGCTTTAATGGCACTAAATTTTTTTTGATAGAGGTGATAAAAATAAACTTTGGATAAAAACGTGTAAGCATATATATGAAATATGAAATCCAAAGTAACCATGCATGAGCAATTCAAGACATAATTATGCAATATAATAAATATGAACAAAGTAAGCCTTTCCCTCACCCCATACTTAAACATTACAGTGTCCTCACTATATAAAAACAAGGGTAAAGAAAGAGACTCACTACACAGATGTGCAGAAGCTCAAAATCAAGTGCTGAAATTTACTACAGAAGTGGTCAACATCGAGCAGGGTAGTCGACATCGACTACTTTCACTCGATATTGAGTATACTGGATCCTCAGGGTGGCCTTCTATCGACGATAGGCTCCTATGCTCTTCATGTGTGGTCGACGTTGAGTAGACTACTCGATGTCAAGTACTTCTGCAACTTTTTGTACCTACAAGTTTTGTTAGAACGACATAATCCACAAAATTAAATCCAAAACAATGTTTAAAAACCAAAACCAACAGTATCTAAAACCCTAAAAATAGATTGTCTTTGTTACAAGCTCTAGATTTTATATTCGCTAGGCCGATTTCTTCTTTCGCTCTCAAGGTGGCATCTGCAGGGCCCATGTGGTCTGGGCCTCGAATAAGACTTCATTCTTGTCCATCAGTTGTAGTTCTCCGGAATGGATCTTGTACATCGTGAAAGGTCCCATCTTTTTGTTGTTGAATTTGTTGGGGAACCAATGATTCTTTGACTTGGAGACAAACACCTTGTCTCCTACTTCCTATTCCTTCGGATCGTCATTGGAAACCCTGCATAAGCGTACATACCAAGGCAAACCTCTTCTATGTAAAGATAGATCTTTAATTGAAATAGGGAAAGAGGTGTCCTTACCTCGACTTATCTTTGTTGAATTTTCATCATTCAGGACCTCTGGATCTGGTCGACATGGAGTAAGGCTACTCGACGTCGAGTACGTGTCTGCTACTAGTGGTTTGCTCGACTCTGGAGAAGTCGACTTGTTGTGGGTTACTCGACATCGAGTAATGCTGCTTGACGTCGAGTAACTTTCTACTTCCTTTGATTGCTCAGTCGATGGAGAAGTCAATGGGGGATGTTGGATCTGGTCGATGTTGACTATAGTACTTGATGTTGAGTACTTTTGGTCGATGTCGACCCCATACTTAAAACCTGGCAAAGTATTTGAAAAATAGTTAGTGGACGTCGACTTACCTTGGTCGATGTCGAGTAGATCTTTGGTCTCCTCGTTCAGAATTGCCATGATTTCCTCCACTTAGGCTTCCATAGCCCTCTTCTTGAGCTCTTCGGGAGTCATTTTTCTTACCTTAGGCTCCCCGCAAGTGATGTACCTAGCTGAAATTGATTTGACCTCCATAGGACTTGTATGCCTTTCAGTTTTATTAAAAGAATACTCAATTACCTCATTGCTGATGTTGAAAGTGAGCACTCCATTCTTTACACTTATGTTGGCATCCACAGTTGCTAAGAAAGGCCTCCCTAAAATAATGGGACAAGCAGGGTCTTCTACCATATCAACAACAAAGAAATCAGTAGGGACAAAGAACTTACCTACTTGCACAGATACATCATCCACCATGCTTGTTGGGGTGACAACAGTGTTGTTTGCCATGTATAATCGGGCATCCACATACCACATGCTCTAAAGCTCCTATCTAGACTTTGGACCATATTGATAAGAGCATGATCCTGACGCTGCCTCCTAAGTCACATAAAGCATTGAATTTATATCGGCCAAATCTAATAGTTATAGAAAACTTACCTAGATCTGACCTTTTCTCTGGAAGGTCCATCTTACTGCATTCCTCTGCGATCTCAGCCATCGACCACTTTTTGCTCAGGATGCCTTTGAGGAACTTGACATAGGATGGCATCTTGTGAAGGGCTTTTGTGAAAGGGATGGTGACGTTGAGCCTTTGAAGCATCTTGACGAAACGCTGGAACTTTTTCTCCGCTGGGTTCTTCAAAGATTTCGTTGGGAATGGCAACGTTTTCTTTTTCGGCGGTGTTGGAGTGTAGTCGGCGTCAAGTGATGTCTAGTCGATGTCGAGTGGAGGGGTCGACTTCTGGGCAGGTGTTGAATTTTGGTCAACATCGACTATAGAGTCCTCAACATCGAATAGATTCTGGTCGACGTCGACTGGTTTGGTCGATGTCGAGTAGTCTCCTACAACTTCTTCCTCCGTTTTCTGCTCAGGCGTTTGCTGCTGACGCCTACTCCTTAGGTTCATGGCGGCCACCTTTCCTACAAATTTAGTCTTAGGATTTGGTTCAGAAGATCCAGAGAGCGTACCTGATGGTTTAGGGACAGATGAAGGCAATTAGCCTATTTGGGTTTCCATAGTCTTTTGCCAAATATCAATCTCCCCAAGCCTGTAGTTGATGCCGTGCAGTTGAGTGTGGATGAAATTGATGGATTGCTTACTTTCAATGTGATTCCTTCGCATCTCATCAAGAATAACCTACAGGTCATCTTTCTTACCTTCACTGTCAGGATGACCAGGAGCTGTGTAGGGCGGGGGGTCTCTTTGGTAGCTTCCCCCCTGCATAACATGCCTTTTTGTGGGTCTCTGCAAGCTACACTTGGTCGGCATGTGGGCAAACAGTAGTATTGTGCCTCACCGACCCACACTTCAAACAAGGTTGGTTTTTAGACAGAAATTTAACTTATTTGGTGAGACGACGTACCTGATAGTTGTGAAACTGGTCCTTGACGTCCGGATCAACCTCATTTGGTGGCTCATACAGTGGCATAAATGGGGCATGTCTTTCATACCTTTCATCGGAGGCCGTAGTAGTCCCATAATGTTTTTCATAGTTTGCCAACGTCTCAAAGGTTTCCCATGCACGCCGTGGTGTGTACTCGAGATACATGTAAGCCGTATAGTTGTTGATCCGCTCCATTATTGGCGCATACAGGAAGTTGAAGACGATCTCCTGGATCACATATGGTGGTTGTGCATGCGTAGGACAAAATTTCAGCAGTCGCTTGTAGCGCTCCCACACTTGCGCGAGTGTTTCATCTGGCTTCTGCTTGAAAGTCATGATCTGTTGTCTGAGCTACGCTGTTTTGGTTGGAGGAAAGAACTTGTTAAGAAACAACTCCATTAGTTCGTTCCACGTGTGAATAGATTATGGAGCCAAACCTTCGAGCCAATGTTGAGCTTTCCCTGCAAGAGACCAACGAAAAGCCTTTAGTTTTATATATTCTAGATTGGCGTCATCTGCAATATCCTCACACAACATCCTTGCCTCCCACCTTTGTTAACTATGTGCATGTTTCGCCTCTTGCCGAGCCTACTATGCCTGCTTGATGGTGAGCTCCTCTATCTGTACGCGGAGTTGCTCAAGCTCATGCGCTGGTGTGAGCTGAACCTCATTCTCGTGGGTAGTAGACATGAGTGTCCTCTTTAACCTTTGTTATAGATGGAAAAAGCGTTCAGGATCGAGAATAGGGTCGATGGGTGTGCGATCAGTTCTTCGCATGCATCTGTAAAAGAAAAAGAAAAATAAAAGAGTAAAAAGGCGCGATTGATTGCTTCCCCGACAATGGCGCCAAAATTTATCGTGGAGGGAAACCAGCAACGAAATAAATATAAAATATAAAAAAACTAAACCAACTCCCTATCAAGGCAAATAAAATACAAGAATCCCTCCCGCTATAGTGGTAGGGTATTCAGGATCGTATCCACGAGGAAGCATGTCAGCGCTCGCCTAAATAGTTCCAAGTTCCTCCTCAAAATCGACCAGAAGAGTTACTCGATGTCGAGTAAAGTACTCGAAATCAACCAACAATATCGACTTCACGTGCAGCTATACAACAGAAGATAAACAAGCCGATGTCGAGTAGAAGGGTACTCGACGTCGACCAGTAGTACTCGATGTCGACCAGTCTTAGTCGATGTCGAGTTCGTTAGTGCAGATAAAAACCGTAGCTTTGCAATAAAATAAAAGACAAAAATAAACACAAATTCGAAGGATGTAATTCAATAAACTAAAGGCTCCTAGAATCGGGGTATCAATACCACAACGATAATTATAAAAGAATCATGCCAAAGGTATAAAAGATCATGCCTTTTCATCAAATAACTTTCGTCATTAACAAATAGGAAGATAGAGGGTTTCACATAAACCCTAATTGTTACTACCCTTTTCACATAATTAATCCAAGTTTGCATTAAGATCACTTTCGCTTCAATAACACACTACTAGAAAAGTTCAATTAGACATCTGTTGTGAACCGATGTCTTTCAAAAAAAATTCCGATATCTTTGTGCGTGTAGTAAAAGATCAACTTTTCCACATCGGTTTTAAGCTGATGTCTATTCTTGGCTAAAACAACAGTTTTATTTTGAATATAGATATAAATCAACTCCTCAAATTTATTTTTCCCATGTTCACTTGTTGTTAAAGCCTCGTTATTTTTCTTTTAAAAGATTTTGAAGATGTCTACACCAAGCCTAAATTTTACATTTACATCACTATTTTTAAAATAATCAATGCATTAAAACAAAATAGACATCTTATTTTATTATATTGATTTTGTGTATATTAATTTCATATATATATATTGTGATTTTTTGTTGTTTTAAAATAATTTATCGCATTAAATATGTACATAAATGATGTATTAATATCATATGGACATCATTTTAGATTTTTATAAAGATGTTGTTGTTAGCAATATATATCAATTTATATTAACATTGTGATGTGAAAATATATGTTACACATTGATTTATATTATTTAGACAATGTCTATAATGATACTAGCATCCATTTTTATATAATGATTCGATTTCATAGCTATTAAGGGACATCACTTTTCATCTATAATCCGATGTTTTTTCGTTTGATACACTACATATTTTGCTCATAAAATAAAATTTTGCAAACGATGGGTACTTTAATGAACATATACATTAAGATAAATGTGAAATCAACATTTACAAATGTTTTATAAATGATGGGTACTTTAAAGATACACAAATTGGTCCAAATTGGAAGTCTAGTGTGCATCCGTATAAACAAACTGGGAAAAAAAAGTATTCATGAATACACACAAGTTGCATCTGTCACCTCTTCATAGCATCCAATGTCAGGAGCCACTAAATTTCTGCACTTACACAGAACACCAATTGGTCTAAATAGAAGTCTAGTGTGCATCTAACCCAAGAGGAATAAGCACAAAAGTAGACTGAATTCTATGATGTGTATCAGAGAGGACAAGTATAATAGGTATAGGAACCTTATGTATCCACCTTGATCTTGATTGCTAGCTTCACAGAAGCATAAAAAAATTCAGCTACTTTTACAAAGTCATCCTCTCCATAAATCCTATGGAAGTGAGAGTTGGGGTACCTAAAACACCAGAAGGAAGGATAATTGAAATGGAGAAAGGAAGTAGATTGTAAAAGTGGATGGAATTAATTCTGTAGGGGATTGAATTTGTGCCCATCCGAATGCCACCCGGAATCATAGCAGAGACGTCACCAGGGACTGTATTTTTGTTGGCAGCTATGTGAACGGCTTCCAGAACTTTCTTGACCCGTCAGCCATCAATACCCTTTCCACAAAATTCGATAAAATAGAAGAGAAAAATCAATTTTACTCTGAAAAAGATAAGAATCATTCTACAGCAATACAATCATTAAGAAAAGGCAAGGTGAAATGTTTATTTTGGTTTCCATAAGAATAGCTAAAATTCCATAGGGTTCTTATTCTTATATTATCACAATTTCGACAAAATGGATTCTAGGCAGGATTGTTTACACTGAACCACTATGACTACTCTAAGAAATGGATATAAGATTACTCTTCATGATACAATTTCTCATAAACCTCAATACAGTTTTGTTCTGTTATTTCCAGAAACAAATGCATATGAAACATGGAGATAATCACTAAAATTAACGGTCGATGAAGAATCAAGGGCATTGTGTCACAAGATAGAATCTTAAGCAACATCCAATTTTAGTTATGGAGTTATATTACAAGAGACGCAGAGAACAATCGTTTACCTTTTTTTCTTAAGTTTACCAAAAACCAGATGGTTGTCAGTCGATAAAAGATCATAGCCTCTCTCTAATAGGCTCTCAAACTCAGATATAACATATAAGGTAAGATAGCAGCAAAAGATATGTATGAACAAGGATTAACAGTAAAGGAATTATGTTCAGTAGTCAAAAGACTCAATATGGTAACATATTGCGATATTTATGAAACTATATACTGTGAAATGTACACGGATTAACCGTAAAGGAAACATTGAAAATGCAAATACCACACAATGAAATTACTTATTGTGGAGATTTACATATCTATAAACTCCTTAAGATTTCGAGTGAGTATTTTTTTAATTTCTCCGAACGGAAAAGGAACTGCCTAGGGGTAAAAACAGCATGTAAAAAGCAGAACTACATAACATATGGCTTGTTGTCAGATTAAAATCATTTACAAAACAAAAACAATCATTGAGATAACCTGATTTTGCAACTAGGAGAGAGTTGAAGAATGTTCTTTAGGAACCTGCCGCAAAGCAGCAGCATAATGACCAGCCTTCACATAAAACCCTCTATTGGCTTCACAAAGATTCAAAATTCTATTTGCTAACTATAGATGAACCTAAAGCAAATATTTGCCCCTAATAAAAGTCAGCATTAGGTACTTGCAATTGCAAGTTGAAACTACAATATCCAATTTGTAATATAGGACAAGAATATGTGCTTTAGATACTAGAAAAGTACTTTGAAACACAAAACATGTTTTAAAACCAAATTCCCAAATTTTGATGTAAATTTTTTTAATTTTCACTGAAGGTGTGAATTGAAATGCCAGTAAAGGGCAGCATACACCTTTCCTTCCAAATCTTTTTTGTGGTCTTCTAAGCTATTAGGCAACAACTCAAAGCACTAATCATTTGATTAGTTCCCAACATACACATCCATATCTCAGAATTTGATTGAAAGTAAAACTGAAACTACAAATGCATTTTTTTCTCCGCAAAGTTGTCAAAATATGCAAATCAAGCAGCAAACAACAATCAAAGAAACAAACCTCCAAGAGTATGCCTTGTACTCGTCAAGAGTCTCTATTAATGCGTGCAAAGAGTACTCATAATCAATACCATTTGAAGCTATTTGAAGGATGCTAGAAAATTACCTAAATTCACAATCATTCACAGAATTCCAAGTGGAAGAAGCAATTCAAATTATGCGGAGAGAAAGATCATAATCAAACAGTGTAGATATTTATACACCGGATGCACAAGAGAATGTCGTTTTTACGTTTATCTTTGTATCAGTATAGGCAAGCCTTTGCTTAATGTCCCGAGCTATTGAAAAAAAGACTTCCGCCACAAATCAGGTTTGTCTTTGCACTCTGTACCACATATTATCGATTAATCTATAACCCATATACTTATTTTTATTAACATAACTTTTGGCATTATCAAATTTTATACTTAGTGTACTTCAAAATAAGATAAAATAGTAGCCTTCAATTACAGAGAAAAGCAGTTTATTTCTATATCAGGAATCTGAATTAGTATAAACTCGTCAATAAAAATGATACAACTAATGCAGTAAACATTCAGATGTGACAGCAGAATCAGCCAAGCACCACAGCCAACTATAAACTGATTTTTCTTATAGAAATCAGCTCTTAAATTGCATATTTTGATATTAAATCATTTCTTATTGGTTAAAGAGTGGTCAGTTCTGACGGGCGCCGAAGGATCGTAGATTTCGGTAGTTAACTAAGATGATGCAGCAGGGAGATTAATTACCTGATCTGTAGTGTTGTTGCAAACAGATCTCAACAGCCAACAGGGGTTCTCCTGTTGCAAACAGAGGTCGAGATTAAAAAGATGATAAATTATACACTGATGGGTGGTAGACATGACAAGATAGGGAATGCATTAACTTGATTATTAAGACAGCATGTGTAACTTAGGCTTACACAGTTTCATATTCACTAGTTTAGTTATAATAGTCATGAGCTCTTACTTCTTCGATCCATTCTCTAACTCCCATATGGTATGAAGTTACCAAATTAATAAATTCTACCGTAATAACAGAGTCTGCCAAAGAAAGCAAAGGAAAACCATAGTGGAGAGATCCATATGAATGCCTGAGTGCCAGTCATGCTATTTTTGCGAAAGCGAACTTCAATCAGAAAATCAAACATGCTTGTCTCCACTTATATTTTATTCATATTGTCTTTTGTTCCTCTTGTCCAGTTCCATTCTCAAAACACTTATCAGACACAATAATTTGCATCTAATCTCGCTCCTTGCACCCAGTTTCAAATCATTTACCTTTTCAAGCTGGATAAAAAAATAATAACATGTTTAATTTTTCTTCTTTAATTAAATGCTGACAATATATTCAATTATTCTTCTTTAAATGCAGTCACTCCTACTTGCACTACACTCAGGAATGAGTATCCAGTCAAAAAATAAACCAACAATTTAGCACCTATATACAAAAGATGCTTTTACAAATTCTGGTTCGAGCAGGTTTTCTCATGCTATTATCCTAAGGTGAATCGAAGGAAAGATATGAAATTCATAATAAATTAGAAGAAATCAGTTAGACATTAACTCACATAGAAGACATTATGAGAAAGGCTTTGACCAATTTCAATCCAGTCCTTCTGAAGTGTACTCCTCATAAAAATGTCCTAATTAGAAAGCAGAATAAGTCCAAATAACATAGTAGAAGAAAACACACAAGAAAAATTTCAACGATCATACCATCGAATATGTGCTACTAATAGCTCCATATAAAAGAAGAAGAACAAAAGCCTTGTAATTTCTATAGCCAACGCAATTATTTATCCAGACACAATGATGATCTTGGCATCTTGCAAAAAAAACATGAGAATTTCAGTGGGGGAGAACAAATTAGGAATAGGTCTTCACTAATAAGAACTAGGTTGAAATTCATACTTAGAGCTGAGTTATCTTTGTCAACAAACTTATTGTGGAAGGAATAGGTCCCTCCATATTTGTCCCTTGCATATGCCGGACAAAAACCGAGATGAGTTGATGATGAATAAGCAAAAATATTTCCTCATATTTAGTAATATAGGCTCTTAAAAGGCTAGCAGAAAGAATGATGTTACCCACAAACAGAAGCACAATGGTGCATTTGAATCCACTGAACTTTTTGTGCACGTTGCAACTAGGCTTATAGATAAGACATGGTTCATTTGACCTATCAATGTGCACGCTGTAATGCTTGACGATCCATCTAGGGATTCCAATCTTGCTCGGAGAATTTAACCTAACAAAATAATGGTTCATTTATTTTTAATGGGGCTACTGAATAAAAAACCACATAGTTAAAGTAAAGCACAAACAAGTAAATAAGCTTAGCAAATTAAAAAATAAGTTCAACAGGTCAATAGAGCAGAATTTGGCAATCACACACTGAATGAGCTGTACAAAAAAAAATCCCTTCACCTATATGTCAAAGTAATAACCCCAGCTTACAGGTCCCGTCTAACCTTTTTGTTGTGAATCTATGCCCTCTAATTCTCTCTACATTCAACTAAGGATTTTCTTGATACTGTAATTCAATTTTAACTAATTTTTAAACCATTAGCTTTAAGAACATTAAACTAGACACAAATCAATAAAGAAAGTTGAACCTAATTCATAGTAGTTCCACCAGCTAACCATTATGCACTTCTCTTAGCTCTTCCATTCAAATCATTCCATCCATTCCTAAAAAAGCATACCATCCAAGTGTAGCACATGCTTTAATCTTCTCCTCTCCAGTATAAGAACAAAGATCAGATACATAAGAGAAGCAACCATGAATCATCTCCATTTTGAGGGAGTACATCAGTCACAATCAAATGCTACCATCTTAGTTTAACAAGTTTCAATAAACAAAGGAAGAAAACACTCACATATTAGAGAATGAAATAAGACCACGAAAACCCTAGATCATAATATTAGAGAATGAAATTAGACCATGAAAACCCTAGATCTGAATATTAGAAAAATGAAATAAAACCATGCCAGCCCTAGATTTGAATATGAGAGGAGCATTGAAGGTCTCAAAACCCAAGGGAAAGTTGAAGGGAGACGGAGGACGTGAATGCTTACCAGAGAAGGTTACCGGCGGTGGAGGGAGTAAGAGGGCTAAGCAATGAGGGAGGCAGTCGTTGGTGAGGCCATTGCTAGCAGTCGAGAGAGAAGTCATAACTTAGAAGGCATGAGAGCCATAGAGCGACAGAGGAAGAGATTCTATAGAGAGTGAGAGAGAGCTTACCGGTTAGGGTTCCGGGAGAAAGGGCCGCCATCTTCGTAGTTGCGGGCCAGAGCGAGAGAGAGGGGACGAGACCACGATTGAAGACGATGATAGAGGAATGAAGCCATTGATGGGAGAAGGAGTTCGGAGCAAAGAGGAGGAGGCCGGATCTGGAGGAAGAAGGCCAGATCTGGAGGAAGAAGGCAGTGGTAGAACTGAGAATGGAGCAAATCAGCAAAGGATCTTCGTACAAGTTGTAGGAGTGGCTGGGGTTGTGTTTGAGGGAGACAGAATAATTTTAGTGTTATAAAATTCTCCCAAATTTTGAAATCCACAAAAAAATTCTAAGTGTTTCAAATACCGCGTGTTTCAACTTGGGCGTGTGTTTTAATTTTTTTTTGTAAGTATGGGCGGGCGTTCGGGCGCGTGATTCAATTTTTAAAAATTAACCATTTAACATCTATCAAAAAATTTAATTGTTGTCTTAAGTTTTTTTTAACATTACAAATTTATTATCTGATGTAAAAGATTAATTTAACATCGGTTGTTTTTTTGACAGACTTAAATCACATGATGTCTAATTGCAGTATTCTAGTAGTGACACAAAAAAGGATCACCTTCGATTGTCGTAGAAGAATCATGTAGATCCGGGATAGAAGATGAAATTGCAATAAAGATTGTACCTTTGATGCATTACTTTACATGGATACCGTCAGGCTCACCCCGACCCTAGAATTTGGGTGACTACTTGCTCTTCATCATAAAAACACACATCAATAATTTCATGAAAAGAACTACTTGCATTAAATCAAACAAAAGTTTACAACCGAACGAAGCCAAATCCGCTCTCGCCTCTTACAACTCCACTCGGCCAAGCTCCTCTAAAACTCCTACCTTCAAATGTAAATTGGAATATGTTGTGGAATAGAATCCCTAAGAACTAGCCCCTAGGGCCTTATTTATAGTGTTCAATCCTCGCTAATCTAGGAAAGAACAATTTATCTATATCTAAATCTATCTATTAAAAAGCTTGAGATATAACATTGGTAAATAAATAAAATAAGACAATTAAAATTCCCTAAAGTAAATATGAGAATTTACTAATGTGGATAAATATCTTTTCTTCATGATAGATCTCCGTGTCTTCACTTGCAAGTAATTTCTCATCCGAATCTCCACTCGATTTCGACTCGGATTGGTCGCCAGGATGTACTCGACATGGAGTAAAGTACTCGACTTCGATTAGACTTCGTACTTTGGGCTCATGTCGTGCTCAATCTCGATCTATGAAGTGAATGTCGACCAAGTTGTACTCGACATCGACCAGTTTGGTCGACGTCGACTAGTCTTGGTGAGTAGATTCTTCTCTTCTCTTCTGCTCGATGTGTTCTGGCTCAACTCCGACTCGACCTTGGGTTTTCTGTAGTCGACCTCGAGCATTCTGGCAGTTTCCTTCCCTTCTCCGATTTGCTTGTAAAGTGTCTCGATTTCTGCAAAATTAAACAAAAACTAGTGTAGACCTCCATAATTGGCAAATAAGCATAAACTACATAGATTCTATATAAATCAAACCCAGAGATATGAAATGCATACATAAATCGATATTAATGTAAGCGAAAATGATGGTTATTTGAGCGCACATCACAAGCCCAAGGTGATTCCCTGTAGTTAAAGTATAAGGACTCACTGACACTGCAACACTTCTAATAATGCATTTTTCATATAGGCATTACTAGTATTTCTTATTGCATTTAGATAGGAGTTTTGCATATGTTTTACTCTGGTTTCATATATTGCATGTGAAGTATTCGAGTTTGGAATCTATGCATTTTTTATTGTTTATTCTGCAGAATTACATTCCCACATTGGAATGGATCTTGGAAGAGCTTAAGAGATATGTTTTGAAGTATATGAAGGCTGAGGAAGAGACTATAGAGGAGCAAGAAAGCACAACATCGAAGAAAAGAGAAAAATCCGTCAATGCGAAAGGCGGCGCCCGCCGTGCCACCGTTTCCAGCGATTGCGATTTGGATCCGAAGATTCTATTTCCTACTCCCTCCGTCCAAAAATACATGGACTTTTACTATTCATGCACGCTTTTTTAGGAGTTAAAAACTATATAAAATATTATTTTTTTTATTAATTTTTTTTAATAATTACAAACTTATTATCAATAAGTTTGTAATTATTAAAAAAAATTAATAAAAAAGTTAATATTTTATATAGTTTTTACCTTCTTAAAAAAGCGTGCGTGAATAGTAAAGGCAATGTATTTTTGGACAGAGGTAGTATTATATTATTATTAATAATATATTAGGGTTTGCACGACTCCTTATTAGTTGTTAGGTTATATTCCAACGGTGAGAGAGGCATTAGAGAGACACTGAACACTTTTAGAGAGAAGAGAGGTTTTTGGCCTATGAGTTGCTAAACTCATAGTTTCGCCTGTGATTTGAAGACATGATTGTTTAGATTGTGATGATTTGATTCTATTTAGTTATTCATATTTATATTTATCATCTTGTGCCTATTGATTATATTTGTGTTCCTTTCTATGATTGATCACCATGTTAGAAATTGCATCTTAGCTATGAATTCGTTGTTGTGTTCTTGATAGCGAACGAAGGTATTGTGTAAATGCTCGGATTTTCGAATCCTATTTTTTTTCGGAAAAAGGAAAATAAAAATGAATTTAAATAAGATTTAAAACTTGTAAAGCGGATTCAGGTCTGAATCTAAAAACTTGACTAACAATTTCGTCCCTTTCAATTGATCTATATTGGTAAGTGTCGATTAGGGCTGATCTAGGGTTGTTCCGGTTTGTTTTAATTGCATTGAATCAATATACCAATTGGTCTAATTACTTGAATCCTTAATGCTATTCTATAGTGATATTGAATAAGGTGATTGTATCCCTATGGATCCTTCCACTTTAGTCAAGTAAGACATATGTTTATGAGTAATTAATGAATCAATCATAGGACCATGAATCTCAACCATTGTCAGAGAATTACAGGTCAAATATCTTCTCTACCTTATTATCAATTCACTTTGCAATCATAAGTTGGTTACTTTATTTCCTATTTACTTGGTCATAAATCATTGTTTTGTCTTAAGAGTCTTTGTTAAGAGTTATTGAGTAGTGAATCACTTCTTCCTTTGGGTTCGACTCCAGACTTTATTGCTATACTAGTAGTTGTTTGGTTTATCAATTCGTTGATTTGCTAATCTATTGGGTTTGTGCTTTGAGTTTGGATATTTTTACTATTTGGAAAGGGGCGAAAGTGCCAACGATGTTCGTCCTGCACCAACTTCCTTTTGGAATTTACATATGGGAGTGTCACATGTGTTGTATTGTGTGTTTAGCTTGGTTGAAAATATTGTTTGTTGTTTGAAAAACTGATTTATTGTAATTTCTTCAAATTGGTATAATATCTAATAATAATCATCTATAATTTCCTTTATGCGCTAGCATGTTGTTTCGTTTATGTTAGCAAAAATGATAATATCATCTGCAAATGTAAGAAATGAAATAGTGTTACCTTTAGCGGCTAATTTTGATTCCACATGATTATACTCGTCAACTCATTTGTTTTTCTAATCAACATCTTTAATAATTTTTCTTATCGGTGCTAAAAAAACACATTTTTTAGCACCAACATTTTATTTTAAACAATGATCAACTTTTTACTTCAAAAATAACCCATATGAATATAAAAGCTTTGGGAAGAGGATAAACACACAAATGTAACTTTCAATTAAAGATAAACCAATATACATTGTATATTTAAATTGTAAATATTGAATCCTATACTGAACGGAGTATATTAAATTTGTTGTTATATTATTGGTGGTGGTGGTTGTGAGCACCAAAATAGCTTGATTTCTACGACCTAAACTAACCCTCTAACCCTAGCTTTTATAAATTGATTAAAATTTCTCAACTATAGGTAACTTTTGGCAAATGTGGCATTTGGATGTACATCCACACCGAGCATGAACTCAAGTTGAATTTGTTGGGTGTTTTTTACTAAACAAAGTTCAATCAAGTGGACCTTCATCTCCTCAACAATGTCTTCAATCTTTCCAATTTTAATTAAATACCCTAATTTAAGTAAGATATTTTACTATAAATAAATCCCAAAATTTTTTAGTGTTCCTTAAAAGAAAAAAGAAAATAAAAATGGGAGATATTAAGTTATTAACCCAAAGAAGAGAACAAAAAAAAATGGAAAATGAAGAAACTGTGGTAGGGGAGAAATGGACCGGCTGTCCACTCTTCTGAAAGTAGCAATGGCGGTGTCTCACACGCGCCCATATCATATGGTGGGAGTGACCTGTGGTGGGATAGGAAACCCTACAGAGAAGCCACATTAAATTAAAATAAAAACACCAAAATCAAAATAAAAATTGCAGAGAAAAAGAGGAAAAAAACAGTGGAAAGGGGAAATTTAAAAAAAAAAGAAATAAAAAAAGGAGAAAATACAGAGAGAAAGAGGTGAGAGGGAAGGGATGAAGGGGCACTTTACTTCTTTTTTAGGTTGCACGCATCCATGGCTGAGGAGAGGAGGGAAACTCATCTGCAGCTGCATCAAGGACAATAGAAGCTCAAGAGCAAGAAGAAGATAAACCAAGAAGGAGGAGGAGAAAAAACAGAGGAGGAGTGAGAGGGGGAAAAAAAAGGTGAGAGCTTTAGCCCTAAGGAAAGCAACAAATCAGGCTAGGAACACAGAAATAATATAGCACCCAAATGGGGTTATTGTTTCCTCTTTTTCCACTCCCTGTGTGTGTGAGGGAGAGAGCTAGGAGATGAAGGAGTGTCAATTTGGGGAGCCATAGCTAGCTTTTGAAGGTTTGTTTTTTTGTTTTTTTTTTTTTTTTTTAGGTTTGTGTCTATTGAACACACAGCTCGTGCATCTGATTAATTTTGGGGGTTTTTTGAAATTCGTTTGAAAATCTCTGAGTCTGAAATTTTGTGGGATTTGTGTTTAGGTAAAATAAAGAAGAAAAAGCTGGAAGAGGAGGTGGTGTTGTTTCTGCTTGTATTTGGGTGAAATTAGATGAGGGACATGCCCTTACCCTTTGAGCCGGAGGCGAAGGGGGGTGTTGGGTTCTTGCACAAGTTCTGCAGAGGCTTTTCTCAAGAAATCAGCGGCGGAGGAGGGTACGGTGGGTTTGGTGATTGGAGTAAGTTGGAGTCTTTCTTTGGTGGGGGTTCAGGAGGAGGAGTTGTTTGTGAGCCCGCATCGGTTCTGGAAACGAAGAGGAGCCCTAGCCCCTCTTCTGCATCCACATCCACCCTGTCTTCCTCCCTCGCCGGAGGCGGATCCACCGACACGGCTGCCGTGGCGACATTTTCCGGCAACCCATCTGAGAAATGGTCTCAAAACCACCACCAGAATCAGGAGACCAGCAACACCCACAGCACCGACAACAGCGGCGGCGGAGGCGGAAACAATGTTGAGGCCAGTGGGGGTGGATGCGTGGATTTGGAGCTGTTTCAGCAGATGCCGGTGGCGAATCTCGAGGCTGAGAAATGTGGGATGGTGGGAGGCGGAGGGATGGATTATTGGGATGCTGATCTTCTGGAGCAAGCCGGGTCGGCCGAGTCTCCCGGCCAGGACCAGTCTATCTTGAGGCTCATCATGGGTGATGTGGAAGACCCTTCATTGGGGCTGAGCAAGCTCCTCCAGGGCTCCGCCACTGGGCTGTCGAGCAACCCGGATCTCCAATTCGGCGGCGGAGGGCTCCTTGGTGTGGTGGATCAAGGGTTTGGGCTGGACCCCAACAAGCTCATAGGCAACACCGGTGGAAACATTTCGCTCTTGCCTGTTTCGAACCCGTCACTGCTTGGAAATCTGAGGAACAGCCTCCCTCAGAACCAAATGTTCAACCCTTCAAGTAATTGCAGTTTCCCAATTGGATTGCCTCAAAACCCTAATCAACAATATCATCCCCAGTTGTTTGATGATTGCCCAGATGAGAAATCCCATGTCCTGAACCATCCTCAGCTGCTCATAAGCCAGCTCCAAGCACACAATGCGCAGAACCCGGCTTTCTTTATGCCATTGCAGCATTCCCAGCTGGAGCAGCATCAGCACCAGCAGCTGCCATTGCCTCCCCCTCCCAAGAGGCACAACCCCGGGGTTATGGGGGATCCCAATAGGCAGATTATTCAGAAATCCGGGCAACTCCCACCTCAGCAGCTTCATTTGCTTCCCTATCAGCAGCTGCAGCAGCAGAGGCCTGCTATGGCTAATAAGCCGAAGATGGCAGGGGATGAAATGATGATCCAGCAGCAGGCCATAGTAGACCAGCTACGAAAGGCGGCTGAGCTGATCGAAACGGCGAACCCCATACTCGCGCAGGAGATATTGGCGCGGCTCAATCACCAGCTCTCTCCCATTGGAAAGCCCTTCTATAGGGCTGCTTTTTACTTCAAGGAAGCCTTAAGACTGCTCCTTATGAACTCGACCGGCTCCACTGTTACATCGTCGCTATCAGCTTCGTCAGCCTCCCCATTCAATCTCTTCTTCAAGATTGGGGCTTACAAGTCATTCTCTGAGATTTCGCCCCTTGTTCAATTCGCCAACTTTACCTGTAACCAAGCCGTACTCGAATCTCTTGAAGGGTTTGACCAGATTCGGATTGTCGATTTTGATATCGGGTATGGTGGGCAGTGGGCTTCCCTTATGCAGGAGCTCGCCCTGAGGAAGGGTGGTGCTCCAGCTGTCAAGATCACAGCTTTCGCCTCTCCTACCACCCACGAACAGCTTGAGCTCACCCTTACCCGGGAGAATCTTATCCACTTTGCTCAAGAAATCAACATGTCCTTTGATTTCGAAATCATCAACATTGATTGTTTGAGCTCTCCCTCGTCTTGGCCACTGCCTTTCCGCACAGCAGAATCCGAGGCCATAGCTGTGAATCTCCCAGTCAGCTTACTGTCCAACACCCTTGTCTCCCCCACAATGATTCTCCGCTTCACCAAGCAGCTTACCCCCAAGATCGTTGTATCAGTGGACCGGGGCTGTGACCGGAATGACCTCCCATTTGCGCACCACATTCAGCAAGCATTCCAATCCTATCTGGCCTTGCTTGAATCACTCGACGCTGTCAATATAAACCTGGATGCGCTCCAAAAGATTGAGACTTTCCTAGTCCGCCCAGGCATCGAAAAGCTAATCCTGGGACGCCACACAGCCCTTGAGAAAACGCAACACTGGAAGGCACAGTTTTTGTCGGTGGGATTCTCCCCAGTAAGCTTCAGTAACTTCACAGAGTGTCAAGCAGAGTGGCTGCTGAAGAGAACCTTGGCTCGCGGCTTCCACGTCGACAAGAGGCAGTCTTCTTTGGTCCTATACTTTCAGAGGAAGGAGCTCATCTCGGCTTCGGCGTGGAGGTGCTGAGGCTTCTGCTTCTACTTCTACTTCTGCTAGTGAATTTGGAAGGAGAAAGGTGCAAATTTGTCTTTCCTTTGCCAAGATTATCGTCTCATTAACTCGCTGTTTTTAGTCTCGGCATGCTTATTGAATCCTATTATTGCTATGGTAGTACTTTGCTAATTGTCTATGTGAACCAGGCTGGCGATTTCAAGTTTAAATACCAAAAACATTCTAGCAACTGCCTGCCTGCCTGCTTTCGTTTCCATGTTTTTGCCTTTTTTTTCCCGCCATGGTACAGTTAATTTCTAAGCCTTGCTGATGTTGTTTTAAGTGTTGTTGTATATCTTGCTGCTGTGAGCTCGTACAGCTCCCTGATTGTGTCATTTAGCTTGTTCAGAAACTTGCTTGTTTCCTCATATCCGGAAACACAAAATGCAGTGCTAGTTACAGCTCCTCCATTGCTCATTCGCACATGGTAGAGTTGTTGATTGCACTTTCAAGTTTCTTGGGTGACTACTGACTTATGAGCTTGCTTGTTTTATTGCATTGCAATTCTGTCTTACTCTTGTCATCCAGACCCCACTGTAATGCGATGGCCAAGTAAGTTTAGGACCTTCCTGCACCTTTTAGGATACAAGAATGCAATAGATTATGCTTTTGGGCGTTGTTTCCTCAATAGGATCAATGAATGAACCATAGCTCATTCTATGATATTATTGTTGGATTTTAGCATGAATCTTGAAATTCTGTGTTTGGCAAGCAATAAGCGGCGCTTTGTACAAAACAGACTTGGAACGGGAAGCAAAAAACATTTCCCTACTCTTTATTTGAGCTGATAGAGAACTCGTGGTTCTTTTGTGTGTTCATAAATACACATTAGAAACCCCCAAAAAAGAAAAGAAAATTGGAACAACTTATAATGGATATCCATATGCCTTGTTTAAAGGAATGCGTGCCTAGATCAGCCAAAAACATGTTCATTGTTCATTGTTCAAGTTCAATCCCCCCTTCATTTTGCCTGGGAATATGCTCTGCATAGGTTGAAGCATAACCCATCTAGATTTACACAACATAATCCTACTTTGATTTAATAAATCGGGTTGGATTATGATCTGGGTCGTATGTATTACTGCTCTCGAACATCGGATGTCGGGGTTAAGTACCTCTAATTTTGGTTCAGCCTGAATTGTATATTTGCCATCATTAATTGTTAATTAATTAATCAATCAATCATTTCATTATAGATTTTTAGTATAAACATGGGAGTAGAAAATAAATAATTTGTTTTTTGGGAACTTAATCCACGGTGTAATTATTTGTATGCATTGAATTTTGTCGCGGCCTAATCAAATTTAGGGTTTATTTTAATTACTCTCTCTAATCCGATCACATGGGTGTGAATCAATTGGATGGACCTCCTCCAACCTCAACATGATTTGTTTTTAAAAAAAGGGTCTCTGTTCATCAGTTGATGGCCTCTCCATTATTAAAATTGTTGGCTTAGGGCTTAATTTAATTAATTCTGTAAACTAATCAATTACTTTCGTATTTTATATTGCTGTCTGTAGTCTGCTGGGAGCGATAATGCCTATAATGTCGGTTTGTTTGAGCAATAAATCTACAGTATTGATTTTTTTTATTTTTTTTTTAATTTTGCCTAAATTGCATAGAAGCATAGGTTACATTGTACAAAACTATCATATACACTAAACATATTTGCTTTTAATCCTCTTTATCTATTTCTTTTCAAACAATTTTACGACAGTCCTTTTTTTAATTTCACCAAAAGCATAAAATACCCTAGTTAATCGATCTTTTAATCTACACTTTTAAAAATAGTCTAAAGCACTTGATTTGAAAACTATTTTCTAAACAGTTCTGCTAGAGCAACGGCGGATCACAAAGTAAGCTTAGACCATCCGCATCAGTAAAACCTTATAGGGTTTCTTAACTTCACTTTATCACTTTTTCTATCTTTAAAAACCCTAATTCACTTTTTCACTCATATCCCTAAAACCCACCTCAATTTCTTAACTTTACTTTTTTAAATCATCCATTTTATATTTAAATATGATATAATAATATTATTTGTATATATAATAATATATTTACATAAAATAATGCTAGTAATATCTACCATCATCCCCTTTAATAATTAAGAATTTTTTTCGATCATTTAGCCTATGTAATATTGGTGTCTATGCGTATATAAAAATAAACTATGAATTAAAATAATAATAATAATTTTTTAAAACAAATTTTGGATTGAAAATAATCTAAAAAATCTATATAAACAACCAAATCAATTGCTAATACTCCATACAAATCTGGTCGTTGATCCATTTGGATTCTTTTTTGCAAGTGCCACGTGGCTTGTGGAGCCGGCCAAAAACGCTTTTGCATTGAGATGTTTTTCAAAGTTGGGGTTTTTAAGTTTTTTTGTTGGGTTTTCTCCATAGCAACGATCACAATCATTTTTAACCCAGAACACCCTCTCTCCGTATTATTTAATCATTTTTTAGCTTTAAAAACGCTTAAAAAACCCCTCTTGCGGATGCTCTTACCCAGCTACTGCTGGGTCAAAAACGAAATTTGTAGCTTATTTTTTTTTTTTTTTTTCTGGGTAATATTGTTTTGGTTTGTTTAACAAATGCTTTTGTTTCCCCACCTAAAAACAAATGCTTTTGTTTTGGAAAAGAAACCTCTAAACTGACAAATCCTAAATAAAATTAAAAATTGCTTAAATCAATAAATCTAATCAAATTAGCATATATTACAAAAAAAATTGATCTTTGTTTTGCTTGGATTAATTAGGTGGACTCAATTGCAAATTTGCAAGTCATTGATCATTTTGGGTTATTCAGAGATCGCATAGCACAATTTCGATTTCGATATAATATATATTCTATTTGTAATGGAAATATTTATTATTATAAATAGGCAAAACTAATTTATAAATATCAAGTAACTATTTTAATTGTCATATTTTAAACCACTTAGATTTTTCTTGAAACACTTATATAATTTTATGGACATTAATATTTTTCCGCTTACCTAATTTTATGATATTAGATCCGGTAATATGTAGGTTTCATATGGGATGAGATTGATTATCTGAATGCAATTTATAAACCAATGTAAACTGATTAGCGGGGTGAAATATGAGTTAGGCTATGAAATAATATAAACTCCGTATATGGTGGTAATTATCGTTTATTTGTAAAAAAAATGGATTTCATTTGATAATAAGGGTAATTTTATTTTCCATACCAACCAAACTTTAATAAACTCTAATAATATGATTTAAAGTTCAAAATAATTCCTCATAATACAAAATAAGTGTTCTCATAAGGTTTATCACTTTAAACCACCTTAAGAGGCCTGATATACAGTGGTGGTCTTTTTTTTTTTTTTGGAGACACATACAACCTTAGTCATTGATATCACTTGATATCAAGAAATTTATTATTTCCTCCATTAATTAAAACTTGTCGTTTTAAAATTCCGCATATTTTTTTAAGAAAATAAACAAAAATACACTCATACCCTTAATTATTATTCTACTTTTCACTTTATTGAAAACTACAATTAACACCTATCTAATCATTACAAGGGCGCGTAATTTTGTAAAGTGGATGACAAAATAAATAAAAACGACATGTTTTTCTTAACAAGATTTACATCCTCATAGCATCTTTAATGTTAGTACTCTAGTTGAGTATCACAACCTACTAAAAAAAATACAATAGTGGTGGAGAACCAATCATGTGAGTATCATATGTATGATACCCCTCTCACATAATTACATTAGTTTAATAAAAAAATCACACATAAAATTATTTTTTCTCTTTCTTTAAATCAGTTATGGTACTCATAGTACCACCATTAAAGATGGTCTAAAATGACATATTTTAATTAACGGCGGGAGCAATTTTGATCTCCAATTCTAGGACACTAAAGGCCAGTGGCGAAGCCAAAGGGGGGCCTAGGAGGTCACATGCCCCCTTATCATTTGACGAACTACCTACGTGTATTCTCTTCGTCGATAACTAATTCATTTTGATATATAATTCACCCTAATCTAGCATTGGAGTAAAGAGTTGTGAATGTTTAAAAACTAAAGGTACATTAACCCCTTTAATTTTATTTCAATAGAGTATAATGCTTTTATATTTTACTTAAATTAACATTCACATACTATAATTTCTCTCAAAAGCTTCGAAATGAGAAGTTATACTAATCATTTTGACAATTAGATAATAAGTTACGAAAGTTTAAAATTTTATGCATGGTTATACATTATTATAAGTTAACAGTGCAACAAGTTACACATTGATTAAGGTTGTTATTCTCAAGCCAAACAAGTTTAGAATTGCTTGATTGTATTTAGCTCGTTTAGAAACGAGTTAAGCCTAAATTTGGACTTGAGCTCATACATGACTTATTTAATAAATGAACGAACTCAAATTGAGTTTTTCAAGCATTATGCAACCTTAGTTGCTCATGACATAGTAACTTATTGAAAATTTTATAAAATCGAGCTCAACTTGACCTAAGCCGATCTTTGAACCAAGCTTGTAAATGTGTTCATGCTTAACTGATTTAGTAAATGAAGCTCAAGCTCGAGCTACTCTGCCTATATAACAACCCTAATATTGTCTTAATGTTTATTATATTGCGTTTTCTATCCTTATTTAGCTAATTTTTTTCCAGATACTTCATTTATTTATTTTTAAACAATAAAAAATGACAGCGTATTTATCATAAATCAACAACATTTTATATTAAAATAATATAATTTATCTTCGTATTATATAAAATTCATTATGCCGATTTAATCCAAAATTTTTCTGACTCTGCCACTAACTAAAACTGTGGTTGCAGGATGTGACTAAACTATTGACTATACAATTCTTCTTATTCTTCTTTTTTTTTTTGAAAAAAAATACCGAAATTTTTTACTATTAAGAAGGAGCTTAGGGCAGCATATATGTTCATAGGGATTGTTGTACCAGTGCGGATCTTCTACATCACACGGTACACCACTCGGTGCATCACAAAATTAGGTAGGGTATAATTTTACTTTAAAAAAAATTCAAAAAATATATATTTGTATTTCAAATACTTTTATTTATATGTTTGTAAATTTTTATCATGAAAAATTATGTTTTAGAAAAATATAAAAATTATAAACCAATAAAATCAATATTTTAATTATATATATTTTTAAAATATATTTTTTCATAATTTTTTTATATAGATATGTAGATATAAGGATATGAAACCTAAATATAATTTTTTTATTTTCTTTAAAATAAAATTATACCACAAATAATTTTGTGATGCACCAAGTGTTGTAGATGACCTTTACTGTTGTACAGTGTGCAACCGTTTCTTTTCTTTTGGTAAAGTTTCAAGTTTGGTATAATAGAGAAATGAAATGAAGCTTGTAATCTTTAAATTAAGAAGTTACTATAAGATGATTGAATGTGTTACGTTGATTAAATAAAGGTTAAAGCTGTCATGTTGCTTGTAGTCCCAACCTAGTGGTCCAAAGTAAACCCCAAACTTTTTCTCTTCTTCATGCTCACATCTTTTTTAAAATAAATTTTAATAGTTTTAATTTACAACTGGACATATGTCTCCAAATTTGTAAAGCTAATTTTGATGGACCCAAAATTATTTTATAACTCAGATACATTTTATATAATCCTAGCTAGAGTTTTTACCAAGTCTCTAAATTATGCTAAATATTAGGGGTGAACACAAATCCCATAAATTCTGAGCCCATCCCGATCCCATTCCGGACCTGTTCAGATCCCGGTGAAATTTGAGAAAAAACAAATGAATTCCATCCCGGTCCTGTCCCACAAAAATTATACGAGACGAGATGCGGGATGAACATTCCTTATCTCGTAAGTATATATATAGGAAATGGATCAAATGAAAATGGTCCTTAAAATGAACATGTGGCTTAAAGTGAAAATGGACGCACGGGCTTCATTTAACACAAAAAAACGGGTCGAACTGGCCCAAGAAAAAAGAAATTCCCCGTTCATCGTCTCCCAACACAGGTCTAAGGTCTCTCGTTCACTCTCACCCTCTCCCGACTCTGAAACCTTGCAGCCATGGAAGTGGCGACAACGTCTCCCTCCATTGCTCCTCGTCGTCGCTCGTCTTCTTCCCTCACTCATCGTCATATATCATGTCGTCACCTCTCGTCACCCTCCCTCACTTCTATCGAAATCTGTGCTAGTGAAGTCAATAGGGCAGTAAGCCAGGCAGTGACGGGTCTCTCCCTTGTTTATTACCCTATCGACTCCAACAAGCCTTAAGTAGATTCTCGATCCTTCTTCCCAGGATTCCGTATCCTCTTGATTCAGGGTGAGATGATCCTTCGATCCGACTTTTTGTTTCTGTCTCCTAGGGCTTGGATTTTAGATTTCATTATTGTTCGCCTCTTTACCTAACTTTGATTAGGGTTTCGATTTGCATCTGAGATATGCCTTCGATATGTTCTGGTTGGTGCCTCTGTTCATTTCAATCGTATTCCGTCTGCAAATCAGTTTGTGATACATCCCTAGCGCATTACTTGAAGAATCTTATTGGTTGTGTTTCGTTATTGCTCCAAAATTGATTCAGTTACATGAATTCCCTAGAAATTTGTAGTCGCACTTCTGATTGCTAACCTCCTCTGACTTGTTCAATTGCGGTACCTATACATATTTGGATTTATGAATTTTGATTGATGGAAATTGGATTGAAATTGGGCTTTGTGATTGGAAATTGAGATTGAGATAAGGGTAAATTCATGCATTTTAGGTGTTTGATAAAATGCATACGAGAGATATCGAGATTAAGGTATGGATTTATGAATTTTAGGTGTTAGTGATACGAGGTTAGCCGTAGGATGGCCCGATCTTCGACAATCAAACAAGAACTTAAAGAACGGAAGCAAGAAGACTCAAGAACACCAAGAAACTACTCGATGTCGACAATAAAGAAAGGACAAGAACGCAGCAGACTCGATCAAGACTCAAGACTCGATAATAAGCAAGAAAGACACGACCGATAAGGACTGATTCGAACTAAAATAAAACGAGATAAAGACCCCATGCCTCCTAAGAGGGTAGGAACCAAATATCAACGACTATAAAGCCCGCCTCTACAACATTACACAACCAAGCGGACAACTTGGAGGCACAAGGAGGGGACTTGTAGATGCTTGATAGCACCAATCCTATGACGACAATCGACACACACCATGGATGATGGATAGCACCAATCCTATGATGAGAATCGACACACACCAAACATGTGGTAGTACCAACCCACCAAAGAGGATCGACACACATAAGACAAACCAAGCTAAGAACAACACATCGAAACCTATCCCACGCAGGGGAACTCGGTTCCTCCCTAGGAGAACTCTCCAAATATGACTTTTTGTCAAAAAATCAATTATATCTAAATATGATTTTATTGAATGAATAAAAGTGTCTTAAATAGAAAACATAATCGTAGATAAAATCAAACTACTTGGTGGCCAAGGAAATATCTTAAAGATAGATTTTCCCTTTTCCATTTTATTCATCCTAGAAAATAAATATAAAAACTAATTAGATATAATATCAAGTAATTGAAAAGTGAACTAATAGATATTATTCCAATTTACATTATTCCTAAATAAATATAAGGATAAAATGATAAATTAAATAGGTAAAGATAATTATTTTCGTCCAAAACATGAACAACTGCAAAGATGTTGATTTTCGGCCATGTTCCCGGTGGATTATGGAAAAATCTTCAACAGCAAAGTTGTAGATCTCTTCGTCCTCGTTTCAACAAGGTATGGCACGAACCAATCCGATCAATATTGACTCCGAATGACCCAGAGACGCCGCAAAGCTTTCAAATCTGCTGAACGATTTAAACTTGTTGATAAACACAACCCGTTTTCCCTTCATCAGTTAGGGGTAGAGTTTTTTTAGGTAAGGTTTGTTAGAAGGTTTAGATGGTGATGTTCAGTCCCAACCAAGGAATGGTCTCCCTCTGGCTGCTAGCATGGGTGGTTTAGCTTCAGTTACAGTAGTTTCAAGGGGATTTGATTCTGGAAAGGATCTCCAAAACTTGCTTTCTAATTACAGCAATGGTCTTAGAGATATTGAAACTGAGTTTATTGGTTGCATCTGTCAATCTGCAGCCATCTGGGGTGCCGAATATGCCTTTCAAGTTGGGATGTTCACTATTAAAAAAATAGGAAATAGCTACGGATTGTTAGCCATGAATGTCAGCCGACGCTGTTTTGGTTGCTAACAGCAATGACATTGGCCACGACTGTACTTGACCATGGCTAATTTCGTGACTGGTGGTCACCCAAGAATGCCACGTCATCAAATCCGTTGCTAATAGCAATGAACGCAATGCCCGTGGCTGATTTCGTGGTTGAGGAAGTGGATGATAGTAGTGATTAACCACGAGATTAGCTACGAATTCTTATTTCGTGGCTGTATTCGATGCTGATTTGGCAACAACATCAACCTCGTGGCTAAATCCGTGGCTATTCAGCATCAGAAATCCGACGATGGAATGGACACGAGGTGAGTGGGCTTGGATCGGTTATTGTAGGCGGGTCGGACGTGGGGTGAGTGGGCTTGAATCGTAGCTGAATCCGTGGCCAACAAAAATAACAAATTGTTATGGGCTCGGCATGGATCAATATCCCATTAGAAATGATGAGCCCAATTACCTTATTAGCCCGTAGGAAGAAATGTGGATATAGCAACGACTGTATCCGTGGCAAAATCCGTTGCTATTACGGATGAGGTCGACTTTAATCCACATTGTCCTTCACCTACCTTCTGGTGGTTGGGTGCATTAATTGGGGCCGGCCCACATGTTTGTCTTCTAGCTTGGGTGAATTGAACATGGTCATTGGCAATTCGAAGAGAAGGACACGGTGACTTGCTTCTCTTCAACTTGAACCTGCAATACTTCAGTACGAGGTAAGTATATAGTTTTTGTCTTAATTAACTTACATATTACATTATATTTTTTTTTGAACTTAATTTCAGGAGAGTATATATTGGTACGTTATATATATATATATATATGTATGGCAGTGTTGGTAATAATATATATAATGAATTTTACGTTATTACGACGAATTAGGAAATGGGTTTGAGTTTTAATTGGAAGAATTAAAAATGTTTATATATATATGTAAGGTAATTTAAAATTTTGATGGAAATTGCATTTTTATGATATCAATTTACAATTTTATTGAATATTATGTATGTAGTTATTTAAAAGTGGGTTTTTGTAAATGTTTATATGCAATTAATATGGGTGATGAAAAAAAAAACTGGTTGCATTGGAAATTTTGGAATGTTGAATTTGTAATGTGTACTTATAATGAATTGGAAATTTAGGAATGTTCAATTTGTAATGTGTGTATATGTACCGTACAGATTGATTGAGAATTTGATAAAATGGATGATCGTACATGGATGTATGACATGTACTCGTCGGATTGTGGAGGATTGAAGCCTGAATTCTATGCAGGGGTTGATCAGTTTATAAATTTTGCTTGTAGTCAAGTGCATTACGTCGATGAGGGTAAGATAAAGTGTCCATGTCGGAAATGTGTGAATTGTTTTATCGAGAAAGTAGATGTTGTGAAGGCGCATTTATATAATCGTGGGTTTATGTTTGGTTATCATCGTTGGACAGCACATGGTGAAACTATTACACCTCCATACCATCAGCAAATGGTAGGGGGCAACCAATGGGCTATGTATGATCAGTTAACTGCAGAATAGAGGATGGTATTTGAAGTTGTAGGGCCAAGCTTTGTTCCTCCGTCATGGTTTAGCCCATATATTAATGTCGACGATGTTCCGAATAATGAAGATGGTTTTGAATTCCAACCAGCTGAAGAAGTTAATGAGGTCGATGAAATGAGGGAAGATCCGGTAGAAACCGAGGAGGCTAATCTGTTGTCAACACGATTTGCAGATGTGTTGAGAGCAGCTGATGAACCAGTGTTTCCTGGGTGTACGTTACATACACAATTGTCTTTTGTGAGCCGACTTATGAGCTTGAAGTGTGAACATAATATTCCTCAAAGTCTGTTCAATGGTTTTGTGCAATTGTACGATGAAGTGCTACATCATGACCACAAGATTCCCACCAGTTACTATGAAACTGAGAAGATAGTTCAAAATTTGGGGCTACCGGTGGAAAGAATAGGAATGTGTCCCAACGGTTGTATGTTGTATTGGAAGAATGATGCGAATCAAGAATCATGTAAGTATTGTGGTCATGCAAGATATGTTGTTAGTGCTACAAGGAAGCGTCGGGAACAGAAGGTTTTATTCTACTTGCCTTTAACTCCGAGGCTACAGAGACTATATGCTTCCGAGGTGCCAGCCAGCCAGATGACTTGGCATGCAGAACACGTAACAAAGGAGGGAATGATGTGTCGTCCTTCAGATGGAGCAGCATAGAAGAGGTTAGACATAAAGCATCCTGATTTTGCCTATGAGCCTCGTAATATTCGTTTGGGCTAATGCACGGATGGTTTTGCTACATTTAACAACTCTGGTCAGAATTATTCATGTTGGCCCGTGATTGTCACTCCTTACAATCTTCCACGGCATTTGTGCATGAGAACCGAGCACATGTTTCTGTCGTTGATAGTGCCAGGTCCTCGAAACCCAAAGAAGTTGATTGACATTTGCCTCCAACCTCTTATTGATGAGTTGATGCAGTTGTGGGATGTTGGTGTTGTCACCTCTGATGCCTCGAGGAGAGAGAACTTTGTTATGCGTGCAGCTTTACTTTGGACTATCAGTGATTTCCTTGCATTTGCTATGTTGTCCGAATGGAGCACTGCTAGTCAGTTGGCTTGTCCGATTTGTATGGAAGCAGGATCTGATGCTTTTCGGCTTCAACATGGACGGAAGGCTTGTTGGTTCGATTGTCATCGGAAATTCTTAGATCTTTCTCATCCCATCCGTAGAAATAAGAAGGACTTCTACAAAGGGCATGTGGAAACAGCATTGCCACCACCATTGCTATCGGGGAAGCAGATTTGGGAGAGGGTCCGTGATTTGCCAATGGTCATGGAGGATCCTTCCTTCCAGTGTTACGATTATGGGGTTTCCCATAAGTGGACAAAACAAAGCATTTTCTGGAGCCTTCCATATTGGAAGGATCTTCTAATCCGACACAATCTCGATGTTATACACATTGATAAAAATGTGTTTGACAATGTTTTCAACACTGTCATGGATATCCCTGGGAAGACAAAGGATAACTTGAATGCCTGGAAGGACCTTCGCCTGTATTGTGATCGACCTGAGTTGGAGGTAGATTATGACTACAAGGGTGCAAAACCTAAAGCAATATATACATTGGCAAGAGAGGCGAAGAGAAAGGTGGGTCAATGGTTGAGGACCGTTAAATTTCCTCATGGTTATGCTTCTAATATAGGAAGATGTGTTCAGAGTGACGATTGTAGCCTCGAAGGGATGAAGAGCCATGACTTTCACGTGTTTAGGGAGAGACTCTTGCCAATTTCTTTCAAAGAGTTATTACATCCATCTGTATGGGGTCCTTTAAATGAGTTGAGTATCTTCTTCGAAATAATTTGTTCGTCGACATTATCAGTGTCTGTCATGGAGCAGCTCATATTGATGATTCCTCTATTGGTATGTAAGTTGGAGCGTATCTTCCCGCCATTATTTTTTGACTCAATGGAGCATCTCATTGTCCATTTGCCATATGAGGCCCTGTTAGGTGGCCTAGTTCATTATCGATGGATGTATCCGTTCGAGAGACATCTATTCCAGTTGAAACGAAAGATCGTTCAAAAGAGTAATGTGGAAGGGTCGATCGTGATGGCATACTTACGAGAAGAGATAGCTTACTTCTCCGTGCACTACTTCCCTTTGCATGTTCTATCAAGGTTGAGGAGACCAGCAAGAAACGACATCGTTGAGGGCGGCAATTGTGCTTTCTCTATTTTCAATTATCCCGGCAAGGGTAGTGGGAAGCAGTTAATACGGTGGTTGACGGAAGAAGACGAGTGGAGGGCCGCACACACATACGTGTTGCTCAACTGTCCGGAGGTGCAACCATACATTCAGTAAGGAAAAACACATATTTTATTTATGCTTATATATAAGTATATAAATATATTTATTTATCTTGCTCAACTTTATTACGGTAAGATCTTTGAGACTGCCATGGGGGATAATGTTGGAGATGACCTCATTGAAAATGAATTCGCGAACTGGTTTAAGAATTATGTAAGTTTTATTACATTACCAAAATGCTTACATTAATTTGTTCATATGTTTCAGATTCACATATGTGTATAAACGTGTTTTGTAGGCCTTAGATAGAAGAAATGGAATTGGTCATGGAGAGCTGCTGTGGAGTTTGGCATGGGGTCCTAACGTGAAAGCGATTTCTTGACCAACATACTTCTCCAATGGGTATAAGTTCCACACTCTGCAACATGGTGCTGGGAAATCTACAATGAGCAGTGGAGTTTGTGTTCGAGGGTCCAACTACGCGAGTCCTGAATCGGATTTTTTTGGTCCCCTCGAAGAAATCATCGAGCTTTAGTACCCAAGTGCACTTGATCATCCACTGAAAGTTTTCCTGTTCAGGTGTCGATGGTTTGATCCAACGACACGTGGGACACAAGTTCATCCAGTCTACCAGTTTGTCGAAATCAATCAGAAGAAAATGTATAGAAGGTATGAGCCTTTTGTACTCGCACAACAAGCACTGCAAGTTTATTATCTTCAATATTCAGGAGCCACATGGGAGCGTATTGAATGGTGGCATGTGTGCAAGACAAGGCCTCGCAACCGGATTGAACAACGATGGAATGTCGAGGGCCAAGTTGCCGCAGATGCTTACCAGTCGAATGAAGTCATCACCCCGGAATTCTCCATCAACATAGAAGTGGACAACTTGCTGACAACCTTGCGAGATCCTTCAGGTGCAACCGAAGTTTGTGAGGACACTGACGCTGTGTGGCTTGACCACGTTGAGGATGAGTTTCATGTTCAACAAGAAGAGGACGTCTTTGAGGCCACAACAAGCTATGAAGATTGCTCTGATTAACAATCTTGCGAGATCCTTCATGTGTGATACGCTTGCTAGCTGTTTGTTTTATTGAATTCGTCAAACTGCATCAGATTTCATTTTCTGTATCAAAAAATCTGCTAGCTGCTTGATATCTTATTACTTAGCTAAAAATGCCATGAGTAAATCAGAAATGTGTAGAATGCAATCAGATATAGCATGAGTAAATCTTCCAGCTTTATTTGGCTGCTGTTTGAGTTTTACATATATAGATAAAAGCTTCATTCTACTGATGACAACATGAAAACTACTAATATTTTCAATTTTACACCAACACAATTCCCTTAAGACATAATGCTAATACATCTCTTCAAATTTTCACCAATACAATGAACAAGATAACCAACATGATACCTACTACGATTTTCAGCACTACATTCTCCCTTTGAATCTTCGCAAAATCAGTGCTCAACTTAAAAAATTCCGAGGGTCCATGATCTTCATTTGTGATAGTAGCACCATAACTCTCTCTTTGGATCTTCATGCTCTTGTTAGTGTCATGAGCATCCAACCATCTAAAGTAGGTGCATTTTTCATCTTCCTACAAAGAAGTAAAACAAAATATCAAACCAACAGTCTACCAAATAAGAAGCAATTTTCTTGCAGATTATGAAATCAGCTAACTAAACAGCTAACCAAATGCCAGAATTTTTCAGCTAACCAAACAGTCTTCCTACAAAGAAGCATTTTCCAGCCAGATCAAATTATGCAAGCTTATCTGAAAGATGTACACATTCTACAATTCCATATTATGCATACACCTCTTCTGACAGAAAAATCTTCTGATAGTCTACCAAATATGAAGCAATTCTCTTTTGATAGTCTACCAAATATGAAGCAAATATGAACATGCATATATGAAGCAAGTATGAAGCAGTTCTCTTATGACAGTCTACCAAATATGAAGCAAATATGAACATGCATATATGAAGCAAATATGAAGCAATTCTCTTATGACAGACAACTCATACAAGGTTATCTGAAAGATGTAAACAATCATTTTATGAATACACCAGTGCTACCTCTTCTAACAGAAAACTCATTCTACAACCATATTATGCATACACCAGTACTTTCATTCTCCAATTCATGAAATCTGAGAAAATCTGAGAAAACCTGTACAAACTCAAGGCGATAATGGAAAACATAGAAAATCTGACACAAAATCACAACCACAGTACGTATGCATACACCGGCTTGATATCCACAGTGGAAATCAAACTCGAAAACCCTCATAGTTTCCCCAATTCAAATAAAATTGGAAAACCTGTACAAACTCAAGACGAATTCCAAATGCCAGTTTGATATCCACAGTGGAATCCCTAAAATTGAAATCAAATTCGAAAACCCTAACAGTTTCCCCAATTCGAAAAGCCAAAATTAAAATTCGATCGAACTTGGGTGATAGACGAAATATTGGAATCATACCTTCCATAATGGACAAACATAAAATTGTCTTCCCGAATTTCTAGTGTATTTGCAAGTTTGCAATCTCACAGGGAAGCCATGCTTGCACCTTTCAATTGAAGATTCGTCGTCGACTCTTCTCCGAGCATTTGATTTCATGGATGAGCTTTGTTGTCCCCAACCCTCCGTCATCCTTATAAAGCCTTTGCCTTTTGTTGTCCCCAACCCTCCGTCGTCGACTCTTCTCTTCTGTAACTGCTAGATCTCTCCGGCCAAGCTTAGTTCGTCTCTACACATTTCTCTCTGGCCAATCTTCGTTCTTTCATTTTCATCTATAAAAAAATTATAAAAAAAATTATGACATGGTCAATTGGTAATTTCTCCAACAGTAGGTGCAATTGGAAAAATAAATTAGGGTTTAGGGTTAGTGTTAGGGTTAGGGTTTAAGGTTTAGGGTTAGGTTTTAGATCAAGGTAGATCACTCAATAGATTGAGTGGTGATCAATATAGTTGGTGTTGCTTGTCTATCTGTAATTATGAGGTGGCAAAAATGGATGCCACGTGTGTTTTCCGACGTCCATGTGGCGTGTTTTCTGATTTAGGGTTTAGGGTCTAGGGTTTAGGGTTAGATGAAGATACATCACTCAATATATAGATCGATCGAGTGGTATAGTTCGTCCTCCAACCTCTAGTGGTAAATATGATTCTTACATTTCGTTCCGAGTTATCGTAATTCTTACATTTCATACACATTCCTCAAACGTGATCATGATCATGATAGTTTGTTTTGTTTTTCATAAAATATGCGCCTCTTATAGGGTTGAAATAAATAAAAGCATTTTTCATGCACATTTCTTATGTATGGTGTTGTGATCGAGATAGTTTTTTCCGTTCTCACAAAATGTGAGTTGAAATGTTTAGGGTTTACATATATTCTCCATTCACCGGGATAGTTCATTTGGTCGAGGTAGTTTCGATCAAGATAGGTGAAGTGTTGAGTATTCATTTAATGTAGAGATCAAGGTACTTTGTTTGGATCATGGAATCTCGATCAAATGTATAAGGTTTTATACTTAATTAATATAAAACCTAAAGTAACTTTTAAAACCTTTCTTTTGAAAAAACTTTAGGAATTTAATTGATATATATATGTATATGTATATATATGTAGGGATAATCAATTGTATATTACAAGTTCTTCTTATGTAATTATGAAAATAACCTAAAGTATTCATTTAATGGTGTTGTGTTCAATTGTGATTTGTATATATAATGACTTGTGTATATGTATCGAATGACTTGTACAAATTCCTGAAAGTGAAAAATTGGGAGGGAAAGTGAAATATTGGGAAGGAAGTCCAAAATCCAAATTTCAGATAGGCCCATTTCAGAAAAACCCTAACTCTCCCCTCTCTCAATCACTGTCCACATTTCAGAAACCCTAGCCTAACTCTCTCCTCTCTCAAGCGCCCTCTACATCCTTGGAATTTGATAAACCCTAACTCTCCCCTCTCCCAATCGCTCTCTTCTCTCTCAATCATGCGAGGAGGTGCACCCCAGAGGTCTTCTCGCAATAATGCAGGCTCCAGACCACCAATGGCTCTGACCAGTGCACCGATGAAGCCAGTACGGCCGGCCTCTTCACCAGCTGCTTCCTCTCTAGGGACGACCGCTCCAATGGTTGCCTCTCCTACCAGGGCTTCACCCCGGAGACATCAACCAACTGCACCCTTTCCATCGGTTAACCCTCCCACTACGGCCAAACCGCCGGTACGCCCTCCTATTAGATCGTTGCCCCGAAAACTTCAACCCACTGCCCCCTCTCCACCGCTAACCCATGCACCAACTCCACCGGTCAACCCACTGCCCCCTACCATAGCATCACCCCGGAGACCTCAACCCAGTTGCCCCTCCCCACCGGTGACATCTCCTGCCGTTACGCTGTCTCAACCCCCACTGAACAATACCAACACAAGAAAAAGACCCACTGCCCCCTCCCCAACGGTGACATCTCCTGCCCTTACGCCGTCTCAACCCCCACTGAACAATACCAACCCAAGGAAAAGACCCACTGCCCCCTCCCCACCAGTGACATCTCCTGCCCTTACGCCGTCTCAATCCCCACTGAACAATACCAACCTAAGGAAAACACCCACTGTCCCCTCCCTACCGGTGACATCCCCTTCCCCAGCGGTGAGCTCCGAACCTTCTGCGCTCGCCCAACCCAATGCCTCTCAACCTGGGGCCTCCACATCCTCGGCGGCAACTCTGTCGGCCTCCCAATCTCAAGCCGCACTGGTGTCAGACAACAATAAAGATGAGTCATCCTCATGGACACAGAAACCAGCTTCTGAAAAGAAGGACGACTCGACTGCCGCCGGAAGTGAGGAATCTTCCAGGTGGAACAGAAAAGTTTCAATTCGGCTTGTTAATGGAACGTAAGTGGGATGGAAGCTTCTCTTCTTACATTTGTCCGGTTTCTGAATTTCCAATTAAAAGTTCAATGTCTGTTTCTTATGATCAATGTTTGTTGAATGATCAATGTTAGGGTGCTACTGATCAGGGTTTATGTCTGTTTTCATGTGTTAGGGTGCTTCTGATTAGGGGTTATGTCTACTAATTAGGGGTTATAGTTGGTGTTGCTTGTCTATTTGTATTTATAAGAGTTGAAGTTTAAGTGTTCATATGTTGTTGTCTGTATTTGTTTGTTGTCATGTGCTTCTGATTAGGGCTTATGTGTTTCTATGTAAGTTTGGTTTTCATCTGTTGAACGATCAAGTAACCTCTGTTGCTTATGTGTTAGGGTGCTTATGTAGTTAACCTTTGTTGCTTTGGTTCGGTTTGGTTTTCATTTGTTGTTATTTCAACCTCTGTTGTTATTTCATTTGCTTTGGTTTGGTTTGGTTTTCATTTGTTGCTTTGGTTTGGTTTGGATTGGTTTTCAAGTGCTAGGGTGCTTATGTTGTTATTTAGGTGTGGTTTTCATGTGTTAGTGTGTTATGTGTTCATTCAACCGATGCTAGTATAAATACTTGTATGATTGGATTCATATTATTAGCCATTTATTATGTGTGTGTTGAGCAAGTGACCAATGCTATACATCTCTTATTTTCTCTGTATGACCTGATGAAGATTCGATGCAACCAATCCTGCATTTGGAGTCCTGGCGCAGATTATTCATTCACATTTTGATGGTCCATACATACGTTGGAGTGATGTTCCTGAACCAACAGTGGAGCTATGGTGGGAGATGTTCAAGGTATAAAACAATTACATAACTTGATACTTTTATTACTTTTATTTGACTGAATACATAATGTATATATACCAACTCGTTATTTCTCGATCAATATGTTCAGCATCGGTGTACATGGGATGAAAACATATACCCAGATTCAGTCGTTCGCAAGGCTTTCAACACTAGGGTAAGGGACCACCTAAGGAACGTTTTCGGGAAGGCATACATTGGAAGAACAAAAAAAATCCTACGTTGGTAAAGCAATGTATATGGGTGAAAATGTGGGAGGCATGGAGAAAGGAGGACAAGTTTCTACACCAATCTGAAGTGAACAAGAAGAACAGAGCTATAGCAGCAGAGAGGGGCAGTCCAATTTTCAGTGGCGGTTCGGTTTCAACAACCGTAATCAAGGATCGACTTGTATGCACTATATGTCCTCTGTCCTCCTCTTGTTTCCCTTTTACTGTCTATGCATTTCATTTACCTAGTTATCTAAACGAATTTTCTGTTTTCACAGAAGAAGGAGCTTGGAAAGGACCCCACACTAAAGCAGACCATTGAAAGGTGTCACAAAAAAAGAGATGGTTCTTGGGCGGGCGCTCAATGCCAAGAAACTGTGTTAACTTCATTTTTAACTGACCCTGTATTTTCTTAATGTTTTTTGTTGTTTGGTTTCCATAATCTAAACTGGCCTTGTTGTTATTGCATTTCAAATCGTAATGTTGTTGTCTGTTACAAACCCAAATAATGGATCATTAGTGTTGTCCTTTTTTGTTGTTGTACACGTGTTTCATGTTTTGCTAAAACTGGTATTGTCCTCTTTTATGTACTTAGCTACTGCATTGTTGTTTTGTTTCTGAACATAGGGGGGGGGTGTTACTGCATGTGAACTGCTACTGTTGTTGTCTCTTCCAAATCAAATGTTGGGTCATCAGGAACTGGAACTGTCATCTCTTTGTTGTTGTTGTGCATATGTTTTATACTTGGCTATAGGTTAATTCATGTGATGCTACTTCCACTATTTTGTGGTCAGTTAGAAAGCATCAACAGATTGATAATATAATGTTGGGATCTGTTGTGCTGTCAATTGCATTACAATCTACTCAGATGATGAAAGCAAGTATTGATGTTATAAGATACTTCCTTGGTTCGGTTGTTTATTTCATTTCCATTCCTTTTATAGGACAAGTATGACCAGCTGCTTGAAGAAGAAACATTGGATGATGATGCAGTCTCTCATAATGGATCCCATTCGGTTGACACGAACCAGCTTTAGCTCAAGGCAACAGGTGGTGTGAAAAAAGGTCGGGTTCACGGCATGGGATCGGAGTCGCAACCCATCTTCCATTCAGGCAATTATCCACGCACTGGTCGCCATCATTCTGCAGCTGGTTTTAGCAATTTGAAGGACTGCATGATGTCTGAACTCTCAACAATCAAGGAAGACTTGAGGAAAGAAATGGTGGAGTTTGGGGATCAAGTGTAGACACAACTGGCCACAAATCTCAAGGAAGAGATGACATCCTTTGGAGATCGAATGCAGGAGACGCTTATTAGCACCATGAGGGGTTTCTACAAGGGAAAATGATGTCCATGTTTTATGCCATGTTTTTTTATACTTATTTTAGCTCCTTATTTTATCATTTCATGCATTCTTGGGATGGGAATATAGCAAATTTGTGTAGTTTATGTTTATTTATGAGAAATAGAGGTCTACACGAGTTTCTGTTTAACATTGCAGAATTTGGAGCTGAATCAGAGCAAAACCAAGAAGGACTGGAAGAGCACTTGATGTCTACTGAAGGAGCTCGAAAATCGACGAAAGAGCGCCTGACATCGAGCAAAGCTGAGCACGGAACAAGACACTGAAGGCTGGTCGATATCGACTGACACTACTCAATATCGACCTGACCTTGGTCGAAAATCCCCAGATCGACTCGAGACGACGAGCAGACACGAAGAAGCTGAAGATAGGTCGATTTCGACCAGTATTGGTCGATATCGACCAAACTACTACTCGATATTCATTCCAGTAGCCGAAATAGAGTGACTAAAGTGAAGCGGAAAAGGTGACTCGATATCGACCAGATGTGGTCGATATCGACCAACATGCAGTGACGAGTCTAACTCGATTCCGAGCTCTATTCCAAGTTCTATCCAAAGTCCAATGAAGATATTCCCAAGAGAAGCTTCCTTGCACATGAAGATTTTAGATATTTTATCTTTTTATCTTTTTATTTAGCCTAAGGGTGGAACATTTAATTACCCTATAGGATTTGTCTTGTTTACCTAAATTAGATTTATTTATTTCCTAGTAGAATTATATCTTTAGATATAGGATAGATAGATTCCTTCCTTGGATAGCAAGGACTTGAGTCTATAAATAAAGCCCATGGGGCTAGTTTTTATTCATTCAATACTAGAGGAAGATAAGAGTATGAGAGTTAGAGAGAGAGAGAGAGTGGAGGCCGAGTGGAGTTGTGAAGCGAGAGCGGAATTGGCTTCGTTCGGTTGTAAGCTCTATTTTAGTTTATTAATGCAAATTTATTTCCTTTTATTATTAATGTCTTTCTCTACGACGAAGAGTGAGTAGTCCACCTACTTCTAGGGTTGGGGGGAGCCCAGCGATGGCCAAGCGTGTTTGAGGTAAAGATTCGACCTTTATTGTGCTTTGATCATCCACTATCCTTTATATGTTTACTACCTATTCAATAGAGATTCAGGTTAACCACTTGGATTATAAACATAAAATTGGTAGATACAATTAGGGTTTCTTGAAAGAGTTATCTAATTGTTGGAAAAGGCAAAAGATTGATCCTTCGATGTGATTGCATGTTTATTTCTTTTTATCTTGCCTTATGCATGTTTGGTTATCATTGTTGCAAACCCCGATCTTGGAAGTTTCTTTCATACATAGTTTATTCCGAAGTTCGCAAGCTTTGTCTTTTATTTACGTTTCTGTATCTGCTCGATTTCGACCACCTGTTGGTCGATATCGACTTCTGATTTTCGATCCCGAAAGATCGCTGCTCGTTTGTGTCTCTGCAAGTACAGTTCGATTTCGAGGAACTGGTCGATATCGAGCTGCTTGGTGGATATGGAGTGCCTCTGGTCGATATTGCCTGACGTCTGCAGAAGTGCCCAGAAATCGACTGAACTGGTCGATATTGACTACTCTTGGTCGATATCGAGTGGTCCCCTGAGGTCGAAATCGACGTAAGATTTTGCCGCTACCTAGGATCCGCTGACACGCTTTCTCGAGGATCGATCCTGAGTTTTTGTTGCTACAGTGGGAGGAAGTCTTATAATTATTTGCGTGGGCATGAATCTGGTTTGATTTATTTTATTATATTTTGAACTCGATTTCCTCCTACAATAAATTGGCGCCGTTGTCGGGGAAGCAATCATTCGCGCCTTAGGTAGTTAGATCTCACATTTTCCTTGAGTTACTTTGCAGGTGTATGCGCTGTTCTGGTCAACCACCTAAGTTTGACGCCTTAGACGATCCGGAACGCCTTATACACATCCACTCTAGACTGAAAAGGATCATGGCGGACGCAGAAACACAAGCACAGACGATTGAGAGGCTTCGGAGGGAACTAGAAACCAACAATGCTGCTCTCACCACTAAGAGAGCACGCGCCGAGCAGGAAGCTGAACGTAGGAGGCATGCAGAGGCTGAGCTTGCCCAATACCCTACCACTGTTGAGGATTGCATGCACTCGACTCTTGTCGTGCCTGAATCGGCTATTCTAATCCCTCCTAATAACTTTGAAATTCGCACTGCCTTCTTTATCGAAATTAAAAATAATGCTTTTCATGGAAGATTTAACGAATGCCCTCTTGAACTTATTACGAATTTTTCTGACATGTACCAAACTCTTGCTGAAGGTACTACTCTAGAATATGTCAAGATGAAAGCTTTTCGTTGGTCTCTTGCCGATCCAGCATTGAAGTTGCTAGAAGGACTTCCAGCACGATCCCTCACAACATGGGCCGAGGTTAGGAATGCGTTCCTCAACAAGTTCTTTTCTCCTGCCAAGACAGCGCTCCTCACACAAAAGATTACAGCGTTCAAACAAAAGCCTAGGGAACCGCTAGCACGACCATGGGATCGGTATAAGGATCAGATGCGATCCTGCCCTACTCATGAGCAGCCACCATACGTCATTCAGGAGATTTTCTACAATTTTCTTGATCTGGCTGCCAAGGAAAGGATCAATCAGTTCACGCAGTATGAATACCTCACGCAGACACCAGCAGAGGCATGGGCTACTATCGAAAGGCTCACCAACTTCGACAATACTTATGGGGCTCCTGGGAATTACGATGACGACAGCAACAATTATGCAAGGCCAGCCCCATCCATGCCCCTCTATGTGCCTTCTAAGGAGATTGATCCAGATGTCAAGGAGCAGTACTATAGAGATCAGAATCGCAAGCTCCTCAAGCAAGTCAAATATCTCTCTGCTAACTAGCCCTACATTGAATGTGGCTCACTGCGGCACACCACTCCAGAGTGCCCACATACAGAGCAAGTCAGGATGGCAGAAACTGACGAAGAGGTCGCTTATGTAGGGGGTCCTAATCTCTAGATGGGGGATCAAAGGTTTCATCAACCACAGTGGAACCAAGGTGCCCCTAGGAACCCCCCACCATACAGAGCTCTAGGACATCCAAAAAGGGATCAGCGGAAGGATGATCTACAGATGATCCTCGACGAGATGAAGGCGAATCAAGCAGAAAGCAAGCAATCCAACAACGCCATCCAGACCCAACTCCACGGCCTCAATGCACGATTGGGGAAGATGGACATCTGGAAGAAGAACATGGAGACTCAAATGGGTCAACTCGCGCAACAAATCCCAAGGCCTACCGGAAAGCTCCCTGGCCACACAGATCCCAATCATAAGGGGCAGTCCGGTCACGTCGCTACTGTAAAGCTTAGGAGTGGACGCGAACTGCATGAACCAGAGGACGAAGAAGCAAACAACGACACTGGACAACAGGTCGATATCGACCAGACTCTGGTCGATATTGACCCAGCGGCACCAGCTTCCTTGATTCCGACCCCAGCAGTCGAAATCGACCAACAACAGGTCAATATCGACCAACATGTGGTCGATATCAAGGAGGCTTCAGTCGATATCGACTCTTCTACATCGCCTTCGATAGCTGATTCCGCTCCAAAACCAAAGAAAACGCTTCTTTTTCCTTCCAAGGCGCTGAAAGATCCCACCGCAGGTAGGTTTAAATGATTTGTGAAGATGCTTCAAGAACTGAATGTTTTAATTCCTTTTACAGAAGCTCTTCAAGAGATGCCTGCATATGTCAAAATCGACCAACAACAGGTCAATATCGACCAACATGTGGTTGATATCGAGGAGGCTTCAGTCGATATCGACTCTTCTGCATTGCCTCCGATAGCTGATTCCGCTCCAAAACCAAAGAAGACGCTTCTTTTCCCTTCCAAGGCGCTGAAAGATCCCACCGCAGGTAGGTTTAAACGATTTGTGAAGATGCTTCAAGAATTGAATGTTTTAATTCCTTCTACAAAAGCTCTTCAAGAGATGCCTGCATAGGTCAAGTTCCTTAAGGAAATTCTTAGCAACAAGCGATCAATCTCAGAAATCGCAGGCGACTACAAAAGGATGGACTTCACTGAGAAGAGACCTGACCCTTGTAAGTTTTCTATTACTGTGGGATTTGGACAATATATATATAAGGCACTGTGTGATCTAGGTGCAAGCGTGAGCATCATGCCCTTATCAATCTGGTAAAAGGTGAAGATAGGATCAATAGAGCGAGTGGATGCCAAGCTATACATGGCAAACAATACAGTGGTAATCCCTACAGGTATGGTCGATAATGTCCCTGTCCAGGTTGGTAAGTTCTATATTCCCACTGATTTTCTTGTTATAGATTGTGCAGAAGATCCTACTTGCCCTATTATTCTTGGTAGATCTTTCCTAGCTACTGCAGATGCCAAGATCAGCTTCAGGAAGCGATTGCTCACCTTCACGAAAGGCGATGAGGTCTTAGATTTCTCTTTTGGCCGTACAAAGGAGGAAATTCCATGGCTGGAGTTGAAGAGCATAGGCCGCCACGGGGACGAGCTTTAGACCTGCCAAGAGCTTAAGTATGAGGTCCCTGTACTCGACGTCGACCATTCCCACTCGACATCGACTGACCCCCAGCCCAAAGATTTATGTTTAGGGCACAAAAAGGTAAGACCAGATAAAATCCCCACTTCTCCTTCGTCCATTAATAAAACTAAGATTTTTAGAGGAGACAAGGCCCCGTGGAGAACTAACTTGCGCAGGATAAGGACTAGAAAGAAGAAGAAGGAAGGTAAAAGGATCTATATGGAAAGTAACTTATCAACAGAGCTTGCATACTACAATCAGGACCTAGATGATCCAGGAGAAGGGCCAAGCACAATAGGGCCCAACATTGAGGGTACCTAAGCACAAACGGAGAAGTCGACCTAGCGACTCTAAAATCTAGAGCATGTACATAAAACTTTTAAATTTTAGGACTTTGAAACTTTTGGTATTGGTTTTGGTTTTGAATACTTCATGTGGGAAATCTTGTCTTCTTGTGAAAACTAAACTTTTTTCAGGTCGAAAACACGGGGATCAAGTGAAACTGTCGGATCAACCTGGTCGATATCGAACAACCTAGTTGATATCGACCTCTGAGGCGATTTCGACCAGAAGCAGAGTAGGATGAAGCTGGTCGATATCGACTTCTGGCAATCTACTACAACCCTATTTCGACCCTACAACACGTTATTCGGTGAGTTCCTCCCTTTACCCTTGTTTTGTTTGATTTTCATACAATGGGGACACTGTATATTCTAAGTATGGGGTGGGGGAAAAGCTAATTATTATTATTTTATTCTTGTTTTTTATTTTACATGGTGAATTTTGAGTGAATTTATAAATTTTTGTGCTTAATTGCTAAACTCAAAGTTTTATGAGACATATCCCAATGCTTGTAAATTGTCTAAAGAGATAGTGTCATGGAAGCTTTAATAGAACTTGACGATGCAAAATTAGATTCATTAGAGATATAGCATGAAATTGCCTAGTAAAGGGAAGTCACAATGAAGTGCATATTTTCTTGAAAACCCTGAAAGGAGGTAAAAATTTGATGTTGCTTTTGACATGTTGCATGATAAGAGGATGGAGGAATTTATATTTCCATATAATGCTCATATTGTTATATCTTAGCCTTTACCTATGCTTATGCATCACAAAAGCCATATTATGCCTTATTTCATATATTGCTCCACATATTATAAAAATTGCCCATTTTTTACCTTATTTCCTATCCGGGGATTATGTTGAGAATGGTGTTACATTATGGAGATTATTATATGGTGTTTGAGTTGTTGTTATTATCATATTTGGAGTTTGGCAGGAAATTGAAAAATTATGGAAAATTTAATGAGTGAGAAAAAATCTGGTCACCTAAGGAGATAAAAGTAGATCGACCCTGCTCGCTGAGATAATAGTTCGGCGAGATGGGACACACAGGTGAGGAGTCCAAAGTACTAAGTATCCGGGGCCATTCATGACACCCATGTTTGCGACTCGTGAGAAGACAGTGCTGAGGTTAGAGAGGTAAAAGCATAATATTGATAAAAGCATCGAGCGTAAGAGTGAAAGGTGATGAATCTTATGAAGAAGGAATGTGGAAATTCAATTTGGAAAGTACTCCATTTCCCCAGATTATTAGCACCACATTGCCAAAAATTACCCACCTTTAGCCTTTTACTAATTTACTCCCTATTGAGCTTAATTAAAGTCCTCTTGATTATTATTGCATTGTCACATGAATTGTTTTTGCATAACCCTTCTTTTGTGAGTAGATGTTGCTTTTTATTGCACATGTATGGATTTGTGGCATTAGTACCTTTTCAATGATGGTAATTGATTGCAGGGACATATAAGAATGAATATATGATGTTGAGGGTTTTGAATTCTTCCCCTGAATGACCATCCAAGTTATTGCTTGGGGACAAGCAAACTTAAGTATGGGGCGATTTAATGTCCATGTTTTATGCCATGTTTTTTTATACTTATTTCAGCTCCTTATTTTATCATTTCATGCATTCTGGGATGGGAATATAGCAAATTTGTGTAGTTTATGTTTATTTATGAGAAATAGAGGTCTACACGAGTTTCTATTTAATATTGCAGAATTTGGAGCTGAATCGGAGCAAAACCAAGAAGGACTGGAAGAGCACTTGATGTGTACTGAAGGAGCTCGAAAATCGACGAAAGAGCGCCTGACATAGAGCAAAGCTGAGCACTGAACAAGACAATTAAGGCTGGTCGATATCGACTGACACTACTCGATATCGACCTGAACTTGGTCGAAAATCCCTAGATCAACTCGAGACGACGAGCAGACACGAAGAAGCTGAAGACAGGTTGATTTCGACCAGTATTGGTCGATATCGACCGAAGTACTACTCGATATTCATTCCAGTAGCCGAAATAGAGTGACTGAAGTGAAGTGGAAAAGATGACTCGATATCGATCAGACGTGGTCGATATCGACCAACATGCAGTGACGAGTCTAACTCGATTCCGAGCTCTATTCCAAGTTCTATCCAAAGTCCAATGAAGATATTCCCAAGAGAAGATTCCTTGCACATGAAGATTTTAGATATTTTATCTTTTTATCTTTTTATTTATCCTAAGGGTGGAACATTTAATTACGCTATAGGATTTATCTTGTTTACCTAAATTAGATTTATTTATTTTCTAGTAGAATTATATCTTTAGATATAGGATAGATAGATTCCTTCCTTGGATATCAAGGAATTGGGTCTATAAATAAATCCCATGGGGCTAGTTTTTATTCATTCAATTCTAGAGGAAGAGAAGAGTAGGAGAGTTAGAGAGAGAGAGAGAGTGGAGGCCGAGTGGAGTTGTGAAGCGATAGCGGAATTGGCTTCGTTCGGTTGTAAGCTCTATTTTAGTTTATTAATGAAAATTTATTTCCTTTTATTATTAATGTCTTTTCCTACGATGAAGAGCGAGTAGTCCACCTACTTCTAGGGTTGGGGCGAGCCCAGTGATGGCCAAGCGTGTTTGAGGTCAAGATTCGACCTTTATTGTGCTTTGACCATCCACTACCCTTTATATGTTTATTACCTATTCAATAGAGATTCATGTTAACCACTTGGATTATAAACATAAAATTGGTAGATACAATTAGGGTTTCTTGAAAGAGTTATCTAATTGTTGGAAAAGGCGAAAGCTTGATCCTTTGATGTGATTGCATGATTATTTCTCTTTATCATGCCTTATGCATGCTTTATCTTTTATTTACGTTTTTGTATCTGCTCGATTTCGACCACCTGCTGGTCGATATCGACTTCTGATTTTCGATCCCGAAAGATCGCTGCTCGTTTGTGTCTCTGCAGGTACAGGTCGATTTAGAGGAACTGGTCGATATTGAGCTGCTTGGTCGATATCGAGTACCTCTGGTCGATATTGCCCGACATCTGCAGAAGTGCCCATAAATTGATTGAACTGGTCGATATCGAGTGGTCCCCTGAGGTCGAAATTGATGTAAGATTTTGCTGCTACCTAGGATCCGCTGACACGCTTCCTCGATGATCGATCCTGACTTTCTGTTGCTACAGCGGGAGGAAGTCTTGTAATTATTAGCGTGGGCACGAATCTGGTTTCATTTATTTTATTATATTTTGAACTCGATTTCCTCCTACAACAGCAAACGCCCATCAAAATCAAAGTAAGCAGGCTTCAGTGCAATGTGGTGGTTAAGACTTTTGTTGTTTTGCTTGTGTCTTATAACGGTTTGGATTTGGATGTTTCTCTTCTGGAATGTCGAAAACTATGACCGGCTCAATTTGTGTCGTTTGCTGTCGAACTACTTTGGTCTAGACTTCTGTTATTGTTGTTGGACATGCATTTTCTAAAGAAGTTTATGAAATTCATGAGGATTTCGAGAGGAAATTACCAAGTATCCACATAAGAGAATTCTCTGACCAACAACAAAGAGGATTGTCTCGTTCTGTAGTAGGAGCGAAAAGGTAGAGAAGGAAGATCTTCACCAAGCTCTTATCTTTTGCCGCTGCATTTTCTCATTCATGTAAATTATTGTGAACCAAAGTTTATTTTCTCGGTGTTGACATTCGGTTAACATTGCCAGCATTCTGCAGTTGCATAGTTAGCAACCACTTTTTGTTCCCAGATTTTGTTGAATTCAAAGGACTACTTTCTTTCCCTTTTTTAGTAAATTGGATTTCCAAACAATCGCTTTGTCAAAGATGTAATAAACGTTGATATGTGATGAATGTATTCTCCTTCATGGCTATCATTATGCACCTTTGATGTTCGTATTTTGTTATATGATGATTTTTTGTGCCACCATATTTTACCAAATATCATTCTTATTCTTTCGGCTGGCTTGCACTAAAATGTAGATTGCACAATTGGTATCTAAAATTGCACTGAAATGTCTTATTTTTGCACTTAATATAGTTCAGATTGCTTATTGATCGGCTAATTTGTTATTTTGTATAAGAACGAGTTAGGCCATCTGGTTCCCTTCTCCAACCTTCTGGGTTCATCTCTTTGGATCCAATGTTTAGTCCTTTTTCCTTCATGGTGAGATTCTGTTTGTTATTGATTCACGAATGAATGATATTTCATTTCAAGTCTAATGTATCTCATTGCAATTTAGGGGATATATTCGTTGAAACTTAAATAGATTGGGAGTTTCACCCTTTCTAGAAATTAACACTTTTCTTTTACTATTTTAGAAACCAAGTTTAATATTTGGCTTCTATTACTTATTGACTACAAATTGCACAATTGTTATCTACAATTGCACTAATATATCTTATTTTTGCACTTAATATAGTTCAGATTGCACAATTGTATTCTAAAATTGCATTAATACTTGTGTCATTAGAAGCCTATTAGCTCGAAATGGGAGAGCGATGTGCTATGCACAAAGACACAGGTTCAAAACCCGCATAGGCTATTTATGGTTGTCTTATTTTTATTTCCGTTCATTAATAAAATTATAAAGTGCAAGAATAAAATGATAAAGGGCCTAAATAAATGTTAAAGTGCAAGAATGAAATGATGAAATGCACAATTAAGATTATGAAATGCATAAATAAAATGATAAAGTGTAAGAATTAAATGATGAATTGTTTGAATAATAATATGAAGTGAATAAGATTATGAGGTGCATAAATAAAATGAAAAAATGCAAGAATAAGATTATGAAGTGCAGAATTAAAATTATAAAGTGCATAAATAAAATGATAAAGTGCAAGAATAAAATGATAAGATTAAATGCCTATTAGCTCAAAATGGTATAACGATGTGCACATGCACAAATGTTCGAGTTCAAAATCCCGGCTATTTATGGTTGTCTTCTTTTTGTTCCCGGTCATGAATAAGATTATAAAGTGCAATAATAAAATGATAATGTGCACAAATAAGATGATATAATGCATATATAACATTATGGTGTGCAAATACAATATTGTATTGTGCAAATATAATATTATGTTGTGCAAATAAAATGATAAGTGCAAGAATAAAATGATTAAATGCAAGAATAAAATGACAAAGTGCAAGAATAAAATGAAAAAGTGGAAGAATAAAATGCCAAAGTACATGAATAAGATTATGAAGTGCACAATTAAGATTATAAAGTTCATAAATAAAATGATAAAGTGCAAGAATAAAATGATAATATTATAAAATGATAAGTGCAAGAATAAAATGATGTTGTATGATAAAAATATGAAGTGCATGGATAACATTGTGAAGTACACAATTAAGATTATAAGTGCACAAATAAAATGATAAAGTGCAAGAATTAAATGATGACGTGTATGAATTAGATTATGAAGTGCATAATTAAGATTATAAAGTGCATGAATAAAATGATAAAGTGCAAGAATAAGATTATGAAGTGCACAATTAAGATTAGGAATTGCACATTTATCAGAAAATAATACACACTATTAAAATTAAACAATTTAGCCTATGTAGGAGTCGAACCTAGATCTCTGTGCATAAGCACATTGCTCTACCATTAAGCTAATAGGCTTAAACTTAACAAGTACAAGAAATAAAAAGTATGCAAAATTGAATTGCACATTTGGGCTTTAGCTACCATAGACTGCAATTTATGTAAACAAATCTTAATTCAAATCACGGGTTTGGTGGTGAATGAATACCATTTTTACTGACCTATTGGAACAACTTAGAACTTAACCTGAGGACAAAATTCTTATATACGTACTGCTTCCTCATTGATCTCTTGTTCATGATTTAGATCATATCCTGACATGTCATCAACATAAACCATCAACAATGATTTCAATTGGAGGTTTTATCATCATACAGAAGATAAAGAAACTGCTAGCAGTGCATATCAAATCATTTGAGTATGTCATTCTAAACCCTAAAAACCACTCTTGCACAAATCAAATGATGCAGAAATCAGAAATTATCCACCACAATATACCAACTTCTCATGGGTATTAAGTGCTTGCTTAACAGTGTCCAATCTCTATCATCCAAACACTTTTGTCTAAAATTAGAATCCTGAGAAGTGTCCAAAAGCTACGATCCATACACAGTTCCTTACTCCTAATAAAAAATTGAAGTAATCTACCAAACGTACAAATCTGTGATTTTCAAAACCCAATTATATCAAGTGATATACGAAAATAGAGCTCAGAAGCTGAAATTCAACGGAATTTGGATCTAACATGTACAGGGAACAAAACCAAAGTGGAATAATAGAAATAACTGACCAAATCGAGAGCAGAACTCCTCCTCTTCTTTGAAATCTTCAGCCAGTGTAGATCAAATGCTTGAAATTGGATCTAACATGTACATCAAATAAATGGATCTGAGCGCTTGAAATCAACGAATTTGGGAGCTTCGATGTCCTCGTAGAATGCCTCCTCTTCGAAATTTTCAGCCAGTGTAGATCAAATGCTTTGCAATGAGCAATCAGATATAGATTGATTGGAGCATCGCCGACCTCATTACCTCTATAATCCAGCAATGGGGAGATACCATCGTACTTGAATATGACATTGTTAGGGTTGCGGATGGTCAAATCGACGTCCAAGCTGACGATCGGCTGAAAGGAGAGGCCGACATCGAGGTCGGAGAGGGAGACGGAGTTGACGGTGCTGACAAGGCGGCGGGCTCCTTGGCTCCTGGAAGACGGGATCTCCTTGAAGATCGAAGAAGCTGATCGAGTGCAAACGAAGAACGACAATCTGGAAGGGAGAAGAACGACAATCTGGAAGAAAAAAGATCGAAGAAGTTTCCGCTGAACGTATAGGAAGGAGAAAGGGATTTAGGGCGTGTTAGCGTGTCCTGTTGGGCCGGATGCTTTTTTTTTAATCAGACTCGCTTTCACTTTAAGGATATTTTCATTATATATATATATATATATATATATATATATATATATATATATATAGGGAAGCGTTAAAATGTAAAACATCCTTAGAGTGTAAAATTGCTTAAGGTGTAAAATTTGGGTTTGGGGGGTGCGCGCCTAGAAAATTACTAAAAAAACCCGGGTTGAACCGGAAAAAAGAAAAAAAAAAGAAGCAAACAGGTCCCTTCCACAAACGCATGTGTGTTCGCGAAAAAACCGAGTTCGATCGAGGAGAAGCTTCATCTTCTCGCCGGCAATACCAATCAGGCAAAACGAATTGCAAAAACCTGCCATCATCGAAAGGATTCAACGAAGATCGGTCGAAGATCATGAAACGAATCAACAACAACAGCATCAGAATAAGAAATTTCCAGAAAAAGGTGCACAATATCTCCGTTCTTATTATAGATTCAAATTCGAATTCGTTACGGTATTAATCTGGCCAAAATTCACATAATGGAATACTATATCAGTGTAATTTATGTAAACGAATCACAGATTCTTAGTAAAAATAAAATTAGAGGCAAAAACGAACCTAGGGTTTGAAGTTTGAAAAACACAAAAGGTCTGTCAATTAAAGTACATTTTCACTTCGAAAATGCAAAAATTGAATCGAAAACAATGATATTATACAATACTATCCTCAATTGCATGAAATTGATATGAATATAACCTGAAAGAACTGATATCTGAGAGTTTGTTGTCTGATCTTAATATTCAGTATAAAATGTTGGTTTAGTGCTTATTTAATTGTAAATTGCATTGTTGATAGATTGATGACATTGGTTAAAAAATTCAATTTATCTGATAAGTTTTACACTGTTGGTTTAACAGAAGATATGGAGTGTGTAACAGAGTCAGCTAATGAAAACATAGAATCCTCAACTGCTTGGACTACTACAATCGTTTGTGCAACACCAATCAGTGTTGATGCAGGCCCTGGAATAAATATCAATAATCTGATAGTGCAACATCAGCTACCATACAGAGTGTTTGTGACACCAAACAACACGAAGTATTGGATACCCATTTGCAGTGAAGAATTAGAGCCAAAAGAAGGAAAAGTGTTTCAGACATTGAATGAAGCTGTGAAGGCATATAAAGATTATTGATATAAAGCGGGATTTGATGTAAGACATGGTACAACAATTAATATTAACGGTGTAGAGCAACTGAAGTACTTATACTGCAACAGATCAGGATACAAGAATGATAAACAGACAAAGAAGTTAAGAAAAAGATTATCTACACAAGTTGGTTGTACTGCTAAGATAATATACAAATATGTACCTGAGCAAGGATATGTGGTGAAAAAATTTGAGGAGAAGCACACACATCCTTTTGTTGCTGAGATCTGCAGGGTATACATGAAGAGTAATAAGAAGATGCGAAGCTACCATCAAAAATTTGTACTTGACTGTGCAAAGGAAAGAGTTGGACCAGCAAAAGCATACAGATTATATCAAGAAATGGTGGGAGGATATACCAATGTGGGTCCAACAACAATTGATTTCAGAAATCACAGAAGAGATCTTTTAGCTTATTTCAAAGGATCTGATGCACAAGTTGTCATTGATAGGTTCTTCCATAAGCAAGAAAGATGCAGTGCATACTATTTTGCTTTTTATGTGGATGAAGATAATCAATTGAACAGATTGTTCTGGTGTGATGCAATAAGCAAAAAAAACTTCTCATTGTTTGGGGATGTTATTTCATTTGATTCAACGTACAACACAAACAGGTATTACAAAGTATTCATATTGAACATTTACATACATCATATGTGTAAGCACTGTCATAGATTTTAGTTATAAAACAGACAAAATACTGATTGCCTGCTTTAGTCACAAATATGATAACCAGACTGCACAGATATCATGTATAGATGCACAAAATCATATATATTATGCACTGCTAGATTCAAAAAGTGGACAACAACACAGGCTCGTGATCTTTTATTTATATGCATCTGTAATAACAACTTTGCACATGTTTCTTTTAAAATTAATCTAATGTTCACAAATTTCTTATATTAAAGGTACAAGATGGTGTTCAGTCCCTTCACAGCATATGACCACCATAAATCATTGGTGCTGCTAGCATCAGGGCTTTTGATGAACGAGAATGTTGACTCATATGTGTGGTTGTTTGAGCACTTCAAAAAAGCAATGGGTGGAAGTCCTAGAATTTTCACAACAGACCAAGATCCATCAATGAAGATTGCTTTTCAAACTGTATTCCCAGATGCTAGACACAGATTATGCATGTGGCATATCATGGACAAGCTATCTCAGAAAATAGACAACTCAATGAATGGATACTTCAAATTCAGTGACAAGTTGAGGAGTATTGTATGGAACAAGGAGAGTATGCCAGAAGAATTTGAAGAGGAGTGGAATGCTTTAATGGAAGACTATGGAATGACAAGTCACTCGTGTTTGAGTGAATTGTTTAGAATCAGAGACAAGTGGATCCCTGCATATTTTCAGAATGTGAAGCTTAGTGGATTAATTAAAACAACATCCATTTCAGAGAGCATGAACATCTTCTTCCGTAAGTTCTCCAATTGCACTGCAAATTTAATTGAGTTTATGTTGTATTATGAAAGTGGAATTGAAAATCAAAGGCATCTTCAAGGGAAGAGGAACTATGACTCTGAAATCCTGGAACCAATTCTGATTTCACCACTTTCTCTAGAAAAGCATGCATCCACATTATACACAATAAAAATGTGGGGGAAATTTCAGGAGGAATTGCAGGGAGCATTGTACAACTGCAGAGTGACAAATGTGACAGAGCTTGAGGAGTTGGAGATATATACTCTCAAGGAAAACAGCAAGATATACACTGTTGAGCACAAACTTGAAGATCATGATTGTTGCTGCTCTTGTAGCGTGTTCAATAGGTTAGGATATCCATGCCGACATATATTAACTATTTTGAAGGATATACAACTTGAGAAGTTGCCAGAAACACTATTGTTGACTCGTTGGACCAAGGCAGCAACTTTGAGCAATGTTTTCACATTGGATGATGTTGTCGTCAGACAGTCAACTGCAAAGCAAGAACAAAAACTCCTCTTGACAAATATGTTAGCTGAATTTCATTATTGTGTGGACTTAGTTAAGGACAATAGTGATCAGATTAGGCACTTAAGATCTGCATTGACAAATGCAAAAAAAGAGCTCCTACAAAGTGCACAAACATCAGAATCCTCAACGGCTTCAAAGTCTGGTATGTATGATGAGTTTGACGGGGCAACCCCAGATTACTAATTGCTTATTTACACCGTTTTATAAAAAAAAAATAGTGCACAAATATATACTACCTCCGTCCAAAAATACATGGTCTTTACTATTCACACACGTTTTTTTAAGAAGGTAAAAACTATATAAAATATTAACTTTTTTATTATTTTTTTTAATAATTACAAACTTATTGATAATAAGTTTGTAATTATTAAAAAAATTTAATAAAAAAGTTAATATTTTATATAGTTTTTAGCTCCTAAAAAACCGTGCATGAATAGTAAAAGTCCATGTATTTTTGGACGGAGGGAGTATTCAAAGTATACTAATTTTAATAAGTTTGTTAACTTGAAGGTATGTTTGAAGAGTTTGCTGGAGTAAGCCTCCCGAAGAATGTGGAAATAAGAGACCCTAAACAAGCAAAGACAAAGGGCAGTGGGAAGAGACTTAAAGGCGGGAAGAAATCATCAATTCAAACACAGAAGAAGGGAAAAAGAATATGCTCAATCTGCCTTGAATATGCACCTCACAACAACAGGACATGCCCATTAAAGGAAACCTAATATGAATAATAATCAGAATTTGTGATTGACTTTTATAAATGCACTTTATTATTAGAAAAATATTATACTTTGAGTTTTTTTATTCAAATATGTTCTGTAACAACTTTTATATTCTGTTTATTACTCTCTCCGTTTTGGATTCAGATAATATTTTCTTGTGCAGTCTAATCACTTATTATAATTTGCTTAGTACTGTAAACAATAATTATTTTAAAGAAAAATAGGAAAACATCCCGAATTACCAATTGATACAGAGTATAACCTCGTACACCTATCTTACTTAGGTTCATCTTTTGTGACTTGCAATATTGTGAAAATCTTGCACAATGTGCAATTCAGATAATGATGGAAGTTCCATAGACTCTACTGCACCCATCTAATCAAAAAATAAGTACTTCTTAATTAATGTGCAAAATTTGTAAACATCAATAAAAGAAGAACAACAACAGTAAGAAAGGGGACTGTTTGAAAACAGACCTATACAAAACACAGTTACTATATAATAAATATTTTATAAAATAAAATAAAAAAATAAAATAAATATAACAAGAACAAATAAAAGAAATGTCTTTTTTTAAAAAATGTGAAGAATCAAGGGAAAATATAAAAGAGAATAAAGAAGTCTTCAACTAAGAAGAAGTATACAAACGGTTACTTGTGCATGAAAATAAAATATCTGAAATAATGATTGCAGTTAAAGGAAGTTGGGAAATATGAAAAATTTAAAAAGGTAATGATTACAGTTATAGGAAGTAGAAAGGGGTAATTGGCTTTGGATAACCGCCAATTGGATAAGGCCAATCAGATGATGGGAGTTGAAGAGCCAAAACCGCCTATATATACAGGGGATCCTCCATCATAACACATCACACAAAACGCCTGAAAAGAAATCTTCCTCCTTTACCCATAAAAAAACAAAGAAATACCAACTTCAAAAGAAAAATGGAAGGATTCAACCCATATGTTTTCTGCGAAGATTACTACAAGATCAATGAGCAGATAGACAAGTACCTGTACCCAGGGTACCATATGTCTCTCCTGGAAGAAGCTGCTGAGACAAACACAGAGATCATAAGGAAGGACCTGCTGGATGCCGTCGAGAAGCATCAACTTTTCCTGTCTGCCCTCAACCAGGAGAAAAATGCAAACGCCTACAAGATCTTGGAGGCAACTGCAAATGGGGAGCAGGAACTACTAGAGACGGTAAGTTATCAAAACTTTAAATAGTATGATTTAAAATAAGATTCCAAAATTATTTAACTTTTGAGTATAAAAATTTATGTAGTTGCAAAAGAAACAAGAGCAAGTGGAGGAAGAACTGGCGCAGTACAGACCCTACGCGACTGAATGCATCAGGGAGGTCTTTGAAGAAGAAGACAAGAGGAGGATGAAGATTGCAAACTTCCTTGGAAGATAAGCAGTCAAGGGCAGGAAGAAGAAGAAGTTGAAGAATACAGACTTACTTTTGCAATATTAATTATATATTTTGTTTGAAATGTCTGTATTTCTTCTTAATCTGAAGATTAAGTTTGATACAATGGTATTTTGGGTTTAAAATAATTATGCAGTTGTAACTATTAAGTTTAAAATATAATGAATGTATTGCAGTATATTTGGCTATGTGATTGAATGCAATAGGTAGGTCTTTGAAGATGAAGACAAGAGGAGAAGGAACACTGCAGACATTCTTGGAAGATAGGCAATCAAGAGCAGGGAGGAAGGAGAAGAATATGAAGAAATCATAATTTACTTATGAATATTAACTGTAATTTTGAATTTTGTAATATTAAGGATTTCAGTATATTTGATATGTAACTGTAAAATTACCTGTAATCTCAGTTAATATTATAAATATAAACTATGATTTATTTGCACAATATATTGTTGTGGATGCACAATAAGATGTTACAATTGCACAAAACAAGGTTACAATTGCACAAGACAAGGTTACAAGTGCACAATAACAGAAGAATAAAAATTGGAATTAAATGTGATTTTTAAACTATATAAAACGCACACAAAGGCAAATAGATTGACAAAACCCACATAAAATATAAATAATATTAGATTTAAAGTCAATTAAATAAGTAAAAAACATTATATTTAAAATATGCACAATAAGATGTTATATTTGCATAAAACGAGAATGTGATTGCACATTATCATACTAGGCATTTAATAACTGCACATAACAAATTTGTAATTGCACAAAACGGGGATACTTGTGCACTACAACAGGAGTAAAAGGAAATTAGACTTAAATGTGAGTTTTAAACTATATAAATTGCACACAAAGTAAAAGCAAATCACTAGAACTAGAAAAAATAAAAAAAATAGATTTAAAGAAAATTAGATAATTAAAAACATGATATTGCATAAATAAAAAACACTTTAGCACATATGCACAATAAGGGGGTATAAGTGCACAAAACGACAATGTGATTGCATATATCATACTGGGCCCCTTTATAACTGAACATAATACAGTTATAATTGCACAAAACAGGGGTGTTTTTGCACTATTACATGAGAAAAAATAATTTGGACTGAAATGTCAGTTTTAAACTATATAAACGCACACAAAGTCAAAGAAATTAACAAAAATCAAAAATCAAAAATAAAAAATAAATTAAAATAAAAAAGAAAATAGGAATCCAGACTGATATAAGAAAGCAAACAGGGAAAAGGACACCAACATAAAAGCATGAATAGATAGGCATCTCAATTATAAAAAATAAAGAGCATTATATTGCATATGCACAATAGGGTGTTAAGGTTGCACAAAATCACAGTATAATTGCACATTAATATTAGGCCTGCACATGACAATATAATAATGTCACAACATAAAGACATATAGGTACACATTTAAATGTGAATTTTAAAATAAAATAAAAAAACGCACAAAGATTCGAATTCGCACAAAAAACTCACAACGATATATATAATGCCAACAAACCCAAGTGCACAAACATAGAGTAAACTAGACAAAGGCAACCCAAAAAGGGCATCGCAAAGGGTTATACATTACAAGACATGTAGGACAAAAAATTTGTATACCCTCAAAAGTAATAACTGTTCATGAAATACTAATGTTTGTTAACTACTAGTTCCTATCCCATCAATCCAACCACAATTTCAGAGCATGAACACCTTTTAAGGTCAAGGATGCATGTGCCTTAGCTTGAGCTGAAATTTCAGATCGCAATTCATTGACATCAGAACAGATTATGTCAGTCATGTACTTCACACGCAGCTTTGAGATTTTCTTGTCACTCCCGTGGTCAAAACCACACTTGAATCCCTTCTCCAATCCCACAAATGCCTCCATATGGCGCATCATGCAAATACCAGAATGGGGACACTTTTCTTCAATAGCCCAGGGGAGATAAATGTGTGATTGAGCACAAAGAGAAACTAACTCTGCTTTCTTCGAACATCCTTTAGACATCAAATAATCAATCAACAAATGATGCTGCAAAAAAAGATAAATAAAAGAAGGAATTACTATAAATGACAAACTGAAATTAAAATTAACAAAAAAAAAATAATAATAAAAAAAAGGACAAAAAAGGAAATAGAATTTGGAGTATCCCTTGACACATCCAGGAATTGAACAAATTTCATCTTCAGATTAAAGACTACCATGCAATAGTTTGTCGCATGATAAACACCAAATACAAACTATAAAAAAAATATAAAAAGAACAAGTCAACAGAAAACAAATGAAGGAAGATAAAGAGTAAGGTAGATTAAACAAAAAGAATTAAAAAGCATAAAATAAAATTTAAACTCAAATACCATATCAACATCTTTCAACCGAATGTAAGAAGTAGTAGCCAGTTCAGAATCAAGACGGACACTAAATTTTGCAAAACGGTCATTAAAACCATCTCGAGGGGGATTTGGGGCAAATTGCTGGAAAAAAAAATACAAAATAAAGAACAAGGAAATAAACACAGGTAGAATGGTTAAAAAATAGAAAAAAATGATAGGGAAAATAATAAAGAAAAATACAACTTACAAAAGCCTGAATAGATATAAAAAGCCTTGATGGAGAAACAACACTTCTGTATTGTTCTTTATGATTAAGGACAGAAGCCCATGCACTCACAACAGAGAAAGCCACTTCAAAATCTTCTTCAAGGGATTTAAAATCAGCTCTAATAGCTTCAACAGATGAATTCTTAAAAAGAACTTCACTGCAATAGGCAAACAACAAATTATAAAAAATAAATATAACTCACAGAAACTTAAATATAAAAAGATAAGTAAAGTAAAAAAAAAAGAAAAAAAAAGAGACTTACACATCAGAAGCTGATTTCTTAGACAAATATGCACAAATACAACACTCAATGTCAGACACACGCTCATTCACATCAACAACCCTAGAATAGTAAGGACTCTTCAAGGAATCAGCATGTTTTGGAACCCTCTTACACCAAACATCTTTCTCAATTTGATCTTGCATAGAAACATCTGAAACAACAGGGCAACCCCTAGTAGACCTTTGTAAAGGCAAGACAACAGGAGACTTGTGCTTCCTCTTAAACACTTTGGGAGTTGGACAATGAATGTCACTTGATGTTGATATGCCTAAAGAAGAAGCATCATCTCCACCAGAATATTCTTTGACAATATCGACAACAGAGGTAGGAACACCAGATACACCATCGACAACATTCGGTGCATCTCTAATATCTTTTTGTGCATCAGCATTGGAGTTGGGTGAAGGTACAAAACCCTTTGGCAATTTCCTCTTCAGTAGATTTTTTTGAGATTGGAAGGCAGGATCAGAACCAAAACGATCAAACGATGGCTCAGCAGGAAGATTCATACGCATAGTCCCCTTACCCTTAGATACTGCAGAATCACCCTTCTTCCCAGCATCACATTCATTCTCAAAACAAACACCACCAAGCCCACCTCCAGCTACATTCCCAACTGAACAAAAAGGATGATCAGTCTGACCAGACGATTTCATCTTACATTTATTCATGTAAGCTAACTCAATTTTAGCAAGAGCATCCAAAAACACAGGATCTGACCATAAAGGATCCTGGGAGGAAATCCAAACAGAAGCAGGGGAGTCACCCAAATCAGAATGGTCTGTAGGGGCAGAACCACCCTTATCACCCTCAAACTCCAAACCCATGAGCTTCTTGGCAGCATTACTAAGTGTTTTAACCATTTCATTCTCTTTAAACTCAGGAGGAATTTTATTAGCCAAATCAACAAACTCAGATATTGAAGTAGCAAGGGCAGCAGTTTTTTGAGCAAAGGAATGAATAAAATTCTACAAGGGAAAAAAAACACACAAACACACACACAAACAAAAAGAACCAAAATCAAATAAAACACCAAAAAATATTATAAAAAAAATAACTTATATATATGGAACAACAAAACCCTCATCAGGAGATGATTTTTTTCCAAAAACAGATGCATTGTCAGTAGGAGCAGCTGAAGGGGCAGCACATGGAGAAATAGGTTGATATGCAGGAACAGATTGACATTCCTCAATTCTGCCACGTCCAAAACCTCCACTGGAAAGATCATCATCCTCACGCTGACGAAGCATAGGTGATGTCAAACCCATAAAACAGGGAAAGACCGAGTTACTCTCCTCAACAAAGTACTTGAGATTAACTTCACCCTATCAATATAAAATAGCTAACCAACACAAACAAACAAAAAAAACAAGAAAACAGATAAGAAACAAATTATTATAAATACAAGAGATGATGTTATAATAACACAACAGAATAGTATAAAATGCAAAAGAGAGGGTAAAAAAAAATACTCACAATGAAGAAGAGAATTGGACCTCTAAACTAACTAGTCTCGTTCTTTTCCCAAATTTTCTTTGAATCCACTAAGCTTTCAAGAAAAAAAGCACACCAATTCAATTCTTTGAAGTCCTCATTTCCAGAAAAAACTTTAACCAAATTGTGATTAGCATTTCCATTTTGGAGACTGTCCACAAGCAATGAATCAAATAACACAGCAAAGTTGAGATCAAATTTATCGCTAGCATCAACATCAGCAACCATATGATCAATAAGAACAGAAGGATTAATGGAATCTCCAACAGAAAACAAACTCTTCCACTTCGTAATATCTAACCTACTTCCTACATATCAAATTCTTGCCCATAGGCAAGCCTAATGTAATATCAGCAAAGTTGACTTCTCTTTATAAGTTTTCCTACATATCAAATTCTTGCCCATAGGCAAGCCTAATGTAATATGGACGTCAAGTTCAGTAATATCTAACCTACTTCCATTAGCCAATACCAAGCAACATCTGTTGGCATCAAACTGCTCAACCAACCAATTACAAAGGCACAGAGGAAGATAATGAATATCCAAATTCAGTAAACAACCAAAACCTATCCACTTGATACACTCCTTCTATTTATCATTAAATCTACCCAATGCACACACAAACGCACGAGGATTTGACCTTGTTTTCAAAGAGGGGTATTGATTAGCCCTTTTAACCCTCGACTTCTTAACAAAAACAGCACCAGACCCAACATCTTGGGGGGCAGTTGTGGATTGGAGTGGCACATCAGAGGCTACAGACTGCACATTAGTCCCTTCAGATTGCAAATTTTCTCCAACAGTTGGTTGCCCTTCCTTCTCAACAGGAACATCAAATCCAGAAGGGACATCATCAGTCACATTAGGCGGGAAATTAGTAGATAAAATTTCAGTACTGGGAGATGAGGAAATACCATGGGACACATCTTTGGATAAACCATCTATACTATTACCATCTTCCCTTGATTTACGTAGGAGAGGCACATTATCTTCTGATTCGATATCAAGTGACACCCCTTCCCCATCTGATACAGAAAACCCAGGGGAATCACGTGCCAAATCAATAGCTTTAGAAGCAGAGCGAGGGGGACGAGATTTCTTAATACGTTTTGAACGATAAGCCACAACAGCCAGAGCTTCACCATCAACCTTAGACCTTGTTAGTTTGCCTATAAGGAATAACAGAGCAAAAATATAAACAAACATAAAAACCCTAACAACCAGTAAACTGAACAAAATTAGCAACAAATATATAAAATTGACAAAGGACAATAAATGAACACCAAAAATTAACATAAACCGAACACCAAATAGAGTATAAACACAAATAGACAAAGAACATTACTAATATCAAACACCTAAGATCATAAACGACTATAAAACAAAAAATATAGAAACAAAAAATGGATAAATCACCGAAAAAAGAAAACGAAACAGCTTGAATAAGAAAAGGAACAAAACAGTTGCACAACTACAAGCAATGATACATAAAATCGTTGAAGAAAAGGGGAAAACAAAAAAAACGCAAAAAATCAAAGTAAAAAGAAAACCCTAACAAACAGGACAAATTAAATAGGAGGGAGTAACAAGGAATCAATGGCGTACCTACTGAAGAGCTCGACATAATGAAACGACGACACCAAAGACACCGAAAAAAGATCGCCAGAGATCAAGGACGCAGAGGAACGAAAAATCGAACGAGAGAGAGAGAGAGAAACGAAGAACAGAGCTGAAGACGATCTAAACGAAAACATATGAAACGGGATTATAAAAAGGGACAACCAACGCAAAACAGGCCCATCTCAATTCGGGAAAGAGTAATTCGAGCCCAATGGTGTTAATTAGGGAAATTTTACACCTTAAGCATATTTTACACCCTAAGGATATTTTACATTTGAACCAAACCCTATATATATATTGAAGGTTCGATAATGTAAAACAAAGTAATGTAAAGATACTCTAGAAGGGGGGTTGAATAGAGTATGCCGGTTTTTGGCAGATAGTCTCAAGACTTTTGAAGCTCGTGCAAAACCCTTTGAGATTAGACTTAGTCTTTTCTCTGAAAACCTGAATCACAAAGTTAAACAATTCGAACCAAGTGCGGAAATAAGGTAAAGCAGTAAATAAAGGACTCGATGAATTATTTACGAGGTTCGGCCCGAACTTGGCCTACGTCTCCGCTTAGGGTTCTTCCACAACCCTAGGATTCAACCGGCTTTTATTGATTCACAAGACTTAGGATCCTAGTAGCTCACCGAGAAGCCTCTCTCCTATACAATTGCAATCTAGTCAACTCACTTTCCCTTGGAGTCCTAGACCAATCTAGAAGAGCCCCACCTCTCTATGCTATCTAGTACAATCCTCTTACACTTAGTGAATCAATCGCCTAGTGTTCATTTCCTGAGTTACAAATTCTCGAGTATAACACTATAATAAAATATATCCTATAAGCTCACTGTGTAACTCTCAAATGCTTTGAAATGAAATAACAGACTCTTAAGGACTAGCAGAGAGCACACGAAGAAGACAGATTTCTCTTTGAAGGCATGAGTGTATGAAAGCTTGTGTTCAACGAATATGTTTGTCTTCTTTTCTTCCTTTTCTTTATAGAGAACAGATCGGCGCCATGGATCTTCACCAACGGCTAAGAGAGGATCATGGCTTGAGCACAATCTTCTATCTTTGGAAACTTCGGAAGCCATGATCACAATTTGATCTTTCTCAGCTTTGAACGCTTAAGGAAGGATATAAAATTTAAAAAGCTTCCTGAAAGGTTAGTGAATGTATAATAATATATTGGAAGCATATAATAACATATAATAATATTCGAGCATAATAATAGAGAGAACAGGTTTTGTGTTTCATCAACACTGCTAAAGCTTTAAGACCTTTGACACAAACAGACTGTCAAGGCCTTTGAAATAATATAAGTAAAATCGGACTAAGTACCTGCATGGGTTAGACGAATGTTGGATCATAATTTTAAAGCATGAAAAAAATATCCAACTGAAAACAAAACAAGATCTTCCAAGACTTTCATAGCAGTTTAAAAAGTTTTTAAAGTCTAAACCACAGCAGTTTTAAAGTCTAAACCACAACAGATCATCTCCCCCTTTTTGTCTTTCAACGAAGGGAGGAGGGTAAGGCAAAATAGTCACCAACAGTTTTGAAACAGTTTCCAAAAACAACCAGCAATGTATCAAGTTAGGGATAAGGATGGGGTAGGGTAAGGCTAGGCTTCATCATTCAGAGCATCATCAGTGAGCAACGACCTCATACTTTGCAGTAGCTCGGATATCCAGCTCATCTCCGTCATGAACTCCTTGTGCAGCTCCTTGATGTCCAGGCGAACTTCCTCCAAGCCCAACTCCAGGTTATCCATGCGCTCATCAATGGCTGAGGCAGTGGGAAGAGCCTTTGATGGAGAGACAAGACTCAAAGTCCCTTGGGGGGACCGACTGATGCCTATCTTCTCAAGACTCTTGGAGTCGAACTTACCCATATGACGATGCTGTTCTTTATTTTTAAAATCGATTTCAGAAGCTTTGAAGATTTGGGTCAAAAGAGTAGCAAAGGGGAGGGGAGTTCCTTTCCTGGCTTTTCTGGTGTGAGCCATGGATCCTAAAATGGTGTTGGCCAGATCAAGATAAAGGCCATTGAGGATTCGGTAAAGTAGGACCATGGCATTGTCGGTCAGGAGAGAGCCGGAGTTTAGACGGGGTAAGAGGCAACACACAATGATGTTAAAGATAATTTTTGCCTCTAGGGTAAGGGATGAGTGGGTTAACTGCTTTGAGGTGCTGGTGGGTGCTTCGGGTAAGAGGTATTTGGAACAGGCAAGAGTAATGCAGTCTTCTTTAGAGGGGTTTTCTTGAGAGGGTGGACAAGGGCTAGGAAGGCCAAGGAAATCAGCGAAGTCAAAGGAGTTGAAAGAGATTCTAACTCCCTTGACGACAGATTCCAAGAACCAACCATCGTCAGTGTGTTTGGCTTTGAGGTTTATGTAGAACAGGCGGGTGAGTTGGGGATAATAGACTGTTTCAAGATTGAGAAGGGTCCAGGCTGAAGATTTTTTAAGAAGAGCAATGCATGGTAAATTCAAAGCTTCAAAGAATGCAATATCTAAAAATCAGAACAGCAGATCCTATGAGTTCGAAACTCATCTACCCACTTACCAGCCATTTCAACATTTTCAAACCATGAAGAGGGGAGGGATTGGTTTACTTGAATGAGGGCAGGAGGATCAGCATTCTTCCTTCGAGCCTGTGTTGGAGCAGACCTCTGGGCAGGCGCCTCAAGGCTTCTGAGGGTGCCCTTCATGGTGCGCTTGGGAGAGGGAGGCTTGGCTGCTGGAGCTTTTCGCTTCTTTGGAGACGGGGGAGAAGGAGGAGGAGGAGAAGGAGAGGGAACAGGTTCGGGCTCCTCATCCTCTTCGTCCTCAGACCCCGAGTCCTCGGCGGACCCATCATCGTTTCTCCTTCAGCATCCTCGTCATTATCCTCCTCCTCTTCTTCCTCTGGTTCCTCCTCATTGGGAACCTCTTTCTCAGCCTCTTTCCGAATTCTCTCGGCCTCCTCCTCGGCCAATTTCCTTGCAAGCTCGGCCTCCTCCTCAGCCTTTTTCCTCCTTAAGGCTTCTTCTTCATCTTCCTTGACGGCATCCCTTTCCAGAATAGCGTCGAGATCCTCCTCTTCTTCTTCCTCATCCACCTCCTCAGCGATGACCTTCTTTTTCTTTTTCTGCTTTGCACTGAGAGGCTTCTTCGCTGAGCGTTTTGGAGAGCTCTTGGTTACTATAGTCGTGCTCTCAGCGATGGTGCTCTGGACAACAGCAGGGACGATAGCTTGAGGAGTGGGTTCAGGTGTAGGGGAAGTAGCAGTAGCCTGGCGTCCCTTGGGGGTGGCGCCAAGTCTTTTGGGAGTGGAGGCTTTCTTCGCTTTGGGGGCCATGGAGGTAATTGGCTTAAGGTTTCAGGTTGGTTTGAGAGGTTGAAGAAGGAGAGTTGAAAGGGTTTTTAGGTTTTCTGAAGTTATGGGATAAGCTAGTGGGATTTGGGTTTAAAAAGGAGAAGAGATTTGAGTGATGGGACGGGTTTGGGGTTCCAATGTAGGTAATGATAACATTGCCAATTTTAAAAGATCTCAATTCAAAATTCAAATCAACCCATTAAAATAGGAGGGAAATAATCCGAAATATTTTGTTCCAAAAATAAAATATCTCAACGGATGGAAATAAAATGTACCAAAGAGAATTTTGAAATCCGATGAAAAAATAATCTTGATCAAATATCTAAAGAGATATTAACCAAATATATGATTCGATATCTGTATTTCACCAGTTAATTCACAAACCTTGATATAGATCACAAAGGTTTGACACTGGGTAGAATTTATCTTTCGTAAAGGGAAAGCTCCCCCTACGAAAGTGCATCCTTGTTAAGCATCCCAATCTCACGTCTAATGAAGGTGAACCTGTCCTCTGCCAATGGCTTAGTAAAAATGTCAGCCCATTGATAATCAGTTGAAATAAAAGAAATGGACACATCACCTTTTTCAACATGGTCTCTAATGAAGTGATGCCTTACATCAATATGTTTGGTCCTTGAATGCTGAACATGATTCTTTGTAATGGAGATGACACTTGTATTGTCACACTTAATGGAAATGCCTTTGAGGTTGATGCCAAGATCTCGCATTTGTTGAGCTATCCAAAGGATTTGGGAGCAGCATGCTCCAACTGCTATGTATTCGGCTTCTGTAGTGGATAGGGCAACTGAGTTTTGTTTCTTAGAATGCCAACTGATCAAAGATGCTCCTAAGAATTGGCAACATCCTGATGTGCTCTTCCTAGCCACCTTATAGCCTGCAAAATCTGCATCAGAATACCCGATTAATGTGAAATCTTTTTGCTTTGGGTACCATAGTCCAAGCTCCTTAGTGAAATTGAGATATTGAAAGATCCTCTTCACAGCCACGAGGTGAGATTCTTTAGGATCAGCTTGAAACCTAGCACACATGCAAACACTAAACATGATGTCAGGTCTACTAGTTGTAAGATATAGTAAGGATCCAATCATTCCTTGATACTCCTTTTGATTGACACTCTTCCCAGTCTTGTCTTGATCTAGAGATAATGTTGAGCTCATGGGTGTCTTGGCTGCTTTGGATTGATCCATCTTGAATTTCTTCAAGAGATCCTTAGTGTACTTGCTTTGGTTGACAAAGATTCCTTTCTTGGATTGATGAACTTGTAATCCCAAATTGAAGTTGAGTTCACCCATCAAGCTCATCTTAAATTCGCTGCACATGATGTCAGAAATTTCCTTGCACAAAGATGTGTTAGTAGCACCAAATAATATATCATCAACATAAATTTGAATAACCAAAATGTCCTTTCCTTTGGTCTTGATAAAAAGAGTCTTGTCGATCAACCCCCTTTTAAAATCATTTTCTAAAAGATATTTTGACAAGCGCTCATACCAAGCTCTTCGGGCTTGTTTCAAACCATAAAGCGCTTTTTCTAGTTTATAGACATGATTGGGAAATTCCGAACTTTCAAAACCTGGGGGTTGAGCCACATATACTTCTTCCTCTAAGAAACCATTAAGAAAAGCACACTTGACATCCATTTGATATAACTTTATGCCCATGAAAGATGCAAATGCTAATAATATACGAATGGCTTCAAGCCTGGCTACGGGAGCAAATGTCTCCTCGTAGTCAATACCTTCCTCTTGATTGTAGCCTTGAGCAACAAGCCTTGCCTTGTTCCTCACGATCTTACCATTCTCATCTAGCTTGTTTCGAAATACCCATCGTGTTCCAATGACTGATTGATGCTTTGGCCTAGGCTTCAAGGTCCAGACTTTGTTCCTTTCAAATTCGTTAAGCTCACTTTGCATAGCAATGATCCAATCTGGCTCTTGAAGGGCCTCATCTACCTTCTTGGGTTCTATAAGAGAGACAAACGCGTGAAAAGCACAAAGATCTTTAAGTTTAGAACGAGTTTGAACACTAGAAGTAGGGTTAGAAACGATATCTTTGTGATGAGGAGTATTTGAATTTTCTTTTGCTAGTCTCAGCTCCTTGATTCGTGTTGTGAGCCTAATTTGCCATGTTTTACGCTTATTTTCATATTGATTTCTGCATGCATTTCATGCATATTGGGTTAGAATAATACAGAATCTGTGTAGTTTACACTTATTTGCAATATATGGAGGTCTACACAAGTTTTTGTTATATTTCGTAGAAATCGGACGCACTTTGGAGCTTAAAGGAAACTCATGGAGAAGCTAAGAATGGTGCAGCTGGAGAAAAGGCCATTTTTCACCATTCTTCGTTCTGCACCAAGCTTTGATGTCTTCATGAGAGTTGTAGCCCTCGGAAAGAGCTTTCCAACGCATGGTCATATGCGTCAATCCGACGAACAAAGACTCGGGAAAGTGCGTTTTAAGAACAGAGCAGAAAGCTGAGAGATGTACTCGATATCGAGTACCTTTACTCGAGATCGACCAAAAATGTCCAAGGAGTGCCTGGTCGAGGAGGAGCTGATCGAGAAGCTGAAGAAGAAGACATGCCGGGTTACGCTCTACTCGAGATCGAGTAAACCTACTCGAGATCGAGGAACCCGGAAGCCGGCACCCGAGCCCTGTCGAAGAGAGGTTGCTCGACAACACCAGAAGACCTAGTCGACGAGCCACCTTTACTCGAGATCGAGTAAGGTTCCTCGAGATCGACCAAGCTTGGAGCACCGGTCCGAGCCATGTCGAGCAGAGATACCCGAGAAGCCCAGCCAGCCATGGTCGACTTCATCTCTACTCGATCTCGAGGAGCCTTGGTCGAGATCGAGGAGCCGCGTCCCGAAGCCGCGTTACGCGGCTTGAGCTGTCCGTGTCGAGTTGGGAGTCCTTGGAGCCGAAGGAATCCAAGATTGCCGAGATACATCAAGTTCTATCTTTGGAAGAGAAGATCTATCAACAAGAAGATATTTTACCTATTTAGATTTATTTTCCCCTTATAGATTTAATTCCTAAAGTGCATTTATTTATCTTTTAAGCTTTTTAGATATAGATAGATATATTCTATCCTTGAATAGCAAGGAATAGAAGGCTATAAATAAAGCCTTAGGGGCTGGTTTTTCATCATTCAATTCAATTCAGAGCAAGAGAAGTAGTTCACAGAGAAGGTTTAGGAGTTCGAAGGTTTTTAAGGTTTTGGCATTCAACGAAAGTTGGTGTGCCGGGATTGTAAAGGCTTTGAATTTAGTTTAATGCAAGTTTCTTTTTATACATCAATGTCTGCGATTGCGATGAAGAGCGAGTAGTCCACCCACTTCTGGGGCTGGGGTGAGCCCGACGGTGGCCATGTAATGTGATGCGATAAAGGTCAGATCTTTTTATGCAATTCATCTTCAATCCCTATGAGCATGATTCTTTTGCGAGAGTTGAAGGTGATCCTTGTTTGTATTATTGAAGCGAAAGTGATCTTAATGCAACTTGGATTAATTATGTGAAAAGGGTTAGTAACAATTAGGGTTTATGCGAAAGCCTCTATATGCCTATTTGTTAGTAACGAAAGTTATTTTGATGGAAAGCATGATCTTTTATGCCTTTATGTGTTACTTTGTATGGTTATCGTTGTGGTGTTGATACCCTGGCTTTGGAAGTTCTTTATATTTTGATTTATTTCTGTCGAAATCTGAGTTCTGTGTTCGAAATCTGCCTTTACAGTTTCTGTTTCTTTGTCGATCTAGAGGAGGAGCTTGTCGATCTCGAGTAGGTAGTAGTCGAGATCGAGTAGGATCTTGTCTGAATCGAGTTACTGTCGTCGATTTTCTGAGTTTCTGTGTCTGCTGTCGTTAGTCGATCTCGAGTTAAGGCTTGTCGAGATTGAGTTAGTTGCTGCCTTTGTTTTATTTCTTGCTTTCGTTTGTCTTTCTTTCTTTGTTTCTTTGTTTCTGTCTTCTGTTCGCTTTTCTGTGAGATTTACAGCTGCCTAGGATCCGCTGACACGCTTCCTCGTGGATTCGATCCTGACTTCCCATTACTGCATTGGAGGAGTCTTGTAATTATTTGCGTGGGCCTAAATCTGGTTTGATCTATTTTGTTATATTTCATACTTGATTTCCTCCTCACAACAAATTGGCGTCGTTGCCGGGGAAGCTATCATTCGCGCCTTAGGTAGTCAGTTCTCACTTTTTCTTTGACGGCTTAGACGAACCAGAGCGCCTTCTACACATCAGAGCTAAACTACAAAGAGCCATGGCAGCTGCAGAGACACAAGAACAGCTGATCGAGAGGCTCACGAGGGATCTAGCCGCCAGGGATGCTGCTCTCGCCACTGAGAGAGCAGGCAGGCAACAGGAAGCTGAGTGTGCGAGGCAAGCAGAAGCTGAGCTTGCCCTATACCATACCACTGCAGAGGATTATATGCACCAGACGCTCGTCGTGCCTGAATCGACCATTCTAATCCCTGAAAACAACTATGAAATTCGCACTCAATTCCTTATTGAAATTAAAAATCATTCTTTTCATGGTAGATTTAATGAATGCCCTCTGCACCATATTACCAACTTTACTGACATGTGTCGTACTCTTTTTGAAGGTACCACCTTGGAGTACATCCTGATGAAAGCTTTCCGTTGGTCTTTGGCTGGTCCTGCATTGAAATTGTTGGAAGGGGCTGAAACCATGATCTCTCACAACATGGGCTCAAGTGAAGCAGGAATTTCTGAACAAGTTCTTTCCTCCTGCCAAGACAGCACTCCTGCGTCAAAAGATCACATCTTTCAAACAGCAGCCTGGGGAGACGCTAGCAAAGGCATGGGAACGCTATAAGGATCTACTGCGATCCTGCCCTACACATGGACAGCAACCCTGCGTAGTTCAAGAGATCTTCTTCAACTCTCTGGACTTGGCTGCAAAGGATAGAATCAACACATATACTCACTATGAGTATCTGACAATGCCGCCTCCTGACGCATGGGCTGCTCTCGACAAGCTGACCAACTATGACAACAAGTATGGGACTCCAGTCAACTATGAGGAGAACCCTTACGCCAGGCCAGCACCATCCATGCCCCTCTATGAGCCCCCTAAGGAGATTGATCCAGATGTTAGGGAGCAGTACTACAGAGACCAGAATAAGAAGCTCCTCAAAAAAGTAAAGTATCTTTCTATCAACCAGCCTTGTATTGAATGCAGATCACAGAGGCACACCACTACTGAGTGCCCACACACTGAGCAAGTCAGGCTGGCAGAATACCATGAAGAGGCAGCTTACGCAGGGGGTCCCAATCGCTACATGGGGGACCAAAGGTTTCAGCAACCACAATGGAACCAAGGTGCCCCTAGGAACCCCCCACCGTACAGAGCTCCAGGACATCCGGAAAGAGACCAGAAAAAGGATGATCTACAGACTGTCTTAGAGGAAATAAGGAGAAATCATACAGAAACCAGGCAATCCTTCAACTCAGTCTATACTCAGATTCAGGGCGTCAACTCTAGGCTTGGGGAGATTGATATATGGCGGAAAACAGTTGATACACAGATTGGTCAGCTAGCAGCAGGAGTCCCCAGACAGACAGGGTCACTCCCAGGATCTTCAGAACCAAATCCCAAAGGGAAGACTAGACACATCGCTGCTGTGAAACTTAGAAGCGGCCATCAACTGCAAGAGTCAGAGGTCGGAAAGCAGCAGAGCGGAGAAGCTGAGAAACAAGTCGATCTCGACAAGGATCTGGTCGATCTTGAGCAGAGTCAACTCGAGATCGAGGAAAAGGAAGTCGATATCGAGAAAAGCCCCGTTGATATTGATCCAGCTGCAGCACCTCCGACATCTGTTCTGGCTCCAAATCAGAAAAAGAAGCTGCCTTTCCCCACAAAATCTCCAAAGGACCCGACAGAAAAGAAATTTCAGCGCTTCATCAAGATGCTTCAGAAACTCAATGTTACCATCCCCTTCACAGAAGCTCTCAATGAAATGCCGTCCTATGTCAAGTTCCTGAAGGAGATTCTGAGCAAAAAGCGATCAATGGCTGAGATTACAGAGGAATGCAGCCATTTGGACATACTAGAGAAGAGGCCAGATCCAGGTAAGTTTGCTATAACCATTAATTGGATTTGGTCCATATAAAATTAATGTTTTACGTGATCTTGGAGCTAGTGTGAGTATAATGCCTTTAACAATTTGGTCCAAGATTAAGATAGGTGCCCTAGAGCCTGTGGATGCTAGACTTTACATGGCCAACAACACAGTGGTCATTCCAACAGGCATGGTGGACAATGTGCCAGTACAAGTAGGTAAATTCTTTGTCCCTGCTAATTTCCTAGTTGTTGATATACAAGAAGACCCTGCTTGTCTAATTATTCTAGGAAGACCCTTCTTGGCGACGGTGGATGGCAACATAAACGTGAGGAAAGGAGTGCTCACTTTCAACATCAGCGATGAGGTAATTGAGTATTCCTTTAATAAAACTGAAACGCATTCAGGTCCAATGGAAGAGGTAAAATCTATCTCAGTCGGCTACATCACTTGCGGGGAACCCAAGGTAAGAAATATGACCCCTGAGGAGCTAGAAAAGAGGGATATGGAAGCCCAGGTGGAGGAGATCATGGCAATCCTAAAGGAGGACACAGAGAATCCAATCGACACAGACCAAGGTACATCGTTATGGACTAACTATTTTTCGGATGCCTTGACAGGAACCAAGTATGGGGTCAAATTCGACCAAGAATCCTCGACATCGAGGACCCTAGTCGATCTCGACCAACACCAGGAGCCCCCACCAGCACCAGCGTCGTCGAGCAGCAAGACTGAAGCGCCAGCCAACTCGAGATCGAGTACCGTACTCGAGATCGACAACCACCACCTCGCTGCCTCGGCTTCGCCTTCCTCGACGCTGAAGCCACCAGAAGCTGAATCCTACTCGAGATCGAGTAGCGCACTCGAGATCGACCAACCCTCACCTCCACCAACTCCTGCATCCTCGAGCAGCTCACCACCAGAACCTGAAAACTCGTCGAGATCGAGTACCCCTACTCGAGATCGACCAAACACCGTGGTCCCCGATTCAGTCTCTGCGAAGGTAAGCCAAGGTATGGATCTTTCTTCTCCTATTTCCATTAAAGATCTATCTATACATGGGAGAGGCTTGCCTTGGTATGTGCGCTTATGTAGGATATCCAATGATGAGCCTAAGGAGTATGAAGTTGGAGACAAGCTCTATGTCTCCAAATCAAAGGATCATTGGTTCCCTATCAAATTCAACAAGAAGAGGATGGGACCTTTCGTGGTGAACAAGATCCATTCTGGATGATTGAAGTTGATGGACAAGAATGGAGTCATGTTTGAAGCCCAAGCTACATGGGCCCTGCAGATGCCACCTTGAGCTAAATGGAGAAGTCGGCCTAGCAACTATAAAATCTAGAGCTTGTACATAGACATTTATTTTTGGACATTGTTTTGTTTGTTTTTGGTTTTGAACACTTTTAGTTTTTCTATTGTGGGTATATGTCTTCTACACATTTCAGGTCCATGGATAGAAGCAAGCTATATTCAGACTCGGCCCAGGCATTCTTTTCGATATTAAGGGGCCCTAACCTGCACACCTGTCTAGTGAGTTTCTTTCTTTACCCTTATTTTTTATACAGTGAGGACACTGTAATGTTTAAGTATGGGGGTGGGGGAAGGGCTACTTTGTACATATTTGACATTATTGACACTATGTGTGCATTATTTCTTTGAATTGCTACATAGCTATTTTGGAATGCATTATTGATTTATGTGCTTGTATGCATGTTTTCCAAAGTTTTGAAAAATCACCCCCATTGAAAATTTTTGAATAATGTCATGGAAGCTTATATTGAACTCGACGATGCAAAATTGGATTCGTTAGAGATATAGCATGAAATTGCCTAGTAAAGGAAAGTCACAATGAAGTGCATTATTTCATGAAAACCATGAAAGGAGGTAAAATTTGAAGTTGCTTTTGACATGTTGCATGATAAGAGGATGGAGGACTTTATATTTCCATATAATGCTTATATCATTATAATCCTAGCCTTACCTATGCTTATGCATCACAAAAGCCATATTATGCCTTATTTCAAATATTGCTCCACATGATCTAAATATTTCCCATTCTTTACCTTATTTCCTATCCGGGGATTATGTTGAGAATGATGTTACATTATGGATATTGTTATATGGTTGTTGTGTTGTTTTTATCATTATTGGAGTTTGGTAGGAAAATATTTAAAAATATGGAAAATTTAATGAGTGAAAGAAAATCCAATCACCTCAGGAGATAAAGATAGATTGACCCTGCTCGCTGAGATAATAGTTTGGCGAGATGGGACACACAGGTGAGGAGTCCAAAGCACTAAGTATCCGGGGCCATTCATGACACTCATGTTTGCGACTCGCGAGTACGCAGTGCTGAGGTTAGAGAGGTAAAAGCATTATTATTGAAAAAAGCATTATGGAAGGTGATGAATCAAAGGAAGAATGGATGTGGTTAAGAAAGTTTGGAAATAATCCATTTCCCCGGATCGATAGCACCACATGGCGAAAAATTGCCCACCTTTAGCCTTTTACCAATCTACTCCTTATTGAGCTTAATTAAAGTCCTCTTGATTATCAATGCTTTGTCACGAATGAATGTTTTGCATAACCCTCTTTTTGTGAGTATATGTTGCTTTTTAATTGCACATGCATGGATTTGTGACACTAGTACCTTTTCAAGGATGATAATTGATTGCAGGGTTATATGAGAATGAATCTAAGATGTTGGGAGTTTGAATTCTTTCCCTGAATGACAATTAAAAGTATTGCTTGAGGACAAGCAAGCTTAAGTATGGGGTGTTTGTTGTGAGCCTAATTTGCCATGTTTTACACTTATTTTTATATCGATTTCTGCATGCATTTCATGCATATTGGGTTAGAATAATACAGAATCTGTGTAGTTTACACTTATTTGCAATATATGGAGGTCTACACAAGTTTTTGTTATATTTCGTAGAAATCGGACGCACTTTGGAGCTTAAAGGAAACTCATGGAGAAGCTAAGAATGGTGCAGCTGGAGAAAAGGCCATTTTTCACCATTCTTCGTTCTGAACCAAGCTTCGATGTCTTCATGAGAGTTGTAGCCCTCGGAAAGAGCTTTCCAACGCATGGTCATATGCGTCAATCCCACGAACGAGGATTCGGGAAAGTGCGTTTTAAGAACAGAGCAGAAAGCTGAGAGATGAACTCGATATCGAGTACCTTTACTCGAGATCGACCAAAAATGTCCAAGGAGTGCCTAGTCGAGGAGGAGCTGATCGAGAAGCCGAAGACGAAGACATGCCGGGTTACGCTCTACTCGAGATCTAGTAAACCTACTCGAGATCGAGGAACCCGAAAGCAGGCACCCGAGCCATGTCGAAGAGAGGTTGCTCGACAACACCAGAAGACCTAGTCGACGAGCCACCTTTACTCGAGATCGAGTAAGGGTCCTCGAGATCGACCAAGCCAGGAGCACCGGTCCGAGCCATGTCGAGCAGAGATACCCGAGAAGCCCAGCCAGCCATGGTCGACGTCATCTCTACTCGATCTCGAGGAGCCTTGGTCGAGATCGAGGAGCCGCGTCCCCAAGCCGCGTTACGCGGCTTGAGCTGTCCGTGTCGAGTTGGGAGTCCTTGGAGCCGAAGGAATCCAAGATTGCCGAGATACATCAAGTTCTATCTTTGGAAGAGAAGATCTATCAACAAGAAGATATTTTACCTATTTAGATTTATTTTCCCCTTATAGATTTAATTCCTAAAGTGCATTTATTTATCTTTTAAGCTTTTTAGATATAGATAGATATATTCTATCCTTGAATAGCAAGGAATAGAAGGATATAAATAAAGCCTTAGGGGCTGGTTTTTCATCATTCAATTCAATTCAGAGCAAGAGAAGTAGTTCACAGAGAAGGTTTAGGAGTTCGAAGGTTTTTAAGGTTTTGGCATTCAACGAAAGTTGGTGTGCCGGGATTGTAAAGGCTTTGAATTTAGTTTAATGCAAGTTTCTTTTTATACATCAATGTCTGCGATTGCGATGAAGAGCGAGTAGTCGACCCACTTCTGGGGCTGGGGTGAGCCCGACGGTGGCCATGTAAGGTGATGCGATAAAGGTCAGATCTTTTTATGCAAATCATCTTCTATCCCTATGAGCATTATTCTTTTGCGAGAGTTGAAGATGATCCTTGTTTGTATTATTGAAGCGAAAGTTATCTTAATGCAACTTGGATTAATTATGTGAAAAGGGTTAGTAACAATTAGGGTTTATGCGAAAGCCTCTATATGCCTATTTGTTAGTAACGAAAGTTATTTTGATGGAAAGCATGATCTTTTATGCCTTTATGTGTTACTTTGCATGGTTATCGTTGTGGTGTTGATACCCTGGCTTTGGAAGTTCTTTATATATTGATTTATTTCTGTCGAAATCTGAGTTCTGTGTTCGAAATCTGCCTTTCCAATTTCTGTTTCTTTGTCGATCTAGAGGAGGAGCTTGTCGATCTCGAGTAGGTAGTAGTCGAGATCGAGTAGGATCTTATCTGAATCGAGTTACTGTCGTCGATTTTCTGAGTTTCTGTGTCTGCTGTCGTTAGTCGTTCTCGAGTTAGGGCTTGTCGAGATTGAGTTAGTTGCTGCCTTTGTTTTATTTCTTGCTTTCGTTTGTCTTTCTTTCTTTGTTTCTTTGTTTCTGTCTTCTGTTCGCTTTTCTGTGAGATTTACAACTGCCTAGGATCCGCTGACACGCTTCCTCGTGAATTCGATCTTGACTTCCCATTACTGCATTGGAGGAGTCTTGTAATTATTTGCGTGGGCCTAAATCTGGTTTGATCAATTTTGTTATATTGCATACTTGATTTCCTCCTAACAACAATTCGTCACACCAGCAGGATTGATTTGAGGTACATCTGACTCCATATTGATGTTAGGTTCAGTTACAGCAGTTTCTAACGTGTCAACTCTCTTGGATTGGACACCAAGGGCTTTGGACAAATCTTCAACACCTTGGGCCAATTCTTCAGTGTTGAGAATCTGTTCCTGCATGTTCCTCTTCTCTGTGTTCTTGGTAGTAGCATCATCACCTTCCTCGTTCTCTACATGGATGTTAAGATCTATATCTGCAACACTTTCACTCAGAGAACCGTCATTACATTCATCAAATATAACATGTATACTTTCTTCAACTAACTGGGTCCTTTTATTGAAGATTCTATAAGCTTTGCTACTTGTGGAGTAGCCAAGAAATATACCTTCATCACTACGCGCATCAAATTTCCCAAGGTTATCTTTTCCATTGTTATGAACAAAACAAGTACAGCCAAAGGGTTTAAAATAAGATATAAGTGGTTTGCGGCCTTTGAAAAGTTCATAAGGAGTTTTCTTTAAGATGGAACGAATAAGACAACGATTCCAAATATAGTTAGCTGTGTTAACAGCTTCAGCCCAATAGGTTTTAGGTAATGCATTTTCTAAAAGCATAGTCCTGGCCATATGCTCTAAGGTGCGGTTCTTTCGTTCCACAACCCCGGTTTGTTGAGGTGTCCTAGGAGCAGAAAAGTTATGGGAGATGCCATATTTAGCACAAAACAAATAAAACTGAAGTTTATCAAACTCCCTATCATGATCACTTCGAATTGACACTATGGGCTCGTTTCTTAAAGTTTGCAACTCCTTACAAAGTTTTGAAAACTCAAATAAGGCCTCTGATTTTTCTTTAAAAATGCAACCCAAGTATATCTAGAAAAATCATCAACAACGACAAGCATGTACTTTTTACCATTGGGAGATTTGACTCGCATAGGACTGCATAAATCCATATGTAAAAGTTTAAGAGGTCTAGAAGAACTTACAACCTTTTTGGGTTTGAAAGAGCTACGTGTTTGTTTACCTCGTGTGCATGCCTTGCACATCTCAATACCTTTGAAGTCCATCTCAGGTAGCCCTCTTACAAGCCCTTTGGACACAAGCTTTTGTAGCGTATGTTGACTCACATGACCGAGTCTCCTATGCCAAAGCTTTGGATCGTCCGTCAAAGCCTTTAGACATGTTAAGCTTCCTTGTGCCACTTGTTCAGCATTTATAGCGTATATATTGTTGTAGCGATATGCAGTTAGTATAACTTCACCTGTATCTTCTCTGCATACTAGACATCTTTTCTTGTTAAATCTGACATCATTTCCACTATCACATAATTGAGAAGCACTAAGCAAATTGTACTTCAAACCGTTAACAAGATAAACATTTTTAATACTATGGTTGGAATCACTTCCAACACTACCAATACCAATGATGTCACATTTTCCTTTGTCACCAAGAGTGATTGTTCCTGTGGATTGCTCCTTTAGATCATGAAAGAGAGAACTCTTCCCACTCATATGCCTTGAGCATCCACTATCAATAATCCATTTTTGCTCCTTCACCTTGGTGATCTCCTGCAAAACAAACATCAACCTTTGTGGCTAGACCAATAAGCAAATTTGGATCCATTATTGGGATAAACCATATTTGGTAGAATAGTGCCTTTTGGGACCCAAACTTGTGTTATCCGTTCTTTTCTCAAATGAACAGGAAATGTATTGCGAATGATATAGGGATCCTTTCTTCTATAGGGGCAGGTATCTTTTACATGTCCCTTTCTAGCACAGTGGTGACATATAGGAGAGATTCTGCTTCCTTTTGCCTTTACAAAGGTGGTAATGTGCTGCTTCTTTAAAAACCTTGGATTGTAACCAATACCACTTTTGCTTAGAGAACTTTGTTGCTCACCCAACATCCTATCAAGAGTGCCTTTGGATTTGGTAAAACTTATGAGGGCTGTCTGTTGGTCTTGAATCTTATTATTCAGGGAGATCTTCTCGTTCTCTAAGTCATGATGTTAAGTTCTCAGAGACGAGAGATCTTGCTTGAGTTCAGATTTCTCTGAATCAAGAGTCTTGACTTTAATGTCAAGACCTGAATAAGAAGCTTCAAGACTTTTGACCCTCATAGACAGATCCTCAATAGTTATTTCCTGGTGCACAGTTCTCTTAATAAGAGTGTTAGTCTGGGCAATAAGTTTCTCTTCATTGGCAATCATATTAGAAAGGAATTCCGATAATACATCTTTTGGACTTGCCATAAGTTCTCTTACAGTTACCTCTAGCTTCTCATCGTGGGATTCATCTCCTGAGGCCATAAGACAAACATTGGTCTTCTCATCATCGGAGTGAGAGTCAGAATCGCTCCAAGTTGCCACCATGACTTTCTTTTTCCATTTATCACCCTTCTTGGACTGGCTCTTTGTCTTTTGAGGGCAATCCTTCACAAGATGATCTGTTTCACCACATTCAAAAAAAGACAAAGGTTTAGTCTTCTTATCATATTTGTTGTATTGAGGGTTACCTTGAAATTTAGAAGACTCTGATCCATCCTTGTTGTTGAATTGTTTCTTCATTTTAAGGATTCGAGCAAGGCCTCTTGTGATAAGAGCAAAAGGATCATCCTCATCGTCATCCTCATCTCTGAAATCGGGTCCATCTTTGGGGTCATCCTTCTTAGACTTGAGCGCCAAGTTCTTGGTGCTTGCTGGAAGTTCTCCATCGTCTTCATTAAGGATCATCTCATGCGTGATCAGTTTCCCAAGCAGGTCATCAAGGGGTAGAGTAGTGAGGTCTTGGGCTTCCTCTGTGGCTGTTACTTTAGGACCCTACTTTTCTTTTGGGAGACACCTCAATATCTTCCTTACTTTCTCAACGTTTGTAAAGCTCTTGCCGAGAGAGTCAAGGTTGTTGGTGATTTCTGTAAATCGTGTGAACATGGCCGTGATTGACTCATCAGACTTCATTTTGAAAAGCTCATACTTTCGAAGGAAGATACTGATCTTGGTGTCCTCCACTTGGCTGGTTCCTTCATAGGTGACGACCAGCTTGTCCCAAATCTCTTTAGCTGACCTACAAGATGAAATACGGTTAAACTCATCAGTGCTAAGACATCAATAAAGTAAGTTAATAGCCCTGTAGTTTTTGGAGACGAGTTCAAGATCAGCTTGGATGTATTCAGACTCCTTCTTTGCGACTTTGGTTCCATTTGGTCCGTCTTTCTCTGGAATCTTCGGACCATTCTCTATAATGTTCCAAAGTTCCAGATCTTGATCTATAATGAACATCTTCATCAATGATCTCCAGTGGACAAAGTTGTTTCCTACAAAGAGTGGTGGTCTGCTGGTAGACCTTCCCTGTGCAAATCCTCCGCTTGCTTCACCAGACATGATCGAAAACTCACAAGATTGTTAGATCAAAAGTAGTGAGTAAGGCTCTGATACCAATTGAAGGTTCGATAATGTAAAACAAAGTAATGTAAAGATACTCTAGAAGGGGGGTTGAATAGAGTATGCCGGTTTTTCGCAGATAGTCTCAAGACTTTTGAAGCTCGTGCAAAACCCTTTGAGATTAGACTTAGTCTTTTCTCTGAAAACCTGAATCACAAAGTTAAACAATTCGAACCAAGTGCCGAAATAAGGTAAAGCAGTAAATAAAGGACTCGATGAATTATTTACGAGGTTCGGCACGAACTTGGCCTACGTCCCCGCCTAGAGTTCTTCCACAACCCTAGGATTCAACCGGCTTTTATTGATTCACAAGACTTAGGATCCTAGTAGCTCACCGAGAAGCCTCTCTCCTATACAATTGCAATCTAGTCAACTCACGTTCCCTTGGAGTCCTAGACCAATCTAGAAGAGCCCCACCTCTTTATGCTATCTAGTACAATCCTCTTACACTTAGTGAATCAATCGCCTAGTGTTCACTTCCTGAGTTACAAACTCTCGAGTATAACACTATAACAAAATATATCCTATAAGCTCACTGTGTAACTTTCAAATGCTTTGAAATGAAATAACAGACTCTTAAGGACTAGCAGAGAGCACACGAAGAAGACATATTTCTCTTTGAAGGCTTGAGTGTTTGAAAGCTTGTGTTCAACGAATATGTTTGTCTTCTTTTCTTCCTTTTCTTTATAGAGAACAGATCGGCACCATGGATCTTCACCAACGGCTAAGAGAGGATCATGGCTTGAGCGCAATCTTCTATCTTTGGAAACTTCGGAAGCCATGATCACGATTTGATCTTTCTCAGCTTTGAACGCTTAAGGAAGGATATAAAATTTAAAAAGCTTCCTGAAAGGTTAGTGAATGTATAATAATATATTGGAAGCATATAATAACATATAATAATATTCGAGCATAATAATATAGAGAACAGGTTTTGTGTTTCATCAACACTGCTAAAGCTTCAAGACCTTTGACACAAACAGACTGTCAAGGCCTTTGAAACTTATTCCGATTTTCATCAAGGGAGTAGAGTTATATATATATATATATATATATATATATATATATATATAGAGAGAGAGAGAGAGAGAGAGAGAGAGAGAGAGAAATGTTCAAATGTAAAATTGTCATACGGATATGGTGTAAAATGCTCTTAATGGGCCTAATTTTTGTAAGTAATTACTAATGAGCCTAATTTATAAGTAAATGAGCCTAATTTAATTAGCAAAAATTCCAACCCCATGCCATGTGCCCCCCTTGCCCCATGGGTGTGCCCCTTCATTGTGCCTCCCTTCTCGAGCCAGTTTTTTCTTTTCTTTTCGTGTTAACACTTTCTGTTGTGCAAATTTATGTTGTACAGACATAATAATTCCTTATGGGTAAATAGATAAATGGGCCTATTTCAATTATAAAAATTTATAATTGAAGTATACTTAATTTATGGGTAAATGAACAAAATTTTATGGATAAATAGATAAATATGTCTAATTTTATGGGTAAATGCACTTTTTTTTATGTTTTCAACACTTTTTGTTGTGCAAATATAAAGTGCATAAATAAATTGATAAAGTGCACGGATAAAATGACTATGTGTATGAATAATAATATGAAGTGCACAATTCAGATTATTGTTAATGTGCTCTGAATCATTTTTGATCGGCGTCGCATCGGGGGTCCATGGGGCGACGCACCCCTGGCGAGGGGGGGGGGGGAGGTTAGTGGGGGCAGTCCCACCCCGCCTTTACGGTATGCAATGTTTATTTTAAACGGACTTATCGTCTATCTGTTTTTTTATGTATAACAATTTCAAATTAAAGTGCATAAATAAGATTAAAATGTGAAAATATATTATTATGTTGGGCAAATATAATATTATGTTGTGCAAATATAACATTATTATGTTGGGCAAATATAATATTAAAGTGCATAAATAAGATTAAAATGTGCATTATTAAGGTAAAAAAGTGCATAACTAAGATTATGATTTTCATGATTAGCAATTTGGGATTGTTGCGTTCTTGTCTGTTATGTAACCTATGTGGGATTTGAACCCACATCTTCGTGCAAACGCACATTGCTCTACCAATTGAGCTAATAGGCTAAATTATGATTTTAATGCAAAAATAGAAGAACCTATTCGACCTAAAGCATATCGCAATAAAATTTTGAAATCCAATTAGCTCATGATCCATAAACAATTTGACAATGCTATGAACATGAAATTAACTCCAAATCATCCCAACAACACAACCATATCATCAATTTCAATCAATTTGGCTTTTGACAAAAAACCTCAAATTCTAAAGCATATCGCAATAAAATTCTAAAATCCAATTAGCTCATGATCCATAAACTATTTGACAATACTATGAACATGAAATTAGCTCCAAATCAACCCAACAACACAACCATATAATCAATTTCAGTCAGTTTGGCTTGTGGCAAAAAACCCCAAATTTTAAACCATATCGCAATAAAATTCTAAAATCCGACTAACTCATGATCCATAAACAATTTGACAATAATAAGAACATAAAATTAGCTCATAATCAACCTAACAACAACCATATCATCAATTTCAATCAATTTGGCTTTTGGAAAAAAACCCCAATATCCGCTCCTAAATCAAACCCTAGGTTTTCAATCTCAATCTAAATCATTCAAACAATCTAAATAATTGTAATAAACAAGTTTAGGGTTAGAAATCATACCAAATTCGAGTTAAAACAAGGATAAAAATCGGGATTTTCAATTGGTTTCAAGCCAAAAAGGCCGAACAGGACTGTTGGGAAAGATGGGCTCGGTGTGAGCTCTTTTGGGCACGAAACAAGGGGGTTATGGTCTCGGGGGTGCACCTGAGTGAGGAGGTTCGAGCGGGTGGGGGCTGGTGCCGGAGGTAGCGCGTCTGGGCTCGACTGGGCAGCAGTTGCTCGAACCAAGCCAAGTCAGGGCTCGACGGTGCGCACAGGGGTGGGCTCAAGTGTGGCTTAGGGCTGGTGACCGGAGGTTGCTCGAGGTGAACAGTGTGGGAGGCCGAGAGAGAAGCAGCTAAACCCGGTTCATGAGACCCGCGTGTCCGGTTTCCACTATATTCCAAAATTTTACACTTTAAACATTTTACACCCTATGACAATTTTATATATATATATATATATATATATATATATATATATATATATATATATATATATATATATATATATATATATATATATATATATATATATAATGTAAGGGTTGAAATGAAAATGATTCGTAAAGTGAAAATGCCTCTTAAAGTGAAAATGGGCGTATTTCTCGGGTTGGGCCGCGAATCTGCTCATTTGGTTAATAGTTTTTTCGACCCGTATCTCTTTCTTCTTTACTCCGTTCAATCTAATCTATCTCCATTTCTCTCTTCTCTCTCGCACTCGCCATTCTCTCCTTTCAATCGCTCGCACTAGCCACTGCAGCCTCTCCTCTCCGGCGTTCACCACCGCCTTAAGCTCCGGCCTGTATCAGCTCCGACATCAATTACATCCTCGCGCTCGCCAACAGCCTCGCAAAAGCTATCCCCTGCCTCGCCAACAGCTCTGCCTCACCTAGTAGGCCACACCAGCCCTACCATCGCCCTTCTTCCTCCTTCTTCTTTGAGTGCTCAAACCCTATTCTTCCTCTTCCCCTCGTGCTACACAATATATTGCGGTATGTATCCTCACTCTTGGACCTTTTTTTACTCTGATTTTTCCCACACATTGATATTGTCTTTATCAATTTGGGAAGTTTCCATTGTTAGGGTTTGGTTGGAATCGATTTGGGGAAATTAGGGTTTTGTGATTTGGGGAAATTTCTTTATTTCTGAACTTGATGATTTGATTATGGAATTTCTTCTGAGGCTGAGTTATGAAAAAGTTCAGGAGACCATAGCGGATTCCGATGAACATGTCAAAACTAGTCGCTCTAGTGTGCTTGCGTTGCTGAATTTTCCAATACACATGTCAAAACTAGCGAATTGATCCAACCTTCATGAATCAATGGGTTTGCTTGGCTTGCAAATTACATTGATTTCCTTTTTAGGGAGTCGACTTGACTGATGTGGTTGTTATTTGGTGTTAATTTTGATGTTTTTGTAGTTCTGATTTTCTGCTTTTAAGGTGTTTTGGTTCTGTCATGGTGGTTGGAGTCTAAAGGTTCGATAATATAAAATAATGTAATAAAGAAATACTCTAGAAGGGGGGTTGAATAGAGTATGCCCGTTTTTCGCAGAAAGTCTCAAGACTTTTGGAGCTCGTTTAAAACCCTTTGAGATTAACCTGAATCACAAAGTTAGACAATCGAACCAAGTGCGGAAATAAGGTAAAGCAATAAGTAAAGGACACGAGTAATTGTTTACGAGGTTCGGCACGAACTTGGCCTACGTCCTCGCCTAGGGTTCTTCCACAACCCTAGGATTCAAAAGGCTTTATTGATTCGCTTAGATTATGATCCTAATAGCTCACCGAGAAGCCTCTCTCCTATACAATTGCAATCTAGTCAACTCACGTTCCCTTGGAGTCCTAGACCAATCTAGAAGAGCCCCACCTCTCTCAGCTATCTAGTACAATCCTCTTACTCTCACAAATCAATAGCCTAGTGCAACTTCCCGAGTTATAAACTCTCGAGTAACACTATAAATGAATATATCCTATAAGCTCACAGTGACTCTCAAAGGCTTTGAAATAAACAACAAACTCTTGAGCGCTAGCAGAGAGACACTTTGGAAGACAGATCTTGCTTGAATGAATGAAAGCTCGTGTAGCACTTCTTGTTTCTGTCTTCTTCTTCCTTTCCTTTATATAAGAGCATGGAGCGTGAGGGTCTTCAACACCAGATCTTCATCAACGGCTCTTTCGAATCATGACTTGATCTTCAATGTTCTATTTATGGATACTCCGAAGCCATGATCCATTTTGAATTTGATCTCCTCAATATGTACTAAAGGAAAGATATAATCTCGAAATACTTCCTGAAAAGGTTAGTCAAACATATATATAATATAAAGGAAGTATATATTAAGATTAAATAATATTCGGACAAATAAGACAGGTTTTGTATTTCATCAACTGTTAATGCTCCAAGGCCTTTGACACAAACATCCTGTCAAAGCCTTTGAAACATTTATTCCAATTTTTATCAAGGGAGGGAGTTATCAGAGTCGTTTTTAGTAAGCTATTGCTGTCTATAGAAATGGAAGTTGTGCATCTTGTAGGAATGGAAGTTGGCATCTATGAATATTCCTTTTGAATGTTCAAAACAGTGTTTAAAAAAGCTCAAGGCGACACAAGGCGATAGGCATACCTGTAGCTTAAGCGGGCTTTAGAAGAGAAGGCGATGACTTTTCCATAAAAACCCTAAAAATACCTTAAACTTCAATTTAAATACTATAAAAACCATCTTGGATGAAATAAAATCAGATTAAAAACATATTATTGTACTAAAATCAAGTTTTATGTGGTAAGCAAGTAAAAAAAAGGAAGAAGGGAAGAGAAAGGAGTCAGCAGGACCTGACAGCAATAGCAAGGACTCAGCCGGATGAACAGCAAGGACTCAGCAAGACCCAAAAGAAGGGAGAGAAGTAGAGTAGAAAGGGAGAATAGGCAGACATGAAGTGAAGAACAGGGAGGGCAGAGGCTAATAAAACCAGAAAAATCTTCAACAAAAATAAAAAAAGTTGCTAAAATATTCAAAATAAAATCAGAAAAATAATTTTTCAACTAAAAAAAGATATGGAAAGATTGTATCCAAAAAAAATATTGAAATATATCTTAAATTGATCAAAATAAGGAAAAAACCAAAAAAGCCCATAGCTTGGGGCTTTTATTCGCCTGTGGCTTAAGCATCGCTTGGGCGCTTTGCGTGAGCTTTTCCACCCTGGGTGCGCCTTTGCCAAGGCAGGTGACACAAGTGCGCCTAGGGCTTAAGCGCGTCTTGGCCTCACCTTTTTAAACACTGGTTCAAAATATGTGCACAGTGAATTGCTTTATAGAAGGAAATTATGCAAGATAACTACTTAAACATACCTCATAAATGACTGTTACTCTTGAAGTCTGTAGATTATGGTCGCATTGCTGAAATCCTAGTTGAACGTACTGGGTCTCCTGATGAATTTCCTCGACAAACTGCCATCTCTTGGGTAAGTTTTACTTCTTTGGATGGTTACGGTGTGAGCTTAAATCAACCTTGCATAGTTTTTTCTTGTCAAATTTATTTTTATATTCCTGGGGCATGGGAACATGCAGTGTTTAAAAAAGCGGTGCTATAGCGCGCTATAGCTCACTATAGCAACTTCTGGACCTCTCACCGCCTGCCTTGACAAAGGCGCCCATAGAGTGGAATGGCAACCCAGAAGCGCTCGAGGCGCGCCTATGGCGCAAGGCACGCTATAGCGCGCTATTTATTGCTTTTCCATATTCTATGCAGATTTCACTGAAGATCAATTACTTTCCAGTTTTTTTAACTATAAAATCTTTTCATATCTTTAGTTTTGGAAAATATATTTGAACAAAATTTGAAGATTTTATTTTCTATGTCATTGTTTATCCTTTCCCTTATTCAATAAATATGATCAACCCTCCTCAATTCCTCTACATATCTGATTCCTCCCTTCTTCACCCACACCTTCCAATCTACTTCTCTCCATTCTCAATCCTTCTCCCCTTCAAGTTGCTTGCTCTTCACTGCTGCTGAGTTATCTTCGCTGCTGCTCATAGACCTAGCTGCTGCCTCCCTGAACTTTCTGGGCATACTTGAGAATCGAGGTACAACTGTACAAGCATGTTCCATTTCTCTCTTGTTTCAATTTGACGTCACTTAACTACTGAAATAGACATTAATTTTCGTTCCTTGTCCCAACATTGAGGAAGAAGATGATGAAGATGACTTTGATGACTTCGTTTGACCAACTTCCTAACCATCCACCATTCCAACCCATTCCACTTGAAGTCTTTCTTTTCTCTAATCTCTTATGTTTTAGACTTGCATTTAGTATATATATTATTAGTTTTTCAATTGGGTTTTATTTCATCATGAACATATTTTATACTATTAAATTTGAAAGTTACAAAAGTTACAAAAGTTTAAAGTATTTTTACATTATTTATCGAAAAGCTATCGCCTTTGCCTCTAATGCACGCTATAGCGCTAGGTAGGTCCCATCGCTTTTCATCGCCTCTAGCTATTTTAAACACTGGGAACATGTTCCATAATGGGAGTGAAGAGGTATTTAAGAGGAAACCCTGAATGCTAAAACTAAGGTGGTAAGTCTTCAGTTTAGTGTGGTTTTATGGCCCATGGGAGTGATGGGGTGGGAAACTGGATAGTCTGAATTTCTATGATCACCTATATGTTGTAGATTTCCTGCATGAACCAAAACATATGGATTTGTTGCTTGCAAATTTTATTCCAAGTGTTCTATTTGTTTTACTTATTCAAATAATCAGTATCAGTTGACATAATGCAGATAAATGAATTTTTTGAAGCTCGTAGGTGACCAATTGGTTCCATATTATTCTGATATTCTAGGGGCCATATTGCCCTATATATCTGATAAAGAAGAGATGATAAGAGTTGTATGTTGATTAAATCTTGTTTCCATTTTTTTTGATTTTATGATCCATTTAGTCAAAGCTTATGCTCTTACTCTCTGTTTTTTTTACATCGGTTGCCTAGGATACTAATGAAGAACTCTATGCCATTGAGACTGATCCATCTGAAGGATTTTATATCGGGGAAATCCTTTCTCTGGCCAAGAGGTTATTCTTTTTAGAAAAAATAAAATAAAAAATAAAATGTTTTCTATGTTATTTAACATCTTCCCTCTTGGGTCTTATCTTAAGCTAATTTATGGTATCTGATTATTGTATGATAAATTGTTGCACTTTATCATTTTAAGGTAATTGAAGAATCAGTCCTCCAGCTTCTGAACTGCTTTAAAATCACAACATCTTTGTGCATGGCACAAGTTTAATATTTGGCTTCTAGTACTTGTTGACTTTAGATTGCAAAGTTGGTATCTAAAATTCCACTGATATATCTTATTTTTGCACTTAATATAGTTGAAATTGCATAGTTGTATTCTAAAATTGCATTAATATGTGTGATGTGCCATTAAAGCCTATTAGCTCAAAATGGGAGAGCAATGTGCTATGCACAAAGACGCGGGTTCAAATCCCACATATGCTGTTTATGTGCGATGTGCATGAATAAGATTTTGAAGTGCGCAGTTAAGATTTTAAAGTGCAAAATTAAAATGATAAGTTCAAGAATAATAATATGAAGTGCATGAATAAGATTCCAATGTGCACATTACCTGAGCTCATTTTGTAAGGGTAAAAGCAACTCCTGGGGCACCATGACACCAATGAACTAAGTGGTCAGATTCGCTTCCTTCGCTTGAAGGGTAACTCTCACCTGGAAACCGGTTCCTTATCATATAGCTCAGCGTATTCTTCACCTCATGTTGCTCTTCTTTAGTCAACTCTATATCCATCAAAACATGCATAATCCCAGCCAAGCCATGGGCAGCTCCTAAGTATCTTTTCCCATGCCATTCATACATCAGCAGACACCTTCCTTTCCCCAATTTCTTACCATCCTTAATAAGCTCATTGACAACAGGTCTCTGCACATAGTTTTTTTATTCCAAGAAACTCCATAGTTCCATAAACATTGATCTTCGAAAAGATAACTGCAAGACAAAGATGTAGCATTTCAAATGTGTACCATGGTGGTTGAAGATATGGTGCCATTTCCAATATATTTGTTTAAGTAAGAACATGACCACAAATACCCCACTCTTCCATAAAGTAACTCATTTGGTAGATCACTTGAAAGCCGAATCTGCATTACTACGAAAACATACTAAATAAAAAACTCAATTCAAAATCAAACATTAGCTTTGACAGATACCACCTCCTTTCATATCAGCAACAAACTTGAACTTCAAAATCAACAAATACAGAATCTATCAATAAAGGACTCGATTTCTAGTTAAGATTATAAAGCTTGGAAATCAATTCATAATTAACTCAGCTTCTTTCATGTCAATTTCCCTAAATTAGACTAAATCAATTTTAGAAGAAACTTTAGAAGTGGTACAGTTGGCAGTAGCAAGGTATTTGAGAATAAAATAGACAATATAACTTCAAGTACTCGAAGACCCTTAGTATAATGAGGTGGAAAAGGATACATCAAGTACATCAGATAGTTTACTTTTATCCTCAAATGCACGTCGTCTTAGTTGTTTGACATTGCACTACCAGAATTATCACATGCTTGCAAGATGCCACAGATGCATCTCAGTAATGCCAATAGAATGTGTGACAGATGCAACATCGTCATCCTCTTTATGATTCCCTTCAACAACACTAGCACTTTTGCTCAGCTTTCTGCACCCCACATTGGCAGTAACAATAACCCCTGATCATCTTATGTTAAATGAAAACAAGCTACAATTCATCAGCCCTATTAAGTAGTCTAAGACTCATGATATGACAACCAAAATAACAATGTAACAAGAATTTACAATCACTAAATATTTGACGCATAAATGGTTATAAAGCAATAAGAATCATAAGATATAACTCTGCTGGTGTTTCAGATTCGCACAGATTTGCATCAAAAAAGAATCGCATAAGAGAAATTAATCAAAGAAAGGATCAAATTTGCTCCGAAATCCCCAAATTGAATGACGAAATTGGACCGACGGTAATCAAATAGTGGACATGAAGAAAACCTGATCAAAAGGAGTTCCGAATCAAGTGAAGAATCGAATATGATCGAGGAGGGGGACAAAGAAAGTTACTTGTGAAGTGACGTGTCTCTGAGAAGCGAAAGAAGGACTGCGATGGGCGCCATTACAGAAGTACCCATCCTTAAGGTTCAGGATAACCTCCATTGGTCTATTCATATGGTTTTTTGAGAGAGAGAGAGAGAGATAGATTGAGATTCGTTAGGGTTCCAGTAGGCGGAAATGATGAGGAGGGATTGGCGAGGTCGGAGGGAGGCTCTTTGCTGGCGGCCGGTGGGAGGCTGGGGACTCGAGAGGGAAGCTGGGGAAGGAGGAAGGTCAGGTGGGCATTTTGTTCAGCGTGTGCGCGGTTCAACCATTTTTGTTTCAAACCGGTCTGGTTCTTTTTTTTTTTAAATCATATTCACGTGCGGTTTAGGACACTAATGACACCATTTTCACTTTAAGCATCATTTTCACTTTAACCACACAATATATATAGAATAGGGTTCAGGTGAGAACACGTCTACCGGTGAGAACGAAAGAAACAATCTCATTGGTCCACATATATTAAAAAAGAAAAATAGACTCCGTCATTCAATTTTCTGTTTCACTAGGGCCCTACTACTCGCGTGTGTCAACACACCCAATCTCACCTCCCATGCGTGGCTTACACGCGCCACTGTTGAAAAAAAATAAAAAATACACGAGCGTGCCTAGAAGAATCGATCCTTTGCATTTCCTTCCATTCTATTCCATGCTAATTATAAGTTCCACCAAAAAACAATAGCCACTCTGCCAGCATAGCCTTTACATTTAATTTGTATTTTAAAATTATTTATCGGGACAGATATTTTCACTGCTAATTTTTACTATTTACACCGCAAAGTCACCGCATAGGTATGCGGTGGCTTAATTCGATTTTTTTTGCTAAACCACCGAATAGATATGCGGTGGGTGCGTTGACCGTACGCCGCCCCACCGCATGTATATGCGGGTGGTCAGGGTATAACGGGGTCCGTTACCATAATATATATGTATTGTAAAGTCTGCATGGCCACAACAACCATTAGAGGAGCTGGCTGATCCGATGTCGGACGAGTCGGACCACATGGATCCCCGTAACCGGGAGTTCCGCGATTACACAACCGATTTTGCTACATTGCAAACGTGGACCAATCGCGACGACCTGTTACAACATTCTCGTGGCATCGCCTTAAAGCTAAATATGGTTCTGAAAATAAAGCGGTCTTGGGGAAGCACTCTTGCAAGGCGTGGAAGCGTATTACTTGCATGTGAGAAGTACGGTGAGTACACTCCCCACAAGAGGCCGCGAGTTGCTGAAGATGTGGCTAGCGGGAACACTCGCAGAGCTATTTCGAAGATAAAGGGGTGTCTGTTTGCATTGTCGGGCGTGGAGTTCAAATGGGGGGAATGAGGGTTGGACGTTCTTCACGGAAAGCACATCCATGACCTGCCAGGTTCGTTGGACGGTCACTTGTACGTCGACCGGATGGATACATAGCAGAAGGACGCCACGTTGGCCCTGGCCGTGGCCGGTACCCCACCGAAACCGATATTAGCCACCTTGAAGAAGACAGCTGTGTCATGCCAGAAGTTGAACTTCACATCGCGGCGACAAGTGTACAATGCGAGGGCAAAGTTTAAAGCTGAAGCGAGAGGAGATCGAACAGTCACGCAGGAAGCACTTCACATATTGCGAGAGATGGGTTACTTCTACTCTACGAGTAGATCCCCTGACGATCCCAACAGGCTTCAAGATCTGTTCATCGCGCATTCAGACGCTCGCCATCTTTTAGCCATCTTTCCATACGTCGTCCTCGTCGACAGTACATACCAGACGAATGCGTACGTTTCTATCTAAACTTATTCGTTTATCCGTAGCGACAGGGTTTGCAAAGTAACATATTTCGTGGTGCAGGTACGGGATCCCTTTGTGTGAGTTCGTTGGATTCACTTGCACAAAGAAGAACTTCGTCATTTGGTTCTGCTTCATGTCGCACGAGAACACAGATACATACCGTTGGGTGTGGGAGCAGCTCATTTACCTCATGTGAGGTAACCTTCCGAACGTTGTTGTCACAGATCGAGAGTTGGGGTTGATTGCGGCGATGCGAGAAGTTCTTCCCAGTGTCATACATATGTTGTGCACAGTCCATGTCCTCCGAAGATGTGAAGAAGCTGCATTTCATAAGTCGAAGAATCTTGATGTAGCTGGGCGTTTCAAGAACGCGTGTTATGGCATGTTCCAATCCAGATCAGTTGAAACTTTTGCCGCCAGAAGTAGGGGTATGCATGCAGAGTGGGGCCATATCGAAGGATCGATGCCGTATTTGGAGGCGACGTGGTTACGAGATTACTCGGAGAATATAGTTTGTGCATGGACAGATGCAATCCAACATTTTGGTACGACCACGACGAACAGGTGCACCTCTTTTTGCTTACAAATTCTTGCGAGTCGCACTTCTCTTTTAGGACGGAGTCTGCTCATTCTGTGTTGAAGAAGACCTTAAACTCTACAGTCGGTGATTTTACTCACGTTATCACCACAATCGATCTGATGATGGAGGACCAAATAAGTGAGGTGGCTGGGGAAGGAGGAAGGTCAGGTGGGCGTTTTGTTCAGCATGTGCGCGGTTCAACCATTTTTGTTTCAAACCGGTCTGGTTCTTATTTTTTTTAAATCATATTCATGTGCGGTTTCGGACACTAATGACACCATTTTCACTTTAAGCATCATTTTCACTTTAACCACACCATATATATATATATATATATATATATATATATATATATATATATATATAGAATAGGGTTCGGGTGAGAACAGGTCTACCGGTGAGAACGAAAGAAACAATCTCATTGGTCCACATATATATTAAAAAAGAAAAATAGACTCCGTCATTCAATTTGTTGTTTCACTAGGGCCCTACTACTCGCGTGTGTCAGCACACCCAATCTCACCTCCCATGCGTGGCTTACACACGCCACTGTTGAAAAAAAATAAAAAATACACGAGCGTGTCTAGAAGAGTCGATCCTTCATTCCTTTGCATTTCATTCCATTCCATTCCATGCTAATTATAAGTTCCACCAAAAAACAATCGCCACTCTGCCAGCATAGCCTTTACATTTAATTTGTATTTTAAAATTATTTATCGGGACAGATATTTTCACTGCTAATTTTTACTATTTACACCGCAAAGTCACCGCATAGGTATGCGGTGGCTTAATTCGATTTTTTTTGCTAAACCACCGAATAGGTATGCGGTGGGTGCGTTGACCGTATGCCGCCCCACCGCATGTATATGCGGTGGGTCATGGTATAACGGGGTCCGTTATGCCAAAAACCGAATGGGTGGAAGATATTCGAAACCCACCACATACATATGCGGTGGGTTATTTTAATAGAAAATTATGAATTTAAAAAACCCACCGCATACGTATGCGGTGGGTTTTTTAACCGTTAAAGCAACGGTAAGAAATACCCACCGCATACATATCCGGTGGGTTTTTTACCGTTGCTTTAACGGTAAAAAAAACCCACCCCATACGAATGCGGTGGGTTTGTTACTTGATGGGGCCCATTATAAATAGCCGTGTGGGCCCCATTCTACGACACTATTTTCGACTCTTCTCCGATTCCAATCCTTCTCTTGCCTTTCGAGCCCGACCTGTTGTTCCGTCGTTTCTCTCCTCCCCTATTTCAATCTCCCGTATTTCGAACCTCCTCCCCTCTTTCAATCCCCCGTGTCTTTCCGAGTGTGTTTCTTTCTATTCCCACTTTCAACCGGAGTGTTGAGATGGTGAGAGATAGGGGCCGTGGGAGAGATCCGTCTCATGGTGCTGGTCATTTTCAAAGACGTCCTTTACAGGTAACAATGAAACTATATTAAAGTCGAATCAAATTATTTTTAAGCGGAAGGAGATAGTGTTAACGTATTATTGTTATATATAATGTAGCCGGATCCGACTATTCAGAGACGTGAGACTGGTCGTCTAGCGACACTTAGGAGGAGGAGGTCAGCCGGCTCGCCAAAGCCTGAGGTATGTTGAAATCGGTTAAATATGGTTTTCTGTTTTGTTAGTAAACGATAGTATTAGGTTGAAATCATTAATTAGGTGTAGGAAAACTGAAATCGCTTAAATATGGTTTTCTATTTTGTTAGTAAACGATAGTATTAGGTTGAAATCATTAATTAGGTGTAGGGAAATCGTTCAACATTTGAGAAGTAATACGATATAGTAGTGTGTATAACAAGTAGAAAGTAGCATATATGAGCGATAGGATTTCGACAAAAAAAAATTTATGGTACACAAACCATATTATCGAGGAGGTTAGCAGATAGGGTGGTTCTACAATATGCAAGGAGGGCTGCCGACAGGGAGAGATAGACGTTGCAGGATGTAGAGGATCCTATGGACCTATGTGGTGGCATCCGACGGTGTTGCCACTGCATACCTATGCGGTGCTAACACCGTTGGCCCTATCTGTCCCTATCCTGTTGGAGAGGAGCAAGTTTCTGTAAGATTTATTGTGCCTATCTGTCCCTATTCTTTAGGATTTGTTGTAATAGGCACACTCATACACGCTTCACAATGTGAAAGCCATAATAGTAAATCATTTCCATAAAGCAGAAACTACCATTGCACCTTTCACATATAAATTACACGTACAATATTATTAACTATTTCATTTATGTTGTTGGGAAGCATTTAATGTTATAACGTGTAACGATTTCATTTATGTTATGTATTCTTACGCCCCCAACAAGTGATGATTACATTAACGCCACTACTTACGCTTGAGTACATTAGTCGCACTACATCTAACAGCTACCAACAGATGAAGTCGTCTTCTTTAGGGAAAATTCAAGCGGCATAATGGTGAATGTCACACGTCTCTCGTTGTGGTTGAATAAGCGTAGCTTCTCGGTGACATGCTGACTAATCTCGAGGGAGTTCGCCGTTATGAAATCTTCATTGAAATACGTAAGCAGGCAGCGGACGATATCCGCCTCAGCCATTATGTAGTAGGACTTTGGCTAGCCTCTGTCGTCGTAACAATGAGAACAAGCGAACTCGACGTGAGAAGCTATCGCAGTGTCGGATTCACACTCGAGCCGCATTAAGAAGCACGAATGTCCCTCCATATACGATGGATGGCGACAAGTGCATTCCTCTAGCCACCTTGGCTGCTGATAATTAGGCAAACTAACCTTGTAATCTAGATCCCCTTCTGACCTATTGTAGGCTTGTACTGTAGTCATAATTTTTTTTGGCCCACTCCTGTAAATTTGTTCATGGGTATAAATAGGTTTTTTGGGTCCACATGGAACTCGCCGCATTCGTATGCGGTCGCTTTACGGGGGACCAAAAGAATGGGGCAGCCCAATGGGCTGCCCCATTCTTTTGGACAGTTTCTCGGTTGGCATTTATGTTTTATTTTTTTTGTTTATAGATACTGGACGTGATAACTCGAGCAACATCCCAGCGACCCTAGATTCTTGTCGTACGAAGAAAATCCCTGGATGTGGCATGTTGTCTGCGTTATCAACGCTTTTGTCGTTGCCTGGACGTGGCATGTTGCCAGAACGGTGATTAGTGTGCATAGATGAATGAGCACCGAGTATATACATGCACTCCATAGGTATGCGGTGGAGACCACCGCATAGGTATGTGGTGGAGACCACCCCATAGGTATGCGGTGGATCCCACCGAATTAAAAAATTTACCGTTCAATGGTCATCGTTACCCACCGCATAGGTATGCGGTGTTACTGTATAAGAAGGCATCCACTCCCCTATGGTATCACATCCACCGACAACTTCCTTCTCCTATATGGCAAACGACGACGCCAATAGAGCAACTTCAAGTACGGCCGACGAAGCGCATGCACCTGCTCAAATGGCTGCCGACTCTCCACCCGCTCATCTTCCGGTACGTACTAAATCTTTCTCGTATACGCGTCTTTCTATTCTCGTACTAGCAAGAACGTACTAACTTAGGTTCAGAATTAGAGCGAATGGAAACCAGAATATAGGTACCATAATATATATGTATTGTAAAGTTGTTACTGTACCGTAATTTAAATACAAGTCTGCATGGCCACAGCAACCTTTGGAGGAGCTGGCTGATCCGATGTCGGACGAGTGGGACCACGTGGATCCCCGTAACCGGGAGTTCCGCGATTACACAACCGATTTCGCTACATTGCAAACGTGGACCAATCGCGACGACCTGTTACAGCATTGTCGTGGCATCGCCTTAAAGCTAAATATGGTTCTGAAAATAAAGCGGTCTTGGGGAAGCACTCTTGCAAGGCGTGGAAGCGTATTACTCGCATGTGAGAAGTACGATGCGTACACTCCCTGCAAGAGGCCGTGAGTTGCTGGAGATGTGGCCTGCGGGAACACTTGCAGAGCTATTTCGAAGATAGAGGGGTGTCCGTTTGCATTGTCGGGCGTGGAGTTCAAATGGGGGGAATGGGGGTTGGACGTTCTTCACGGAAAGCACAACCATGACCTTCCAGGTTCATTAGATGGTCTCTTGTACGTCGGTCGGATGGATACAGAGCAGAAGGACGCCACGTTGGCCCTGGTCGTGGCCGGTACCCCACCGAAACAGATATTAGCCACCTTGAAGAAGACAGTTGTGTCGTGCCAGAAGTTGAACTTCACATCGCGGCGACAAGTGTACAATGCGAGGGCAAAATTTAAAGCTGAAGCGAGAGGAGATCGAACAGTCACGCAGGAAGCACTTCACATATTACGAGAGATGGGTTACTTCTACTCTACGAGTAGATCCCCTAACGATCCCAACAGACTTCAAGATCTATTCATCACGCATTCAGACGCTCGCCATCTTCTGGCCATCTTTCCATACGTCGTCGTCGTCGACAGTACATACCGGACGAATGTCTACGTTTCTATCTAAACTTATTCGTTTATCCAGAGCGACCAGGGTTTGCAAAGTAACATATTTCGTGGTGCAGGTACGGGATCCCTTTGTGTGAGTTCGTTGGATTCACTTGCACAAAGAAGAACTTCGTCATCGGGTTCTGCTTCATGTCGCACGAGAATACAGATACATACCGTTGGGAGTGGGAGCAGCTCATTTACCTCATGCGAGGTAACCTTCCGAACGTTGTTGTCACAGATCGAGAGTTGGGGTTGATTGCGGCGCTGCGAGAAGTTCTTCCCAGTGTCAGACATATGTTGTGCACAGTCCATGTCCTTCGAAGATGCGAAGAAGCTGCATTTCAGAAGTCAAAGAATCTTGTTGTAGCTGGGCGTTTCAAGAACGCATATTATGGCATGTTCCAATCCAGATCAGTTGAAACTTTTGCCGCCAGAAGGAGGGGTATGCATGCTGAGTGGGGCCATATCGAAGGGTCGATGCCGTATTTGGAGGCGACGTGGTTACGAGATTACTCGGAGAATATATTTCGTGCATGGACAGATGCAATCCAACATTTTGATACGACCACGACGAATAGGTGCACCTCTTTTTCCTTACAAATTCTTGCGAGTCGCACTTCTCTTTTAGGACGGAGTCTGCTCATTCTGTGTTGAAGAAAACCTTAAACTCTGCAGTCGGTGATTTTACTCACGTTATCACCACAATCGATCTGATGATGGAGGACCAAATAAGTAAGGTGAAGAATACAATGGGGTGAGCGAACAACACCTGGCCGACAGACTCGCACGACCTAGGGATTTTCTATCGAATTCGGCATATTGTGTCAAAGGAATTTTTCAACTTGTTATTCTAAATATATACGAAGATGGAAGCGGAGCCGCCTTCTCAACCATGCAGAGATAGATACTAGAGGGACGTCTACAGACTCCCTTGCACACATGAGATGCAAGCTTCTCGAGACACTCAGATACCCATCAGACCGTCCCATATTCATATTTTTTGGAAGCAATTGGGTTGGAATCGTCCGCATGTTGACAACGTCCAGGATAACACTCCCCTCACCAGAGCTGATGTCGACATGTCGCGCATGATCACGTTGTTCCAGAGCAGAGCTATGGACGAGGATACTCGTTGGAGGATCGCATCGGCATTCAACGATGGGGATCGTCCCTCTCATACATCGTTGACTCCACCTGACCCCGAGGACCGTAGACCGATCGGGAAACCGAGGACTCACCACCCCTATTAGACGAACCCTCTGCCTTGGGAACGTGAACGTGCTCGGGCCCAACGTCGAGCTGATAGAGAGGGGAGCAGGGCATCAGCACGAGGTCGAGGTCGGGGCCAATCTTCATCACACGAAGCAGATGATGCGGAAGGCAATGAGGAGTGCACTGGGTCCAACGCAATTGCCATCGACGACCCTCCTAGTGGCCGAGGAAGAGGACGGGGTCGTGGGAGGGGACGTGGCCGAGCTCGATCAGCGTCGGAGCTAGCTCCGAAGCCTGTAGGTGACATTCCACCGCCAGCGCCTACGACTCTTCCACCGCAGAATCTACATCACGTAGATTTCAATTGGGGCACTGGCAACATCGACGAATTCATGATTACTTTCATACGAGCCGTCACAAATGTTGCAGGTGATGGTCACTATGGGTATAGATCTTTTGCTTATCTTCTGAACTTGGGCCAAGACGCATGGCCTCGAGTTGGCCGTTGAGTTGCAGCTGCATGCAGATCGGTACCATTACTATCCCGCCTTAGATGAGCTCATCATGAGGGTCAACTATTTCGGCACGTGTCATGATGTTACGTATTGGATGGAGATTCCGATCATGGGCTAGGTGTTTGCCACGCTTCACCAGCGTCCTTTGGTGATTTTGTCACAGATGATGCCGATGTTGTGCCTATCTCTGTACGCCACCGGGGGCCCGTCAGTACCAACCTATGAGGAGTTAGATGGGATAGCTTTAGTTGGCAACAGCAACCACTTCATTCCGGTACGTTTAAAATTTCATATTCATTAATTTGTTAATGTTTCGTTTCTCTCTTCTAATGTCAATAGTTACCTGTTATTCACAGATTTGGTTGTTCCCTGGTTCGCCTCTTCCTCCAGTCTACATTACATGGACACGACATCACGATCGCATGGTCAACGGTTGGGAAGAGCAGTTTGCGGCGAGGATTGCAGGATATAGAGCCTACCGCCGTCGTGATGGTGGTCGTCCCCTGCCCTATTAGCACTTTTCATTTTCTCGTGTCATTTTCCGAACTCCATATGTTGAATTGTTCGGGTACTATATCTTTCTCTGTTCCATTTCCCGAACTGCGTTGTATGACATTTTTCGACCCACGCTTTTTTTATGCTTGACATTTATCACACTTCGGTTTTTTTTTTTTTTTTTTCTTATGCAATTTTCGTTTTTTTGACATGAAGCATCCACATTCAGAACCGATTCGTGGATTGTCGGAATACGTACTCTTTCTTCTAACCGAAACATATCATTTACAATTGTTTTTATGTTCATGCGCCTTTTTGGATAATGTCAAATACATAAAACATAAATATTTTAAATTCTAAATTATAATAATCGATTCTGTAAAATCGCAACCCACCGCATATGTTTTCGGTGAGATATGTGTCCCATCTGGTCCGGTTCTGTCCTGGAACCGCACACCTCAAAATCGGGTTACCCTAAACTCACCGCATAGGTATGCGGTGGGTTCAAACGGAACGGACATACCCACCGCAAAGTATTGCGGTGGGTCTGTATACACCTCGACCCACCGCATAGGTATGCGATAGCTCAATGCATACGTATGCGGTGGGTTCGTTGACTGTCATTAAACCCACCGCATACCTATGCGGTGATTAGCGGTGGAAATAGTAAAAATTAGTGGTGATATTGTCATACCCCATTATTTATTCTGGATACAATGCTTTTCAACTTTGTTTTTCAATTTCCTATTTTTTCAAAAAAAAAATTTGTGTTCTAAAACTCCGCACATTTTTATTGATTACAACTCTAGAAATTATTTGTATTTTTTTCTAATTATAATTAAAATGTTTTTATATAATTTATGCAATTACACCTTAATAAACATGATAGATCATATGCAATTACAATCTATTTATATTTGCCAAACCAATTAGTATAAATTTGATGAAACTCTTCTATCTAATTCATGAACCATTATATATTTAGTCACAGAACCACCCTCTAATTATATGTGTTGAACTAATTAATATAAAATTGTTGAACCACTACTATTTAATTTATGAACCATTATATATTTAGTCACTGAACCGCTCTCTATTTATATGAGCTGAACCAATTAATATAAAATTGATGAACCACTTCTATTTAATTCATGAACTATATATTATATATCTAGTCACTTAAGCACTCTCTATTTATATGTGCTTAACCAAATAGTATAAAATTGATGAATCACTTCTTTTTAATTCATGAACCACTGTATATTTAGTCACTAAACCACACTCTAATTATATGTGCTGAACCAATTATTATAAAATTGGTGAACCACTTCTTTTTAATTAATGAACCATTATATTTTTAGTCACTTAACAACACTCTAATTATATGTGATGAACCAATTAGTATAAAATTGATGAACCATTTGTATTTAATTCATGAACCATTATATATTTAGTTGTTGAAATACTCTCTATTTATATGTTTTCAACCAATTAGTATAAAATTGATGAACCACTTCTATTTAATTCATGACCCATTATATATCTAGTCATTGAACCCTTCTCTATTTATATGTGCTTAACCAAATAGTATAAAATTGACGAACCACTTCGTTTTAGTTCATGAACTATTATATATTTAGTCTCTGAACTAAACTGATCTATTTATATGTGTTGAACCAATTATTATAAAATTGATGAAACACTTCTATTTAATTCATGAACTATTATATATTTAGTCACTGAACAATACTCTAATTATATGTGCTGAACCAATTAGCATAAAATTGATGAACCACTTCTATTTAATTCATGAACCACTATATATTTAATCACTCAACCACTCTCTATTTATATGTGTTGAAGAAATTAGTATGAAATTGATAAACCACTTCTATTTAATTCATGAACTATTATATATCTAGTCACTGAACCACTCTCTATTTATATGTACTCAACCAATTAGTATAAAATTGATGAATGAAATCTATTTCATTCGTGAACCATTACATATCTAGTAATTGAACCACTCTCTATTTATATGTGCTGAACCAAATATTATACAATTGATGAACCACTTCTTTTTAATTAATGAAGTATTATATATTTAGTCACTGACCCACACTCTATTTATATGTGCTGAACCAATTATTATAAAATTGATGAACTCCTTCTGTTTAATTCATGAACCATTATATATTTAGTCACTGAACCACTCCCTATTTAGTCATTAAACCACTCTCTATTTAGTCACTTAACCACTCTTAATTTTTTATAATTAATTTTTTTAGTCACTGAACAACTCTATTTATATATGCTGAACTACTCTCTATTTAGTCACTGAACCACTCTCATTTTTTTATAATTATTTTTTTTTGTACTGAACCACTCTCTATTTAGTCACTGAACCACTCTCTATTTAGTCCCGTAATCGTTTTTTTTAATACTCCATATTTGTATAGTTTTGTAATTTTTACCAAAACGTGTATAGTTTCCTAATTAGGCCAAAATTTTAAGTCTTCGGCGCAAATTTTCTCTCATTTAAAAGAATCATTTTACAAATCATTTTTTTTCTTAATTCCAGTCAGAACAAATATAATAATTACGCATTATATATTCTAATTATAATTAAAATGTACTCACACAAATATGTTAATTACACATTAATCGACTTATTAATATATGTTTCACCCTAAAAAATTTCACATTTTCATAATTTAATTTTTTTTATTTAAAAATGATAATATATATATTAATGTAAAATATTCCACATTTTTTAATTGAATTTTTTATTTTTTTTTATAATGGAATTTTTATAATTGATTTTTTTATTTCAAAAAAGAATAATAAATATATATTTAGTCACTGAACCACCCTTTATTCGGTCACTGAACTACTCTCTATTCGGCCAAGTGAAGCACAACTAGTGAACCACAACCAGTCAGTGAACCCACCTTAACCATTATTTTTACTCTTAATGTATAATTGAACTAGTTGAATTCAACAAATACCAATTGGTTCTCTTTCCGTAGATAACCACTTGGTATTTGTATAATTGAACTAGTTGAATTAAAATTGACATCTCTGCATTCGATATAAGTGTTGAATGTCCGCAAGAGCCACTTTTTGGTGTATGGGTAAATTCAGGTCAAAGATTATGTAGCCAAATTACAAGCAACAATTGAACAAGCAGCCATAGTTTTACTATTAAAAAAAACCGCCATAGTTGGCCTTTTTATTTTGAAAGTCAATTATCGAAGAGATTTTTTATTGGAATTAAAAAAGGTAGGAAGTTGAAACACTTGTGGAGTTACGGGGGCAGGAAATTGGGTAAAAAAGAGGGAAAGTGGAAAGATTAAGGAAATCAAGCTGAAATAGGAGACCATCCCGATTCAACACAGACTTCTCCAATGGAGGAATCAATCCAATCATGGTGGAAATCGGCAATCCGGAGTCCGATGGCACTACCATCTCAGCAAGTGGTGAATCCGATGCCGATTACTAATGCGACGCCTCAGCAGGTGGTTTTGCCCTGAGACGCCATCGTCTTCGTCGGCGAACAGGGACGAGGTGCTCGATATCGCCCTCGCTCCCCTTCTTCATTCCGGAAGCAGCCACACCACTCGTCGGGGGAGAGACGCAGTCAGTCGGCGTTGGCGGTGGCTTCGGGTTCGCCGGTTATCGTGCCGATAGGAGAGTTAAGGGATCTGTTATCGTAGGTGCGAAGTGACGGGAAAAGGAGGAGAGAGAGAAGAAATAGATGTGAGAGAGGGAAAGGAAGGGGAGCAGCGGCGGCCGACCGGTGGATGGCAATGGAGACGGGGCGGCAGGAAGATTCGGAGATGAGAGCGGTGCATCTGAAGGATTGGAGCGGAGATTTGACTAGTAGAGTGAGATCGGAGAACGAGAGTGAAACTGTGATAGGGAAAATCCCGTCCTCATAGCACAAGGGAATTCTGGTCTTTTACCAAGTAAGTCGATCATTTTTATTGTACGAAATTATCCTAAATAACGGTTAAAAACGACATCAATATTTATGCGGTATCATTATCAATAAATCCAAATATTCAATACGACATTAATGCAAAAACCGTTTCGCCTATTGAATATGGTAACGGTTTCACGAATTAAGGACCTTGACCGACTTAAATGTGGTAAGGATTTCTTCTAGAATAAATAACGGTAAAGTCTTATTCATATGGAAGAGGACTGACTTGAGCGTCGGAGGGTCCTCCGGGGGAGACAAGCCCCGTCCCGACCTCGTTCGTTCTTGTTTTGCAGGCTAGGGTTCAGATTGAGAGGATCACCAAGATCAATCCCCTTCAACGGCTATAATGCAGATTTTATGCATCACAAATGGCGCCGTCCGTGGAAAGTCGATCTAAAAGCAAAGTGCTTGATCCGATTCCCAACCAATTAGTGGAGAAATCAATTGCCAAAGGAAAGGGCAGATTTGACCTTTGAGGGACCATCATCATCATCCCGGCCTGTTCTCGGTCCATCAATCTTCATCATTGTCCGTCAATGGCCATGTCTCAGTCGTCCATTGTCGTTCAGCCTTCAACATCAATCTTCAAGAACACCGTCGTTGCCGAACGCCGACCGAAAAAGCCCTAGATCAGACAGCCGTTGCAGGAACCCTAGTCGTCCCGCGTCCTATTTTTGATCTCATTGGTTGCACCACAATTGAGATGAGTTTCCTCACCAAGGGAAAGGGCAATGACTGGAAAGCATCATAGGGGCGTGGCATGGCTTGCACAGGTCTACTGAAGCCAAGCGATTCGGGACCACAAGGTCCACAAGGCTCATATTCAAATCACAATCTCCACGCTAAGAATATCGCATTAGACTCTTCATAAACGGATAAGCTGATCTCTACCCTTTTTAGTTTCATTTGATTTTCATTCTATCTTTCGATTTTATTTCCGGTGTTCGGGGAGTTCCGTTATAGGTCAAATTTCAGTAATTCAGCGTCTATTGATGGTCGTAGGTGCTAAAAATCCTGTACAACCGATAACATAGCCGTCAAGTCCGCGAATGCCATCAATTTAGCATTATAACGCTGCAATCTCTGAACATGAAGGGAGTTTAATATTATTTTGCTTAAATTTTCGTTCTCCTAAGTCTTATTTCTTCTAGACCGATAGCCTTTGGGTTTTGGCTAGATATATTTCATCATTTTTTGCTTGCCTGATCTATTAATTAGCTATATATATTTAAGCGATGTATGCTATGAATATGCAATGTCTTTGCTTTATGAATTTGATTGGCTGGCCAACCTCCCTTTTGAAATTACACCTCTCGAACCTTCCCTTCTTAAGGTGCAAATTGAAAGAGTTGGATAAATATTGGAGCCTTCCCAACATATATGACATATTCTATGCTGAGGATGCTTGATTTTGAATGCTGAGCTATATTACTTGTTAATTATATTACAAGCCTGGGGTACAATGTTGCTGATGTTATTCAATTGCTCCATAAGATCGAGCAAAATTGATCTTTTCTCTTTTATGGATAGCATCTACGTGGATTTTATGTGGTGTAGCAATTACTAAGTTCACCTCGTGAGGTTAGCTTCAATTCTCATTAGAATGGTGATTGATTTGATTGTGATTGCTGTAATTATATAAAGGGGCACCAAAGAGGCCCCCATCGAGACCACGAGGCAATAAGGCCCCTTGCGAAAGATGTGGAGGCCAGACTTGCACCGAATTGTGATGACCAACCGAGCTCACCGGAGAAGCACTCGACTTTCCATCACGCTATCGCTTCTTGAAAAAAGCGCCTCGCTCAACGCCTCGACTCCCCTTCGTCATTTCCGCATCTCCAAAGATCCAGTGCACTGTGCAACTCTGCGTTACGTACCCTCCCATGGGGGGCCACGTGCATCGCATCACCGCTAGACCTCCGTCGAGCTACCATTAACCCGCCATTGGAATCGGTTCGTCTAGCCGCTACCGAAGTCCCGCGCATCCATTCTCTAAACATATCAAACGAAGAACAAAATCAAATAAAACTCCCCAAGCCCCTGGGGTTGAAGGTTTACCAAGCATCAAGAATTACCGTGATAGATTAAGCCGGGGATGACCCGGGGCAAGATCTCAAAACATTAAAGTCGGGTGTTTCGAAATCAGAAAGTGCTCAAAACCCTTTTTCTCCCTCTTAATAAATATGATTTTTAATATACATTGTTTTACCTTTCCTATATTTACTTAGTTAGTCTCACACGTATCATTATTGGTTAATGACTAACTTTTGTACAAGATTAGTGCTTTTAAGTGGGCACAAGCAAGAAAGGAGATTGCTATTTACATTGCAATTAGACCGGGGAATTATCGAAGAGCTTTACAACTTATATTAGTGGAGGGCCGAAGGTATGACCCTTGCACCGGTAGGAAAGGGAAATCATGAGACAAAGTCATTCTTATGACTGATATTGGAGCGAAATCCGATTCTAGCTACCAAACGCATCAGGATATTAACACTTCGAGAAAGATTGCTTGAAGACCTTGAAGTATAATGAGGTGCCAAGCTTTTTATGAGGTTTGTACATACTACTTTCAATTGGTCAGTTTGTTGTGAATTGACAGGGACAAGCTCAATGAAATGCCATGAATAGCATGAGTCAAACACCCCAACTTCAAGAAGGAAATCGTCACTTAAGGCCAACAAAGTCGCCACTTACGGCCAATCAGAATCGCCACTTAAGGCCAACGAAATTACCACTTACGGCCAATCCGAGTCGCCACTTATGGCCAATCAGAATCGCCACTTAAGGCCAACGAAATCGCCACTTACGGCCAATCCGAATCGCCACTTAAGGCCAACGAAATCACCACTTACGGCCAATCCGAGTCGCCACTTAAGGCCAACGAAGTCTCCATTGTTAACAGCATCCTTAGCCTCATCAGCGAACTCCTTCAACCTCTCCAATGCCGAAATCGCGCAGATCTAGCTCGATGAAGGCGGAGGATGAAGATGAAGGCAGAGCATGAGAGGAGGGAGATCTGGCTATTCGACGGAGTACCGAGCGGACTCCAATCGCACACATACCGGTCGTCGTCGCTCTCACTTGCAAGCGCAAGCGCAATCGCAAATCGGCATATCTCTGATAAATCCATCCCGAGCGAGGGAGAGAGAGAGCAAAATCCATGGATCTGGACGACGGCGCCGACGTTGATCCTTCTCCCTCTTCATCTCTCCATGCTATCAACGAATTAAGCGTATAATAGGAAGAGGAATTGATCGACTTCTCCAGATCCGGCGATTGAACACACTGAACCAGCAATTGAACACATAGAACGAGCAATTCCTCCGGCCATGGCAATTGAAATTGTCGGCGAATCCTCTGGCCATGGCAGCATCTGAAATTGCGAGAGCAACCATGGAAACGGAGGAGAGTCGAGCGAGAATACATGGCGAGGTCGAAAGGTAGGAAAATCTAGAAACGGATGAGGAGGAGTGGCCATGGAAACGGAGGAGGAGGAGGAGCGAAAACGATCAAGCGAGAAGACAATTTTGGATATGAAGATCTGGGGGCTTGGATATGAGACTGTTCAAAAAATTTGTATAGATTTCTCCAGGTTGAGCAAGAAGACAATTTGTATAGTTTTGTAATTTTTACCAAAACGTGTATAGTTTCCTAATTTGGCCGAAATTTTGCGTCTTCGGCGCAAATTTTCTCTCATTTAAAAGAATCATTTTACAAATCATTTTTTTTTCTTAATTCCACTCGGAACAAATATATTAATTACACATTAAATATTCTAATTATAATTAAAATGTACTCACACAAATATGTTAATTACACATTAATCGACTTATTAATATATGTTTCACCCTAAAAAATTTCACATTTTTATAATTTAATTTTTTTATTTTAAAATGATAATATATATATTAATGTTAAATATTTCACATTTTTAATTGAATTTTTTATTTGTTTTTATAATGGAATTTTTATAATTGATCTTTTTTATTTCAAAAAAGAATAATAAATATATATTTAGTCACTAAACCACCCTCTATTCGGTCACTGAACTACTCTCTATTCGGTCAAGTGAAGCACAACTAGTGAAGCACAACCAGTCAGTGAACCAACCTTAGCCATTATTTTTATGTATAATTGAACTAGTTGAATTCAACAAATACCAATTGGTTCTCTTTCCGTAGATAACCAATTGGTATTTGTATAATTGAACTAGTTGAATTAAAATTGACATCTCTGCATTCGATATACAGTGTTGAATGTCCCCAAGAGCCGCTTTTTGGTGTATGGGTAAAATCAGGTCAAAGATTATGTAGCCAAATTACAAGCAACAATTCAAGCAGCCATAGTTTTACTATTAAAAAAAAACCGCCATAGTTGGCGTTTTTATTTTGAAAGTCAATTATCGAAGAGATTTTTTATTGGGATTAAAAGAGGTAGGAAGTTGAAACACTTGTGGAGTTACGGGGGCAGGAAATTGGGTAAAAAAGAGGGAAAGTAGAAAGATTAAGGAAATCAAGCTGAAATAGGAGACCATCCCGATTCAACACAGACTTCTCCAATGGAGGAATCAATCCAATCATGGTCGAGATCGGCAATCCGGAGTCCGATGGCACTACCGTCTCAGCAAGTTGTGAATCCGATGCCGATTACTAATGCGACGCCTCAGCAGGTGGTTTTGCCCTGAGACGCCATCGTCTTTGTCGGCGAACAGGGACGAGGTGCTCGATATCGCCCTCGCTCCCCTTCTTCATTCCGGAAGCAGCCACACCACTCGTCGGGGGAGAGACGCAGTCAGTCGGCGTTGGCGGTGGCTTCGGGTTCGCCGGTTATCGTGCCGATAGGAGAGTTAAGGGATCTGTTATCGTAGGTGCGAAGTGACGGGAAAAGGAGGAGAGAGAGAAGAAATAGATGTGAGAGAGGGAAAGGAAGGGGAGCAGCGGCGGCCGACCGGTGGATGGCAATGGAGACGGGGCGGCGGGAAGATTCGAAGACGAGAGCGGTGCATCTGAAGGATTGGAGCGGAGATTTGACTAGTAGAGTGAGATCGGAGAACGAGAATGAAACTGTGATAGGGAAAATCTCGTCCTCATAACACAAGGGAATTCTGGCCTTTTACCAAGTAAGTCGATCATTTTTATTGTACGAAATTATCCTAAATAATGGTTAAAAACGACATCAATATTTATGCGGTATCATAATCAATAAATCCAAATATTCAATACGACATTAATGCAAAAACCGTTTCGCCTATTGAATATGGTAACGGTTTCACGAATTAAGAACCTTGACCGACTTAAATGTGGTAAGGATTTCTTCTAGAATAAATAGCGGTAAAGTCTTATTCATATGGACGAGGACTGACTTGAGCGTCGGAGGATCCTCCGGGGGAGACAAGCCCCGTCCCGACCTCGTTCGTTCTTGTTTTGCAGGCTAGGGTTCGGATCACCAAGATCAATCCCCTTCAACGACTATAATGCAGATTTTATGCATCACAAATGGCTCCGTCCGTGGGAAGTCGATCTAAAAGCAAAGTGCTTGATCCGCTTCCCAACCAATTAGTGGAGAAATCAATTGCCAAAGGAAAGGGCAGATTTGACCTTTGAGGGACCATCATCATCATCCCGGCCTGTTCTCGCTCCATCAATCTTCATCATCGTCCGTCAATGGCCATGTCTCAGTCGTCCATTGTCGTTCAGCCTTCAACATCAATCTTGAAGAACACCGTCGCTGCCGAACGCCGACCGAAAAAGCCCTAGATCAGACAGCCGTTACAGGAACCCTAGTCGTCCCGCGTCCTATTTTTGATCTCATTGGTTTCACCACAATTGAGATGAGTTTCCTCACCAAGGGAAAGGGCAATGACTGGAAAGCATCATAGGGGCGTGGCATGGCTTGCACAGGTCTACTGAAGCCAAGCGATTCGGGACCACAAGTTCCACAAGGCTCATATTCAAATCACAATCTCCACGCCAAGAATATCGCATTAGACTCTTCATAAACGGAAAAGCTGATCTCTACCCTTTTTAATTTCATTTGATTTTCATTCTATCTTACGATTTTATTTCCGGTGTTCGGGGAGTTCCGTTATAGGTCAAATTTCAGTAATTCAGCGTCTATTGATGGTCGTAGGTGCTAAAAATCCTGTACAACCGATAACATAGCCGTCAAGTCCGCGAATGCCATCAATTTAGCATTATAACGCTGCAATCTCTGAACAGGAAGGGAGTTTAATATTATTTTGCTTAAATTTTCATTCTCCTAAGTCTTATTTCTTCTAGACCGATAGCCTTTGGGTTTTGGCTAGATATATTTCATCATTTTTTTCTTGCTTGATCTATTAATTAGCTATATATATTCCGCATCTCCAAAGATCCAGTGCATTGTGCAACTCTGCGTTACGTACCCTCCCATGGGGGGCCACGTCCATTGCATCACCGCTAGACCTCCGTCGAGCTACCATTAACCCGCCATTGGAATCGGTTCGTCTAGCCGCTACCGAAGTCCCGCACATCCGTTCTCTAAACATATCAATCGAAGAACAAAATCAAATATAACTCCCCAAGCCCCTGGGGTTGAAGGTTTACCAAGCATCAAGAATTACCGTGATAGATTAAGACGAGGATGACAAGGGGCAAGATCTCAAAACATTAAAGTCGGGTGTTTTGAAATCAAGAAGTGCTCAAAACCCTTTTTCTCCCTCTTAATAAATATGATTTTTAATATACATTGTTTTACCTTTCCTATATTTACTTAGTTAGTCTCACACGTATCATTATTGGTTAATGACTAACTTTTGTACAAGATTAGTGCTTTTAAGTGGGCACAAGCAAGAAAGGAGATTGCTATTTACATTGCAATTAGACCGGGGAATTATCGATGAGCTTTACAACTTATATTAGTGGAGTGCCGAAGGTATGACCCTTGCACCAGTAGAAAGGGAAATCATGAGACAAAGTCATTCTTATGACTGATATTGGAGCAAAATCCGATTCTAGCTACCAAACGCATCAGGACATTAACACTTCGAGAAAGATTGCTTGAAGACCTTGAAGTCTAATGAGGTGCCTAGCTTTTTATGAGGTTTGTACATACTACTTTCAACTTGTCAGTTTGTTGTGAATTGACAGGGACAAGCTCAAAGAAATGCCATGAATAGCACGAGTCAAACACCCCAACTTCAAGAAGGAAATCGTCACTTAAGGCCAACAAAGTCGCCACTTATGACCAATCAGAATCGCCACTTAAGGCCAATGAAATCACTACTTACAGCCAATCCGAGTCGCCACTTAAGGCCAATGAAGTCGCCACTTACGGCCTATCAGAATCGCCACTTAAGGCCAATGAAATCGCCACTTACGGCCAATCCGAATCGCCACTTAAGGCCAACGAAATCGCCACTTACGGCCAATCTGAGTCGCCACTTACGGCCAATCAGAATCGCCACTTAAGGCCAATGAAATCGCCACTTACGGCCAATTCGAATCGCCACTTAAGGCCAACAAAGTCGCCACTTACGGCCAATTCGAATCGCCACTTAAGGCCAACGAAGTCACCACTTACGACCATTTCGAATCGCCACTTAAGGCCAATGAAATCGCCACTTACGGCCAATTTAATCGCCACTTACGGCCAATTTAATCGCCACTTAAGGCCACTAGAATTCTCCATTTATGACCACCGGAGTTCGCCACTTACGGCCACCAGAAATAGCCAATTACGGCCAACGATGGCCAATTACGGCCAACGATAGCCAATTACGGCCACGATAGCCAATTACAGCCACGATAGCCACTTACGGCCAATAGCAGATTACGACCACAATAGCCACTTACGGCCAACAATAGCCAATTACGGCGACGATAGCCAATTACGACCACGATAGCCACTTACGACTAATAGCCAACTACGGCTCAACGACTGCCATCTACGGTAAAATCGTCGCTCACTCGACAAACTCCGCCATGCACTCTTTTCGGCTTCATTCATCATCGAAACATGAAGAAGAAACCCGAGGGGCAATTGTGATAGGGAAAATCCCGTCCTCATAGCACAAGGGCATTCTGGTCTTTTACCAAGTAAGTCGATCATTTTTATCGTACGAAATTATCCTAAATAACGGTTAAAAATGACATCAATATTTATGCGGTATCATAATCAATAAATCCAAATATTCAATACGACATTAATACAAAAACCATTTCGCCTATTGAATATGGCAAAGGTTTCACGAATTAAGAACCTTGACCGACTTAAATGTGGTAAGGATTTCTTCTAGAATAAATAGCGGTAAAGTCGTATTCATATGGACGAGGACTGACTTAAGCGTCGGAGGGTCCTCTGGGGGAGACAAGCCCCGCCCCGACCTCGTTCATTCTTGTTTTGCAGGCTAGGGTTCGGATTGAGAGGATCACCAAGATCAATCCCCTTCAACGGCTATAATGCATATTTTATGCATCACAGAAACCAAGCATAAGAAGAAGAGCACGTGATAGTTTACAATATTATTGTGTTTAATTATATGTATAATGGGTCCAGTGTGTAATATATATATATATAAGGAAAATCATAAAATTTAAAAAATATTATAAATTTATATTGTTACAAAAACCACAAAATACATAGGGATTTTATATTTTTATATTGTTTTTTATTTGATGGACAAGGCCCGTCCCGTTCCGGTTCCGTCTTGTCCCGTGAGGGATAAGGCCGTGCCGGATCGATAACTCCACTCCCTTGATGAAAATCGGAATTAGTTTCAAAGGCTTTGACAGACAGTTTGTGTCAAAGGTCTTGAAGCTACATATGTGTTGATGAAACACAAAACCTGTTCTCTATGATATTATGCTCGAATATTATTATATATTATTATATGCTTCCAGATATTTATACTATCGTTTCAGGAAGTTTTTCAAATATTATCTCCTTCCAAAGTCGAAAAGTTAAGAAGGACACAATCGGAGATCATGGCTTCAAAAGTTTCCAAGTATAGAAGATCTTGAAGATAGCCATGATCAGCCTAGCCGTTGAAGAGGAGATTCTTCTTTGTTGGAGGCGCCGATTTTGTCTCTATAAAGGAAACGAAGAAGAGAAGACAGAGAGACAATTTTTGTGGAACACAAGCTCTCATTCGCACTCAAGTCTTCAAGTGAAATCTGTCTTCTTCATGTGCTCTCTGCTAGTTCTTAAGAGTCTGTTATTTCATTTTAAAGCATTTGAGAGTTACACAGTGAGCTTATAGGATATATTTCGAGAGAGTGTTATACTCAAGAGTTTGTAACTCAGGAAGTAGAAACTAGGCGACTGATTCACTAAGTGTAAGAGGATTGTACTAGATAGCTTAGAGAGGTGGGGCTCTTCTAGATTGGTCTAGGACCCTAAGGGAACGTGAGTTGACTAGATTGCAATTGTATAGGAGAGAGGCTTCTCGGTGAGCTATTAGGATCCTAAGTCTTATGAATCAACAAAAGCCGGTTGAATCCTAGGGTTGTGGAAGAACCCTAGGCGGGGACGTAGGCCAAGTTCGTGCCGAACCTCTTAAATAATTCATTGCGTCCTTTACTTACTGCTTTACCTTATTTCCGCACTTGGTTCGAATTGTTTAACTTTGTGATTCAGGTTTGCCAGAAGAAGTAATACGTCTAATCTCAAAGGGTTTTGCATTAGCTTCAAAAGTCTTGAGATTATCTGCGAAAAACCGGCATACTCTATTCAACCCCCCTTCTAGAGTATTTCTATATTACTTTGTTTTACTATATCGAACCTTCAATTGGTATCAGAGCCTTACTCACTGCTTTCGATCTAACAATCTTGTGAGTTTTTGATCATGTCGGGTGAAGCAAGCGGAGGATTTGCACAGGGAAGGTCTACCAGTAGACCACCACTCTTTGTAGGAAACAACGTTGTCCACTGGAGATCGTTGATGAAGATGTTCATTATAGATCAAGATCTAGAACTTTGGAACATTATATAGAATAGTCCGAAGGTTCCAGAGAAAGACGGACCAAATGGAACCAAAATTGCGAAGAAGGAGTCTGAATACATCCAATCGGAACTTGAACTCGTCTCCAAAAACTACAGGGCTATTAACTTACTTTATTGTGGTCTTAGCACTGATGAGTTTAACCGTATTTCATCTTGTAGGTCAGCTAAAGAGATTTGGGACAAGCTGGTTGTCACCTACGAAGGAACTAGCCAAGTGAAGGACACCAAGATCAGTATCTTCCTTCGAAAGTGTGAACTTTTCAAAATGAAGCCTAATGAGTCTATCAAGGCCATGTTCACACGGTTCACGGAAATCACCAACAACCTTGACTCTCTCGGCAAGAGCTTTAAGAACGTTGAGAAAGTGAGGAAGATATTGAGGTGCCTCCCAAAAGACAAATAGGGCCCTAAAGTGACATCAATAGAGGAAGGCCAAGATCTCACCACTCTGCCCCTCGATGACTTGCTTGGGAAGCTGATTACATATGAGATGATTCTCAATGAAGACGATGGAGAACTTCCAACAAGCACTAAGAACTTGGCACTTAAGTCTAAAAAGGATGACCCAAAGATGTGTCTGATTCTGAAGATGAGGATGATGTTGAGGATGATCCCTTTGATCTCATTACAAGGGGTCTTTCTCCAATCCTCAAGATGAAGAAGCAATTCAACAACAAAGATGGATCAGAGTCTTCTAAATTTCGAGGTAAGTCTCAATACAACAAATATGACAAGAAGACTAAACCTTTGTCTTGTTTTGAATGTGGTGAAACAGACTATCTAGTGAAAGATTGCCCTCAAAAGACGAAGAGCCAGTTCAAGAAAGGTGATAGATGGAAAAAGAAAGCCATGGTGGCAGCTTGGAGTGATTCCGACTCAGGTGACTCAAATTCCGATGATGAAAAGGCCAACCTTTGTCTCATGGCCACAGGAGATGAATCCCATTATGAGCAACTCGAGGTAACTGTAAGAGAGCTTATGGCAAGTCCAAAAGAGGTACTATCGCAATTCTTTTCTAATATGATTGCCAATGAAGAGAAACTTATTGCCTAGACTAACACTCTTATTAAGAAAACAGTGGACCAGGAAAGAACTATTGAGGATCTGTCTATGAGGGTCAAAAGTCTTGAAGCTTCTTATTCAGGTCTTGACATTAAAGTCAAGGCTCTTGACTTAAAGAAATCTGAACTCAAGCAAGATCTCTCGTCTCTGAGAAGTGAACATCATGACTTAGAGAACGAGAAGATCTCCCTGAATAATAAGATTCAAGACCAACAGACAGCCCTCATAAGTTTTACCAAATCCAAGGGCACTCTTGATATGATGTTTGGTGAGCAACAAAGTTCTCTAAACAGAAGTGGTATTGGTTACAACCCGAGGTTTTTAAAGAAGCAACACATTACCACTTTTGTGAAGACAAAAGGAAGCAGAACCTCTCCTATATGTCACCACTGTGCGAGAAAGGGACATGTAAGAGAGACCTGCCCCTATAGAAGAAAGGATCCTCATATTATTCGCAATACATTTCCTATTCACTTGAGAAAAGAACGGATACCGCAAGTTTGGGTCCCCAAAGGCACTATTTTACCAAATATGGTTTATCCCAATAAAGGATCTAAATTTGCTCACTGGTCTAGCCACAAAGGTTGATTTTTGTCTTGTAGGAGATCACCAAGGTGAAAGAGCAAAAATGGATTATTGATAGTGGATGCTCGAGACATATGGGTGGGAAGAGTTCTCTCTTTCATGTTTTAAAGAAGCAATCCACTGGAACAATCACTCTTGGTGACAAAGGAAAATGTGACATCGTTGGTATTGGTAGTGTTGGAAGTGATTCCAACCATAGTATTAAAAATGTTTATCTTGTTAACGGTTTGAAGTATAACTTGCTTAGTGTTTCTCAATTATGTGATAGTGGTAACGATGTCAGATTTAACAAGAAAAGATGTCTAGTGTGCAGAGAAGATATAGGTGAAGTAATCCTAACTGCATATCGTTATAACAACATCTATGCTGTAAATGCTGAGCAAGTGGCACAAGGAAGTTTAACCTGTCTAAAGGCTTTGACGGATGATCCAAAGCTCTAGCACAGGAGACTCGGTCATGTGAACCCACATACATTATAGAAGCTTGTGTCCAAATGGCTTGTAAGAGGACTACCTGAGATGGACTTCAAAGGTATTGATATGTGCAAAGCATGCACACGAGGTAAACAAACACGTAGCTCTTTCAAACCCAAAAAGGTTGTAAGTTTCTCTAGACCCCTTGAACTTTTACATATGGATTTATGTGGTCCTATGCGAGTCAAATCTCCCAATGGTAAAAATTACATGCTTGTTGTTGTTGATGATTTTTCTAGATATACTTGGGTTGCATTTTTAAAAGAAAAATCAGAGTCCTTATTTGAGTTTTCAAAACATTGTAAGGAGTTGCAAACCTTAAGAAACGAGCCCATAGTGTCAATTCGAAGTGATCACGGTAGGGAGTTTGATCAACTTCAGTTTGATTTGTTTTGTGCTAAATATGGCATCTCCCATAATTTTTCTGCTCCTAGGACACCTCAACAAAATGAAGTTGTGGAATAAAAGAACCGCACCCTAGAGGATATGGGCAGGACTATGCTTTTAGAAAATGCATTACCTAAAACCTATTGGGCTGAAGCTGTTAACACAGCTAACTATATTTTGAATCGTTGTCTTATACGTTCCATCTTAAAGAAAACTCCTTATAAACTTTTCAAATGCCGCAAACCTCTTATATCTTATTTTAAACCCTTTGGCTATACTTGTTTTGTTCATAATAATGGAAAAGATAACCTTGGGAAATTTGATGCACGTAGTGATGAAGGTATATTTCTTGGCTACTCCACAAGTAGCAAAGCTTATAGAATCTTCAATAAAAGGACCAAGTTAGTTGACGAAAGTATACATTTTATATTTGATGAATGCAATGACGGTTCTTTGAGTGAAAGTGATGCAGATATAGATCTTAACATCCATATAGAGAACGAGGATGGCGATGATGCTGTTACCATGTTTCAACGGCTTTGGATGTCAATTTTTCAAAGACGCATGGAAAGTGGTGGGGGTGGATACATGTGAAGCTGTAAGAGAAATCTTTCGACATGGGAAGCTGTTGAAACAACTCAACGCCACATTCATATCGCTCGTAACTAAGGCACCAAATCCCTCTTATGTCAAAGATCTTCGGCCTATTTCTTGCTGTAATACGGTCCTCAAAGTAGTCACCAAGATTGTAGCTGGCAGAATTAAGGGTATGCTTGGGGGTATTATTTCTGATAGCCAAGGCGCCTTCATACCTGGGAGATCACTTGCACACAACAGCGCTATTGCCACCGAGATAGTGAGTGGTTATGGGAATGCTCGTGGGTCTCCGAGATGCCCTATAAAAGTCGATCTCCAAAAGGCATACGACTTCCTGGATTGGGAATTTCTTCGATCAGCCCTGAGATATTTTCAGTTTCCGTTACAGCTGATCAACTTGATCATGGAGTGTGTCACGACAACCTCATTTTTGGTTATTGTAAATGGCTCACTGATAGGATTCTTTGCGGGTAAGAGAGGCCTCCGCCAGGGGGATCCTCTCTCCCCCTACCTTTTTGTGTTTTGTATGGAGATATTGAGTCGTATGCTACACAAAGCGACTGGCAATGCCGGTTTTAGATTTCATTCGAAGTGCAAGGGAGTGGACCTGGTACATCTCGCCTTTGCTGATGATTTGCTAATTTTTTGCAAAGGAGATGTCCGCTCGGTTGTCATTCTCAAGAGCTGCCTGGATTCTTTCTTCTCTATGTCTGGCTTGCGAGCAAATCTTGGTAAGAGTACTGTTTATACTGCTGGGTGCTCTGAAGCTGTTACTGACAGCATTGTTTCACTCCTCGGCTTTGAGAAAGGCAGCCTTCCAGTCAGGTATCTGGGTACGCCCCTTAGCTCAAGACGTATCCTTATACATGAATACAACCCATTATATGAAAAAATAGGGAAATACATAAATTCATGGACAGCCAAAAACCTCTCTTACGCCGGAAGACTTCAGCTGATCAAAGCTATATGCACTGGTGTCAACACGTTCTGGAGTCAGGTTATACTATTTCCTATGGGAGTGGTGGAGAAAGTTGATGGTATGCTCAAACGCTTCTTATGAAGTGGAGACTTGAATGGTAAGAAGTTCCTTGTGGCGTGGACTGAAGTCACTCGTCCCTACGCTGAAGGAGGGCTTGAGATACGCGAACTTCTATCTTGGAATAAAAGCATGTTTGCAAGGTTATGGGGGGATATCATAGCGCAGAAGCCTAGTCTATGGAAGAGGTGGTGTTTACACAACCAATTCAATGGTGATCCTCGCTATGAAGTCATCCCGAGGAAGGATGATTCCTGGCTGTAAAGGATGATTTTGACAGTGAGGAACGAGCTGCACACACATCTAGAAGCTACTGGGGGCTCGGCTTTGGAGCTGGATGATTTCCTCAATGACAAGGGGCTACTCTCATGCTCTAAAATGTATGAAGTGTTCAGAGAAAAGGGTGTTGAGGTGCCATGGGGTGAGCTGCTGTGGGGTAAAATTCAGAATAAAAAATGGGCGTTTATCACCTGGTTAGCAGCTCGAAAAAGACTACAAACGGGGCGCCGAACTAAACATTGGTTGGGTGAAGATGTAGCTGTCTGTCCTCTATGCCACGGAGATGAGGAGTGTGAAGATCATCTCTGGTTCGGATGCCCGATTATATGTGTTGTTCAGCAGATCGTCTTCGATTGGGTGGGCATCGCCTGTCGGTTCACAACGATAGAAGGTTGGCTAGGATGGTTTGCAAGAGAACCTCCAGGTGTGCGCAAGTCATCCTTATTTCAGTCCAAGCTTCTAACTTTCCAGGCACTCATTTATTTTACATGGATACATAGAAATAGGCAAGTGTTTCTTAATGAGCCATTTGATGTGGTGAAGTGTAGTTCTATTATCATTGCAAACTGTGGATCCCGCTCTACCACATTGTGCAAAGGCAAAGCCCATGTGGTGAGGCGGGATCGATAGGCATCCTTTACATTTGGTTTGTTCCGAGGTGGGTAGAGTGGTTCGGAGAGGACGTATAGTAGGTTTGATTTGTGGGGTTTTTTGAGTATTTGGAAACTTTTTGGCAGGGTAAAGGGGGCTTTTGGGTATAGACGTACATCCTTTTCTTACGTAAGACCCATTTGTTTGGTCTTACCTTTTTGTAACCTTTTGGTTTCACCACCGTAGCTATATATTTACCATTTCAGGACTAGAGCTACTTATATGAGGCCTGAGCGCATTATTGTTTTTGGAGGTTTGATATCATTGATTGCTTGCCGAGTGGGTGTCTGTCTTGATGATTTGCAGCCTCTCGATGATAAGAACGTTTACGATCTTGCAAGCCTACAATGGTGGGGGATGCTTGAGTGGGCCCAGCGTCCGGACAAAACTTGGTGTTTTAAATGGAAGTCGGGACCAGGAGAGGAGCATCACAATATCTACCTGCGGAACTACCATATTGCCTGAGGATGTCAGATTTCAATCTCTATCACAACAAGTTTCCTTTAGATCATGAGGAGAATAGTATAGAGAGGCGACGACCTGTTATTGATGATGAGGCCTCCGATGATGAGGCCACCGATGATGAGGCTGCGGATGATGAGGCTATTGATGCTGAGCCTGCTGAGATTATAGAAGCTGAAGTTGTAGAGAAAGAAGAAGTTGCTAAGGACGACGTCGAGCCTATTTGTGTTACTTTGGATGATCTTGAGTGTCGATTTGTGGATTTTGAGGCGAGGATTGCTGACAAGCTCGCTAGTCTTTCGAAGAAGCTCTCGAGTCTTTAGAACGCGATATTGATTTCTCTAGGCATCAATCAGCGGTCTGTGTACCCCAGACCCCGCCTTCACAGTAATTGGTCAGTCATTTTCTTCTTTCAAACCCTTTATTTTTATGTTTTTCATTGTTCCTTTTTGTGTTTCTATGCATTGAGGACAATGCAACATATAAGTGTGGGTGGGGGAGGGGGGTGGAGGGGAGATTGAAGTAAATTAGTTAGGTTAGTTCATGTTTGAATTTCTGTCATTGAGTCTTTGTTATTCCCTTTATGTTATTTCTTTTATGTTATAGAAAATGTCAAAAATGAAAAAAAAATTGAAAAATGTCGAAAATATGAAAAAAAAGTGAGTCTTGTTTTGCTGTTTTGCATATTGTGTTATCAAAGATTTTCGTCTAATTTGAGTTTGTCTTGGCAAGATCTTATAAATTCCATGGAATTCTTGAATGATTTGATCTTATCATGGAGATTGTTTTTATGTGCAATATGATTGAGCATATATAATTGAGCATGTATGATCTAAGTTTAGGAGTATGCTTGAAATTCAACAAAAATTTGTCCCAGTGAGATATTTTTGGCCTTATAAAGGATACGTCTTTATTCCTTTTGCTTTCTTGTGTGATTTACTCTTTTTATGCATTTATAATTGAATATTGCCATGGTTATCTATTTTCAAAGCCGATTAAGACAAGATAGATAAAAATAGGGTTTAGATAGAACAAATTGTCGCTGAACTCTAAACGCGTCGCTCTGGGCAGATGCAATGGCCGCTGCATAAATGCGGCGGTCGCCGAACCCATTTCCGTGGCAAACATGAGGCGGCTGCTGCAACTAATGCGATGGTCGCTGCATCTGTCATTCACGTTTTATACAGGTTGAATCTGCACTCGTCATCAACATGAAAGTTGTAGTTCTCTAAAAGAGCTTTCCAACGCATGGTCATAATAGTCAATCAGACAACTGAAACCTCCAGAAAGTACAAAACACGTTCAGCATGTGTGGCGACAACTTCTGTAGACTTGTTCTTCCTTTAGCTCGCTTCTTCTTCTCAGGACCTCTTTAGATCTTTATGTAAGCTTCTTTGTTCAACTAGACAATCTCATCCAATGCGTCATCAACCCATGTCTCCTCCTCGGATCCACAGTTACTTGAAATAATCAATAAAAAGTGTGTAGATTCCGAACATAGAGAGCAAATATGCAAATTGTACTTAAACCATTCATGATATGCATCTTAACTAAGCTAAATATTACAACCTATTATGACCATCCAAATGCATTCTATCAATTGTGAGATTTGATTTCTATGTTATTTATCATCTTGTTCTTCATTGATTATATTTGTGTTTCTTTCTATGACTGACCATTTAGTTAGAATTCGCATCTATGCTATGAATCCGTTGTTGGTTTCTAGATAGCGAATGAAGTCATTGATTTAGTAATATTTCTATGCCTTTGTAGTGGATGATAACAATTGATCTATGTTGAGTAGATGTTATTTGGGCCGAATGGGTTGTTCATTTGTTTCCTAATTGCATTGAATTGATATGCCAATTGGTCTTAAGAACTCGAATAGTTAAAGCTATTCTTTAGAAATATTGAATAAGATGATTAACTCTTTGTGGAACAATCGATTAAAGCTTAGTTGACACAGGCTTAGGAATAATATTGCAATCAACTCAAGGAACAAGTAAATCAACCAATGTTGCGAATTGGAGGCGAAACCACACTCTTATCTTTTATCATCTCTTTCTTCTTATTCGTATCTCTACCTTAGTTTATTTGCCTTACCTATCTTCATTCATATTCCTATTCTATCTTTATTGTCATATTTGATAAATACACATTGGATTGAAGTACTTGTTTCTCTGTGGATTCGACCCCTTACCTATCCGCTATACTAGTTTAATAGTTAGTTTGTTAGTTTGGGTTATTATTACTTCTGGCGAGGTGGAAACCTAACGACATTCCTCCCACCAGACATGTTTTCTCATCTCCTCAGCCATCCTATGTAGCTTCAATAGCTCTAGGGCTCCAGCATTACCCTCTCGATCCACTCTCGAGTTTGGATCCACGAGTCTTCATATTTAACCATAAAAACAGTAGATTCTGAACTTCGACCACCAAATTTTAAAGATACGAGTTAACTAGAAGAACATATGAAATGCAACCTAAAGCTACCTACAATGCCTATAAAAAAATATACATTATGACACTCCCCCACACTTAAGCTTTGCTATCCCTCGAGCAAAATAGAAGATATCATTAATCATTCATCCCACAAACACAATACTTCATGTAGTCATCTCATCAAAAGCAAAATCATATGCAAGTGCAAAGACAAGTAATTAAGGCAAAAAAATGTCATAACATGTATAGGAAATATTGATGATAGGGTTTCTCGACCAAATAAATTTATAGTCAAGACCCATCTATAGGATAGTTGAGTCAGGTTCACCATCAGGAGAGAAGTCAGTGGTTCTAGTTTAGTGTTTCAGGACGTGGGAATAGCAGGAAAAGGTGGCAGGGGTTGCTGTCGATGTCGACTGAGACTCAGTCGATGTCGAGGGATGTAGAGGATATGGTGGTCGATCTCGATTGTATGCTCAGAAACGAAAATAACAAAAATAGAATAATAAAAGGGCAAACTTCCAAGGTAAGGGATCAACACAACAATAGACATATGTGTAGACCATGAATCACATGAAAGAGCATGCTTTATATCCAAGAATTGACTTTTGCAAATTCCAGCAATTAAGGTAATAGAGTCTCTCGCATAAAAGCCTAATTGTTTCTACCTTTTCTTAATTAGGATTAGTCGGCTTTCGCAAATAAACCCTAATTACTATCCAAATTCCCAATTAATTTACTTTTGCTTCATAATTGCAACTAAGAAATTGGCTCAACTCTCGCAAAGGATTAAACACATAGATAGATCATGATAAAGATACACAAATTCATAAATTCATAAATCAAACCACATATCTATCGTTGGGCTCACCCCAATCCTAGAAGATGAGAATTTAGAAAGAAAACATGCTAAAAGAAAACAACTTTAACATTAAACTAAAACATAAACTTACAACCATTCGTCTCCAATCTCTTCCTCCTCCACTCTCTCTCTCTCTCTCTCTCTCTCTCTCTCTCTCCCCCTCCCTCCTAACTACTTTCGTTCGAAGACGACTTGACTTGAATGAATGAAAACCTAGGACTAGGGCCGTTATTTATAGTAGACTAATCCTTGCTAGTCAAGGAAACTAAATAATAAAATAAATAGAAATAAATATATATTTTATCCAAGTCCTATCCATATAAAATCTGTCCAACTAAGGAGTCTATCTAAATCATAAGGAAAGATAGATAAAAGATCTTGCACAAAATAATCCTTGAAAGATTCGGCCCCATCCGCGTCCGCGTCTGCTAGATTTTCAGTCGACGTCGAGTGGCTTAGTCGACGTCGAGTGCTTTCACACGATTTCTAGTGAAATGCAGTTGATGTCTACTGGAATGCAGTCGATCTCGAGTGAAAAGGAGTCGATCTCGAGTAGAAAGTAGACGATGTCGACCTCCTTCCACCGTTTTCAGCATTCAGCTCCGTCTTGAAACGCACTTTCCTAACTCCTCGTTCGTCCGATTGACGCATATGAATAAACGTTGAAAAGCTCTTTTTGAGGGCTTCAATTCTCATGAGAGAATCATAACTTGATTCAAAATGATGAATGGTGAAAAGTGGGGGTTTCTCCAGCTGCATCATCTTGCGCTCTTCCTTAGCTTCTCCAATGTCTTCATGGTTTTTCTTTAAGCTCCAAAGTGCGTCCAAACCTCTACAAATCAGATATATATAACTTTGTGTATACTCTATATCCTGCAAATAATCAACAACTACATAATTTCCTAATATTCCCAATATAAAATATGCATAAAAGACTCAAATAGGACTATAAGCCTGATGCAAAACAAGACTAAAAATGTGGAAATCAAAACACCCCATACTTAAGCTTGGTTGTCCTTAAGAAATACCATTAACTTGTCACATAGATTAAGCAAAAACACTCTCAACATCATAGACCTTGTTTTTATATTACCACTAACAAGTTCATGCCATCCTCGCAACGGTACTTTGCCGTCAACCAATACTTTTCCTTCAAAACTTTCACACAAAATGAGGGTTAATATGAACGCACAATTTCCAAAGATAAAGGTGGGATATGTTTGGTCATGTGGTGCTAATAATCCGGAAAAATGGGGTTCTTTCCAAAATTCATACCAAATTCATTCTTCTTTAGATTTCCTCACCTTTCTCTCTCCGCTCTTTGCTTTTTTCACTTATTTTCTTTTACCTCTCTAACCTTAGCAATGCCTTCTCGCGAGTCGCAAACATGGGTATCATGAATGGCCCCGGATACTTAGTGCTTCGGTCTCCTCACCTTGGTGCCCTATCTCGCCTGAACTAACCTCTCAAGCAAGCAGGGTCGATCTACCTTTATCTCCTAGGTGACCGGATTTTATTTCGCTCATTAAATTTTCCATAATATCATCATCCTGCCAAACTCTAAAATTAATGACAACAACACAACAACCATATAACATCTCCATAATATCAATTTCTCAACATAAACCCCGGATGGGTCATAAGGTAGAAAAATAGGCAATATATAGAACATGTGGAGCAAGTATGAAATAAGGCTCAAAATATGGTTTTGTGATGTGAATGAGCATAGGTAGGGCTAGGATATGTAAGAATAAGCTCATATGGAAAATATGGAGTCCACCATCATATTATCATCACAAATATCAAAAACAACATGAAAGTTATCTCATTTTGGTGACTCTCCAACTTTCTCAAACCAAGTATGACATTTTCTGTCCTATGCAAATAAGTTGCAATATCTCTAACAAGATCCATGTTTGGGTCATAAAGTATTTTCTAGGCTTTCGTGACATATTTCATTCAAAACATATAAGGGTGATATCCGTCTAATAACAAAAATAAAGACTAAAACAAGAAATAAACATGCAATTTTGTTTTTGTGATTTTTGACATTTTTCTAATTTTTTTGTATTTTTTCAAAAAATTTATGACTCAATAAAACACAATAACACCACCAAAAATAATCCTCAACCCATAAGCATATAGTAAGTTGTTACCCCCACTCCATACTTAAAAATTACTTTGTCCTCAAAGTATAAGTTCAAAAATAAGAGATGAGTGTAAAGAAAGACTTACGAGATAGGTAGGAACTGATTTCGAATCGGAGATAGGAGCCTTTGTTTGTTGCCAGTAGTCGATATCGAGTGATATTGGTCGATATCGAGTGCAACCTGCTCCAAGGTCAGTCGATGTAGGCCACTGCTGCACTGTGTGGCTCGGCATAGGCATGGTCGATATCGTCCTCGTCAGGTCGATGTTGAATACATCTCAGAACTCCAACATTCCTTGGTTGATCCTCCTTATGCTTTGCACCTGAAAATAAGTAATGCAAACAAAAAAAAACTCCAAAATCCAAGGACTGTGCACAATTATTATTACCTAATAAAAATAAAATAAAATAAAATAGCGGGTTGCCTCCTGTAAGCTCTAAATTTCAAGTCTCTAGCTCGACCTACTTCCCTTTTAGCCATAGCCTGGCTCGTCTTTGTCCGGAGGTATAGGTGGGTCTGGTGGTTCCTCTTGTGGTAGGAAGCGTGGAATGACGTCATCCGGGAGCATCATAAGGCGGAGAATCTTAAACCTCCCTGAGTGAACACTCTACGGCTCCACCTATTCATCTTCCCTGGCTCCAACTAGCCTGCATAAGAGAAGACATAAAGAAAATTCGCATACATCATCATCATATCTCTTCCACTACATAGTTTGATTTGGTTGTGTCTCCATCACAGCAAAACGGTGGAGTGGGAAGAGATACTTCCACCTCATCCTGCGGAGCTTCATGCCACTTTTCGAGGACCCCATACTTAAGCAAGAAATCGGTTGCTCAAAATCGTCAAGGATGGCCTTCACTTTATAAGGTAAAAGCAACCTTGGAACTCCATGAGCAACGACATCCGACTTCTTCTTTTCTAGCTCTTCTTCTTCTTCTTGGGATCCTTCAAATGGTTCATCAAAGATAAATAGAAAAGTAGGAATTGAAATAGAGGAAAGACATACCTGGATTTCTGTGGTGCGGTTGACATTGACTAAGGTGCAGTCGACATCGACCGGTATCTCTGGATCAGTTCCTCCAGAGTGAACATATGTCGATTCCAGTTAGTCAACATCAAATGGAGGGTAGTCAATGTCGACCTCTACGGGCTCGCAGAAGATGGCGTTGTTGAAACAATATTCTTCTTCCGCAGGTGGGTCAGTTGGCTCGTAGGGAGGAGGGTATGATCCCTTAGAATGATAGGAAGCCTCAACCCTTCGGATTAAGTCTTCCAGCCAGGCTATTTCCATTAATCGTGCCTCCTCCTGTGCGAGCCTATTTTTTCCGTCTCAATTCTTTGAGCCATCTTTCCCATTCAAATTCCTCTTCAAAATAGTCATATGCGCCTTGCATCTTTGTCACTAAGCTTTGGAAACACAATCAAGAATGCACAAATTAGTAGCAAAAGCTCGGCACCTAGTGGGTACCGATGAGGTAGATGGTGGTAAGGTATCTGATAAGTAGGATAAGAAAAAGGGATGGGCTACTCCTAAACTCTAAACACAACTAAACTAGGCACGATTGATATCTCCCCCGCAACGACGCCAATTTGATGAGAGGGTTTCTCGACCAAATAAATTTGTAGTCAAGACCCCGCTAAAAGATAGTGGAGTCAGGTTCGACCTTATGAGAGAAGTCAGCGGTTCCAGTTTAGTGTTCCGGGGTGTGGGAACAGCAGGAAAAGGAGGCGGGGGTTACTGTCGACGTCGACTGAGACTCAGTCGATGTCGAGGGATGAAGAGGGAATGGTAGTCGATCTCGGGTGTATGTGCAGAAACTAAAATAACAAAAATAGAATAATAAAAGGGCAAACTTCCAAGGTAAGGGATCACCACAATAATAGACATATGTGTAGATCACGAATCACATAAAAGAGCATGCTTTATATCAAAGAATCAACTTTTGCAAACTCCGACGATTTCGGTAACAGAGGCTCTTGCATAAAAACTTAATTGTTTCTACCCTTTCTTAATTAGGATCAAGGTTCTAAATATTGTGTGTCGGAGTCGTATTGGTTAGGAGTGAAAATGATATATCGGAGATATATCGGGATATATCGGATTTATCGGTTTCACTAATTTTTAATTATGAATATTATATTTATACTTAAAAATTTCTAAATAAATTTGATAATATAAAAACAACTTCATTCATAAAGACTAAAGTTACCTTATCAAAGTTGACAATTCTAAATACCCCCGATATATCGTCGATATTGACCGATATATTGGGTCATAAAGGCTAAAGTTGACTTATAAAAGTGGGAAATTCTAAATATCCCCGATATATCACCGATATTGACGCGATATATCAGCATTGACCCGATATATCGACATTGACCCGATATATCGCCGATATTGACTCTGATGCGGATCAAGATGGCCTTCTGTGGGTCAAACAATGATCTTGATCCAGGCGAGCTCTCAAGAACGATTCGAAGGCCATTGATAGTAAAGAGTGTCTTCCTCAAGAGGAAGAAGAAGGCGCCACCATGGATTGAAGAAAAGATATTTTATTTATTTAATTATTATTATTATTATTAGTTTTTATATTCTTTCCATATTTAGTAACTCCTATGTTAGTTGGGGCTATTTATGGAATGTCTTATTTTTAGTAATACTTAGTTAGGTGAATAAAAGGGAAACGGAAAGTTTATCTCTTCTAGATATTTTCCTTGGCCACTAAGTAGGAATATTTATCTAGGAATTATTTATTAGTATTATTAGGATTTAATATTTATTTATCTAAGGCAAAACTCTATCTTTTGCAAAGATAGAATTGGCATGCTTTGTTATTTACTTTTCTACATTCAATAAAATTAGATTGGAATTATAATTGAGGAACCCTTTTAAGGATTAAAAGGTTCCCTCGATTCCCAATCCAAAAGCCTTCCCTATCCTTTATGTTCTTGTTACTCAACATCACAAAGATCCAAGCACAATCCCTCACAAAACACACGCCAAATCTCAAGGAAACACAAGCTGCAGAAAACCGTCGCTAAATCGTACACAGGAACCGTCGCTGGCAGTGGCCGCAGCAGGCTTGCTGCGCCCGCAGCATCCGTCGCCACCACGGTGCCGCCGCTGCTGCTGTTTCCTTTGTTGTCTTTTACTTAGTTTTTGTTTGTTTGTTTTCGTTTCTTTCGCAATAGTTCGAACCCTTTTATTGTAACTACTTGTAAACATCAAGGATATCAAGAATAATTGCAAGATCGGGGCATCAACAGTTTGGTGTTCTTGATCTGAGCCCACAGGCGAAGGATCGGGGATCCCAAACGTATCAGACTCGATAAATCACATTGACTGATATTTTCACCCGATCTGCCGATATCGTAGCGGATTCTAAATATCCCCGATATATCGGCCGATATATCCGACATTTAGAAAACTGATTAGGATTAGTCAACTTTCACAAATAAACCCTAATTACTATCCAAATTCCTATGTTATTCACTTTTACTTCATAATTGCAAATAAGGAATTGCCTCAACTCTCACAAAGGATTAAGCACATAGATAGATGATGATAAAGACACATAAATTCATAAATTCATAAATCAAACCACATATCTATCGTTGGGCTCACCCAAACCCTAGAAGATGATTTAGAAAGAAAACATGCTAAAAGAAAACAACTTTAACATTAAATTAAAACTTAAACTTACAACCATTAGTCTCCAATCTGCGTCTCCTCTCTCTCTCTCTCTCTCTCTCTCTCTCTCTATCTCTCTCTCTCTCTCTCCCTCCTAACTACTTGTGTCTGAAGATAACTTGACTGGTCTCGGGCCTTTATTTATAGTAGACTAATCCTTACTAGCCAAGGAAAGTAAATAATAAAATAAATAGAAATAAATATATCCTTTATCCAAATCCTATCCATCTAAAATCTATCCAACTAAGGAGTCTATCTAAATCATAAGGAAAGATAGATAAACGACAGAAAGATAGATAAAAGATCTTGTGCAAAGTAATCCTTGAAAGATTCGGCCCAATCCGTGTCCACGTCTTCTCGATTTTCAGTCGATGTCGACTGGCTCAGTCGACGTCGAGTGATTTCAATCGATTTCTAGTGAAATGCGGTCAATGTCTACTGGAAAGCAGTCGATCTCGAGTGGAAAGGATTCGATCTCAAGTGGAAAGTAGTCGATCTCGACCTCCTTTCTACATTTTTAGCATCCAGCTCCGTCTTGAAACGCATATGAATATGCGTCGGAAAGCTCTTTTCGAGGGCTACAATTCTCATGAAGGTATCATAACTTGATTCATAATGATGATTGGTGAAAAGTGAGGTTTTCTCCAACTGCACCATCCTGCGATCTTCCTTAGCTTCTCCAATGTCTTCATTGTTTTCCTTTAAGCTCCAAAGTGCGTCAAAACCTCTCCAAATCAGCTATATATACCTGAAAATCACACCAAACATTGTGTAGACTCCATATCTTGCAAATAATCAACAACTACACAATTTTCTAACATTTCCAATATAAAATAGGCATAAAAGACTCAAATAAGACTATAAACATGATGCAAAACCATTCCAATGACATCAATTCCAACACATATTGATAAGTACTTTTCAATTTCAATAGCCAATACAATTCTTCATTTATTTCTTTTGATGATGACTTTATTCATTTCTTTTTCATTTTTTTTACCCTTATGTGAATTAAAGCCTCCATAGGTCCCACGCTACTAAGCATTTACTCCTAAGTAAATTTTATCCTCTTTAGGCTCATAGTAATATAGTCATCTGTATGAAGCACAATTGATACACCTAAACATACATCATCTCTACCCAAAGCAACTCCAACATTTAGATTTTTCACCAACTCCTAATTCCCGAATAGAGTCAAACTTATCATTTGCTAGGAATAATTTTTGTGGAGCTATAAAAAAACATAGGCTTTTAGTCTCATATTGGCCTCAATTCAAGCAAAGAATAATATGTAAGGTAGATAGAGTTATATTGTGGCTAAAGAAATATAGATCCCTCAATCATTTGAAATTCACAAGAAACAAACATATATGTAAACAGTCTTGAAAATAGATAAAAATAGTCACTTCCAAAAGGTAGAATCATATGAAAAGTATAATCATACAAGAAAGCAAAAGGGTATATGAGTTTATCCCTATAAGGCTAAAAATTCTCACTATAGGATAATATTTTGTTGGATTTCAATCATACACAGGAATATACTCCCTCCGTTCGCGAAAACTTGTCATTTTAGACTTTTCATTTTGTTCAACAAAACATGTCATTTTAGATTTTTACTCCATTTATTTCCCAATTTACCCCTAGTTTAAATTTGAATTTGTTCATTTAAATTTTGGCTCCAATGTGAAGATGTGAAATGTGTCATTGTACTTTGTTTTTGGGATAATAAAGACAAAATTTAAATAAGGGCAAATTAGGTAGTGTAATATATTCCTTAATAATTGTGCCGAATGCTAAAACGACAAGTTTTTGCGAACGGAGGGAGTATATCATATGTGCTCAATTACGATCACCCAATCACACTTCATATAAAAACAAGAGTATACGACAAGGCTAAGCAATCCAAACATGATATGAAACTCATATAACCATGATTAAAAAGATGAAATAGAGAACAAACTAGGCAAAATGATTGTTTCGACAATAACATATGTATGCAATGAATGATATTTTAGGATTGTTAACATTTTCCCATTTTTTTCTTCGATTTTATTTATGAAATGAAGTAAACATGAGTACAATGAAACTTAAACATGCTCTAATTGAAAGAAAAGGCAAAAAGCAAAACTAAAAATTAAAAATTAAAAAGCAAAAATGTAACTACTAAACCCCTCCCCCACACTAAAAATTTTCTTCATCCCCAATAATAGAAAGAAAACTCAAGGGGGGAAAGGGTAACTAACCATATCATCTTGGTTTTTGGTGGTACTTGTGTGGATACAGCCTAGGCCGATGAAAGAATGTTTCAATCAACTGCTTCACACTTTTGTTTTTAGCTGCCAGGAGTCTAGCTTGGTCATCTAGTTTGCGGTGTCTCTGTTCGCGGGACTCCTTGAGCTTCTAACATAGTCTTTCATTGACATCTTCTAGAGCCTACAATCTATTCTCTATGTATTCCAGATAGGATGGACCAACACTCTCATCCTTCCTGGCGAAGGAATATTCCATGTCTTCATCCATGGTGGCATATTCCTCCTCTACATTTCAGCTTCTTCTGTGGTTAGGCTCAGACAATAGCTCCGTGGGCCTTCCAATTTTGTCCTGACGGTTTGGCTCAGTGCTTGTGTTGTCTATGCGATGCACTTTGCAAACACCCTGGGTCCTTCCATATTGTTGATAGGCATTAGTGAGCCTCTCGAAGATTTTCACAACTTCTTCAGTCTTTTTGTCTAGCACATCTCCGCCATTTGTTGCATTGATAAAACCCGCTTCTGATCGAACAATCTCTTATAAAGATACAAGATTAGATCATCCTCTACTATGTCATGTTGCGGGCAATTGGCCTTTGAGTTTCTTGAAGCTTTCAACATACTCGTAGAGTGACTCAGTTGGAGATTGCTAGATGCTAGGGATCTCCTTCTTTACTTTGATGCAACGGGTGGCAGAAAAATATTTGTTCAGAAACACCTTCTTTAGCTCCACCCACATCTTGATGATTTCTGTTGGCAAGTAGTATAGCCAATCATTTATAGAGTCCTTCAGGGTGAAAGGAAATACCCTAAGCATTATCTAGTCATCACTCATGCTTGCAGGTCGCAAGCATCTATAGACCATTTTAAACTCCACCAGATGTTTATTAGGATCTTCTCTGCTCGTAACTTCTCCGAAATATAGATGACCAATTGAATTTGAATTCAAACTTTGATCATTCAGGGTGATATGAGAGATTTATTGTTAATGGCTGAGATGTAAGATTAGGCTCCTTGAGATCTCATAGCGTCCTTCTTGCCGCAGTGTCGAGTGCTGATGAGGCGTATTCTAATAGGCATTATAGATTAGTTTAGGTGCATTTCATTGTTATATATTCATTTTTTAGTGTTAATTAGAATAGCATTCATTTTATGAAAAAGTTCAGAATCTACGCTATTTCGATGGTTTTATGTAGATTCATAGATCCAAGGCAAAGAACATGAGGAATGGAGCTAAGAGGGGCTAAGGAGAGACTTGGGAGAGCTTAAGGAAGAAGTCCCAAAGAGCATGGAACAAACTAAGGAGCAACGGAACACGAAATCGAGGTCTAAGAGCGAAAACGAGGGCGAGTCGCGAAAGCTGTCCGCCCGGCGAGCTGAACTTGTAACGCACTTTTCGGAGGTCTTAGATGTCCGATCGATGCATATGAGCATGCGTTGGAAAGCTCTTTTGAAGATCTACATGATGGTGTTCTATTGGATTTTCGCTGACAGGGAATGAATTTCCGCTGCAGCGGATCAAGTCAGCAACATCATGCGAGAAGGTGGCCTGAGCAGTACTCGCTGTCAGTTAATGGAATCTCTCTGCCAGTGAGTGGAGTCAGCAGGAGCATGTCATGGAGCAGCAAGACTCGCTGCTAGCAAAAAGAAACTCCCTGCCAGCGAATGGTGTCGCTTCAGCGGACGACCGGACTCGCTGTAGCGGGATGGCACTCTTGCGGCAGCGGAAGGGTGGACTCGCGGAAGCGAAAATGATGGAATCGAAGAGCTTGAAAATATTCCAAGGCATGGACATTCGTTTCCAGCGAGTATGGTAGCGAGGTGCTAGCGAAAATCCAACAGTAGCTTGTTTAAGGCCATTCGCTGCTAGCAGAAATTTTCGCTGCCAGCGAAATCTGACGCTTGTCTATACATGGAAAGTCTATCTTATATCTATTTTGTTTAGGAAGTTTCTATCTTATTTATCTATCTTTTACCTTGTTTATACAAGACTTTAGGCTTATAAATAGGATGTTTTAGGGTTAGTTTTCTCATGAATGGATTCAAGTAGAGAAATCACCTTTGAAGAGAAGAAAGTTTAGGTAAGCCATGTTTGGCTAATTTTCTAGTTTCTGCCTACACTTTCGAGACTTGGTTGGTGGTTTGTGAGTTTCTAATTTAAGTTATTTTTCCTCTATAATTCTTTCAACTTCTTTGTGTGATACTGATTATGTTATTGATGTTATCTTGATTAGCTACCTTGATAATATCGATTTCATGCTAGGATTTAATACTTTCGTATTTGTGTTATTTCCGTAGTAGCACGCATAAGATTGTGGATTCCGTGTTTGAAGCATGATTATGTAGGAAGTTGACATATATCTTAAACATTGATTTACCGTGTTTAATTGGTGTTATTTATATTCTCAAGTTCTTAGGACATTGTGCTATCTCTTTGTTAAATCTTGACCGTGTTAATGTTGCATTGAGATGTAAGGGATTAATTGGACTCGTATGACTTTTAATCTATTTAAACCAAGATGGGAGGATTCGTAGGAAACGATAATAACATAAAAAGGATTCGATGACCAATAAAACCAACCAAAGTCGAGAACTTGTAGGTGGAAACGCTTTTCTTCTATCTTTTATCTGCTTTTGTCAATATTATTTTCTTTTATTTTCATTCATAAAAATCGTTTCCTTTTTATATTGATAAATACACAATATTTAGAAATACTTCATTCTCTAGGGTTCGACCCCTTACTTGCATATTATACTAGTTTGTTTGTTTGGGATTTATTTTTGACGAGGTGAATCAACGACTTTCCCTCCGTTAAAATTGGCGCCGTTGCTGGGGAATCAAGTTTATTTCTTTGTTTTATTTATTTATTAATTTTTGTATATATATCTAACTTTGTTTTGTGTATTTATTAATTTTTGTATATATATCTAACTTTATTTTGTGTAATTATTAATTTTTGTATATATATCTAACCCCGTCGTGGACCTATCTTACGGTTCACGACACCTCGTTACTAATTATTTGCAATGGAGTTGGAGTTATGGCAACACCAAGGAGAATACTTTAACCATTACCTCGCAAGAGTGCAAGATTTAGTGGATGACTGTGTTCACGCGGTATCCAAGATTATTTGAAAGAACGAGTACTTTGCGTTCAAGATGGCATGCTTCCCGAGATACGAGAATTCGCCCAATCTTTGAAAGAGGAAGGCTTTTACGGTTTGGATTGGTTGGAATTGTGGGATCTTTTCCTTTGCGTGGGTGACATGGCAAAGGTGGAAGAAGAATACAAGTTGGCATCCATACCTTTACCTTTTACACTAATGGTGGGCGAAATACATGAGGGAAGCCAAGACGCAACCACCAATGGTTCAATCGAAGATGGAGAAGGGAGCCCGGTGCCCCTTGACATGGAGTCTCATGAGTGCACGCGTGAGGAACCATGTATTTTGGCACCTATTGCACCTATAGAAATCATCCCCTACACATCTATCAAGGAACCAAGTCCGGAGCCGATTTCTATGGCTCCCGAGCAAGGTAATGATACTTCTTACAATTTTATGGATTTTGGTGAATATGTAGATCCTTGGGAGAATTACTTCAACAAACCACCGGCGGAACTGTGTTGGTGGTACTACATACCCTCGGCGGGAAGTCATGCTCGAGCATATGAAGAGTTGGAGACCTTCTTCAACATCACATCATTTGACTTCGGCTTCTTCATATGTGATGCTCGCCTACCTAGATGGTGTGCAACAAAGTTTGATTTGCTAAAGAGAGCGTTGGCAATGTCCGAGTAAGTCTTGAATGCGTAGACTAATAAACCGTCGAGTCTATGACGATAAACAAGGACGCTTCTCGGGTGGCAACCCGAGGTAAGTTTTCCTAAATTAGTTTTTTTCATTCCTAGTTAGTTAATTAGTTTTTTCGTTTAATAAATGAGATTTCCTTTATATGTTAGATAGATGTTTTTGGAATATTTTTGGAGCTAACCATGCAGGGAAAAAAAAAGAAAAGAAAACGATCGGAGAATAAAGATTTGTGCTAAATTCGCTGCCAGCGAATCATGATTCACTGCCAGCGAGTACATAGGAGCTGATTTCATCCGCTACCAGCAAATCAAAACTTGCTGCCAGCGAATTCAGTAGCGATGCCCAATGTCCGAAGCTAGCATTAGCCGCGCCCGTGGCCTGATCAATTGCACCCGTGGCTCATGCCCAGTCTTCATCCATTGTCGTCATCGTTGATCTTATTCTTTCTTCGTCATCTTCATTCATCCATGCTCGTGGTTCGTCAGTCTTTGTCGTTGTCATTCTTCGCCATTCTTCTTCCAAGTTTCCTCATCTTCACCATTGAAATTTTTCCACAATGTGAGTTATTCTTTACCCTCTTTCTCTCATATTTTTATGATTTGTTGTCTTTGATTTTCATTGAGGACAATGAAGAGTTTAAGTGTTGGGGAGGGGTGCATTCATAGATTCATGCATTCATGTTCATTTTGTCATTGTTTTATTCATTGATTCATGTTTATTTTTCGTTATTTTATTGCATTGGAAAATGAAAAAAAAAAGAAATCCAAAAAGATCATGCATTGCATATATGTGTTATTCAAATACCCACATTGCCTTAGTTTGTCCTCTATTTTATTTTTATGAATTTTACCATATATGTTCCATAATATGATTGAATTGCCTAATCTTGTCACATACTCGAGATGATTTTTATGGGAGCATGACATGTTAGTTCAATTGAGCAAGTATGATTATTAGTCTTGAGTATTATTAAAATCCAACAAAACTTGTCATAGTGAGAAATTTTTGGCCTTATAGGGATTTTCATCATATTTATTCCATTTTGCTTTCTAGTGTGACATTATACTCTCCTTATGCAGTTACCTCTTGAGATTGACATTGTTATCTATATTTGAGGTCGAATTTATATGTCTATTGCTTATGAGTTTCAAATGATAGAGGCATGATTTTTTTAGCCATATTATTATCCATATCCACCCTACATATGTGTCCTTTGCTTGTAGCCAAATTTGAGCCTTAGCCTTTTCTTTGAAGCTCCACAAAAATTATCCTAGCCGATGATAAGCCTTACCCTATCCGGGAATTGAGATTAGAGTTGGTGAATGATTGATCTAGTACGTTGAGTGGAAAAGAAAATGTTGTTAAGAGAGTTACAAGTTTTGGATGATTATGTAATTTTGGTTATATACCTCACATTGTGCATTATTGTATTTTTGGCTCTAAAAAACGAAAAAAAGAAGAAAAAAATCAAAAAAAAGAAAGAGAAAAAGAAAAAATAAAGAATGAATAGGAGCCTTTTATTTTCATTATGTATGTGAGAGTTAGAAATAATATGTATGGTTGAGAGAGAGTTCTTTTGTTGAGTGTTTTAGAGTGAAAGTTTGAGTTATTTCGGTTTTGGAAGTATTTGGTTTTTGGTGTTCATCCGGTTGTTTTTAGGGATCCCTTTTTCCCGGATTTTTAGCACCACAAGCCTAAATAATTTCCTACCTTAATTTCTCACCAAGCCCCATTACAACCTTGATAAAAGACCTCTTGATGTTTTTTATAAGTGATGGCATCCACGGTGGAGAATATGTGATATATGTGTCAATTTCTATGTAGCTTTTGGCATTTTGGATTGAGTTGAGAGATACATTGATAAGCCTAAACAGATGAGAGTGAGAGTAAACACTCAATCCCGGTGAGGTTGGATGAGATGTGCCTTTACTTTGAATTGATCATATAATTGCTAGGATGTTAACTTTCATGCTCATGGCTTCTACCCTTTGATGTTGCTTTTGACAAGGTTAGTGCTTGAAGAACATATTTGTGGTATGTTAGTTTTGCTCTTATTTTTGCATTGCTTGAGGACAAGCAAAAGGTTAAGTGTGGGGGAGTTTGATAAGGCGTATTTTAATAGGCATTAGGTGCATTTCATTGTTATATATTCATGTTTTAGTGTTAATTAGAATATCATTCATTTTGTGGAAAAGTTCGGAATCTACGCTATTTCGATGGTTTTATGTAGATTCATAGATCCAAGGCAAAGAACATGAGGAATGGAGCTAAGAAGGGCTAAGGCGAGACTTGGGAGAGCTTAAGGAAGAAGTCCCAAAGAGCATGGAACAATCTAAGGAGCAACGAAACACGAAATCGAGGTCTAAGAGCGAAAACGAGGGCGAGTCGTGAAAGCTGTCCGCCCGGCGAGCTGAACTTGTAACACACTTTTCGGAGGCCTCGGATGTCTGATCGATGCATATGAACATGCGTTGGAAAGATCTTTCGGAGATCTACGTGATGGTATTCTGTTGGATTTTCGCTGACAGGGAATGACTTTCCGCTGCAGCGGATCAAGTCAGCAACATCATGCGAGAAGGTGGCCTGAGCAGCACTCGCTGCCAGTGAAGGGAATCTCTCTGCCAGCGAGTGGAGTCAGCGGGAGCATGTCCTAGAGCAGCAAGACTCGCTGCTAGCGAAAAGAAACTCGCTGCCAGCGAATCGAGTCGCTTCAGCGGATGACCGGACTCGCTGTAGCGGATGGGCAATCTCGCGGCAGCGGAAGGGTGGACTCGCGGAAGCGAAAATCCAAGGCATGGACATTCGCTGCCAGCGAGTATTTTAACGAGGTGCTAGCGAAAATCCAACAGTAGCTTGTTTAAGGCCATTCGCTGCTAGTGGAAATTTTCGCTGCCAGCGAAATCTGACGCTTGTCTATACATGGAAAGTCTATCTTATGTCTAGTTTATTTAGGAAGTTTCTATCTTATTTATCTATCTTATTTATGCAAGACTTTTGGCTTATAAATAGGATGTTTTAGGGTTAGTTTTCTCATGAATGGATTCAAGTAGAGAAATCACCTTTGAAGAGAAGAAAGTTTAGGTAAGCCATGTTTGGCTAATTTTCTAGTTTCCGCCTACACTTTCGAGACTTGGTTGGTGGTTTGTCAGTTTCTAATTTAAGTTATTTTTCCTCTATAATTCTTTCAACTTCTTATGTGATATTGATTATGTTATTGATGTTATCTTGATTAGCTACCTTGATAATATTGATTTCATGCTAGGATTTAATACTTTCGTATTTGTGTTATTTCCATAGTAGCACGCATAAGATTGGGGATTCCGTGTTTGAAGCATGATTATGTAGGAAGTTGACATATATCTTAAACATTGATTTACCGTGTTTAATTGGTGTTATTTATATGCTCAAGTTCTTGGGACATTATGCTATCTCTTTGTTAAATCTTGACCGTGTTAAGGTTGCATTGAGATGTAAGGGATTAATTATACTCGTAGGACTTTTAATCTATTTAAACCAAGATGGGAGGAATTTGTAGGAAACGATAATAACTTAAAAAGGATTCGATGACCAATAAAACCAACCAAAGTCGAGAACTTGTAGGTGGAAACACTTTTCTTCTATCTTTTATTTGCTTTTATCAATATTATTTTCTTTTATTTCCATTCATAAAAATCGTTTCTTTTATATTGATAAATACGCAATATTTAGAAATACTTGATTTTCTAGGGTTCAACCCCTTACTTGCATACTATACTAGTTTGTTTGTTTGGGATTTATTTTTGGCGAGGTAAATCAACGACTTTCCCTCCGTCAAGTGCCATCCTACTTGAATGTTGTCTTCTTAAATTTGAGAGAGTTCTTTCTATTTCTGAATCAAGAGGAATAATAGAAAGATTAGTAGAATGAGTGTGGACCATGCAATATGGTCCACACAATTGCTAACAAAAGCACACACAAATAAATCGGTCCTCCCTAACATCGAAGCTAAATTTTAGAGAGGAGTAAATCGGTCATTGATCCTCCCAAATATAATCTCAAACTCAACAACTAGTATTAGAGGTAGAGTAGAGGTCGATCCCACAGAGATTTTTCACTCATGGATTACCTCGAAACCGCAAAACTGACTTCTAAATTGTTTGTTAAATGAATTATGAGTGATGCAAAACTCTAGAAAACTAACCTATTGATAGTGATAGGGTTGGCCTTAAGATCCTAGAAATGCCAGCAAAAGAAAAAATCATATATTGGAAGATGAAAATAAATTTGTAATGGATAAGCTCTCGGAAGATTATCTAGATCTGAGTTTGTCTATCCATTGGCGGGTGTCGACCGCCATCGGCAGGTGTCGATCCCTAAGATGCCTAGTGGAAGGTGCCGGTCTTCATCTACAGGTGCCGATACTTTGTTCCTCGGACCCCTTGTCTTTGCTTCTGTGCATTCAACTCTTGTCTCATCTCGACTTCATTGTAGCTCCTTCTTGGACATGTTCACTCTTCTCCCCAGCCATCCTAAGTAGCTCCAACAATTACATAGCTCTAGCATCTCCCTCTTGATCCACATTCGAGTCTGGATGCACGAGTTTGCATATTTAACCGTAAAAACAATAGATTCCTAACTTCGACCTCCAAATGATAAAGATGTGAATTAACTAGAAACACATATGAAATGCAATCTAAAACTACCCTAAACCTACAGTAATACTACCTAGAATATCTATACAAAATATGCATTATCACTCGCCGATGCAGGTTCGCCAAATCCTATCTTTGGGTGTTGGAAGATTTGGTGGGGCACATCCCGCTAATCTAAAAAGGCTAAGATTTAGATAAGGAAAGCAAGATTATGTGTTTCTATCTTTGCACTTACTGCAATCTTTTATCGTTCAAAATCTATCCTTTCTCTTCGGAATTTTGTCCTTTTTCCCCTAATTACAAACCCTAGCTCTCTCTTGCCTCATTCACAAAGCCCTAACCCTCATTGAAAGTCATCTCTTTCACCATCTTTTTAAAGTTTGACCATTGACATCAGCTTTGAAGTGATTCAACACCAACTTTGGGTTTCAGAGAAGATGTATCGAAGCGTCATAAACAGCGATGGCCGCGAATACACACCGACGCCTACCGATATCCAGCGGCACCCGCCGCTCTTGTTCTGTAAAGACCGAAAAATTTAACTATTATTTAATTAATTTCCGAGGGATAATCCGAGCAATTATCCTCCTTTTACGATTTTGAAAACCCGGGAAAATTTAAAATTTTTGGATGGCATATTTTATATGGAAAGAGGATTACAATTCCGATCTAATGGAATTCGTATGATAATTTTCCGAGAAATATTGCTGAGGCAAAGGCCATGTCATCCATTTATTTCGGTATCTTTCATAAATTGTCGCGACTTTTCGAGACGTCTTTTAACCTCAAAATGCCGCCTCCCCTATGACCCATTTCAGCCTCATTTTGATGATCTTCATGAGCCATCATTTTGTTGATTAAATAATAACCCCCCCCCCCCCTCCCCCATGGATTGACACCTTTGAATGACCAAGTCCTATTCCATTCACTATGCTACCTAATACACACCAACTCCTTGACCACCCTTGCCCACCCTTTTGGCTCCATTAAGAACTCCAATTGGCTGCCATTCTCAGCCATCTACACCACCAAAACCGGAGAAAGAAGAGAGAAAGAAAGAAAAAGAAAGAGAAAGAAAAGAGGGAAGCCATTGTTGGCCTAGCAACACTTCAACTTCAAACCACCATAACTCCCTCCTCACTCAAGCTTTTTGGCTGATTCTTAAAGCCAAATATCCACAAAATAGAGGCCTTCCAACCAGTTATTGCACAAAAATCCAGACCAGTCAAGCCAGCCGTTGAGCCCCATTTCCGAGCCAGCAGTGCCGAGCCCTTTGTGTTCTTGAGTTTTTCAAGTGTGTTTGGATGAGTCTTGGTTTCCTCTCCTTCAAATCTGATTTTATACTTGTTGTACAACTAGTTTTGAAGGTTTTTGTCTAAGACTTCCTTTTATGTTTTGGTTTGGATTTGTCAAAAATGCTAGGTGTTTGGCGCAAGGTCCCGGGAAGCTTGGAGGGGTAATTTGGTCTTTTTTGAGAGAGGCTTCGAGGGTAATCTCTCATCCACCTTTCCCTCTGAAGATTAGGAGCCTTATGTGTTTTTGGTTGCGTTTTGTAGCAAACATCAAAAAAACAAAATGGATATATGTGCCTCTGTAATTTGGACTTTATTTCTAATCCAACGGTCAGATTTGGCTGAAATCGTATTATAATGTTTATAGAAATGTTATCTAACTTCCCTTCAAATATTACGGCAATCCAACGGTTGGATCAAGAGTTATTATAATTTTAATAACCAGTGCTTATAATGACTCGATTAAAAAACTTGGTTAAGGGAATGCTAAGAATATGGTTAAATATATGATGGCATAACCGAAACTTAGAGCATATAAAATACAGAAATGAAGTATACCCATAACTTGGCTTATGATCCGATAAGAAGAAAATCGATTATGTGATAATACGATATAGATTATAACCGGTTAAGTCCGGATCACTTAACCAAAGTGCGTAATCTATAGAATCGTGAACCTCATGTGGATGTATGTTGATTATTAGGTTTGGTACCATGCATTAGAATACCACCTAATGAAAGCTTAATGAAATTATTATGCTCTTGTTGATTGGATCCTTGGTTGTGCACTTTATTGCTTGCTTATTCTCCGGACTCCAGGTAAGTCCCCTGGACTTACTCATGATGGATTTATGTGATACTCTTTGTCTTATCGAGAGTCTTCATGCATCACGCGACCTAGTAACATGTTTAGGAATATAAACTGGTAATATGACGTAGGATGAACTTAGTAAATCCAATAATTCATATGTATGCTATGTGTCTATGGTAGGACGGCCGTCAAAACCTAAATAAATGACTTATACTCGATGGAACACGAATGAAATGATGAAAGACTTATGATGAGAAAGAATGAGTATGTTTGAGAAGGATGAGTACGTTTGAGAAGATATTATGATATGATGGTGATGATGATGATGATGATTATGATGATGATGCGGGCCCTTGTGTGTTTATTTCGCATTTATATATATCTATACACTTGCTTATGTGTTATATTTTAACATTCATGTAGTTTAAGTATGCCTCTTTATATGGCATTGAGTGTCCATATTTTTGATGATTGACCCCGATTTATTTCTTGTTTTTAGATTCAGGTACCCCTTACCCGATATGACTTACTTATGTGGATGGTTGTCGGGACAGACCTTTTGGACGATTAGAGTGAGGGAGGCGCTTGACATTCGTACTCTTTTGCTCATACGTTTTATCGTTTTGACCCGGCGCGGCCGTATCGTTTTGTTGTATTTATAATTTCCACTTTTATTTCTATTCGAAACATTTTCGCGATAGTCTAGGACAGGTAAAACCTCCAACGGGCTTACGATCTTTTCGAGGTTCGCAATCCCCATCTTTTGACAACTAAATCTTCCGCTTAAATGAACCTAATAATAACTCGTACTCGGTCGTAAGATCCAAAGTTCACGGGAGAAGATCAAACTTCTCCTATAACGTTCCCTGATAATCTAGTATTCCGAACCTTATTTACCTTCTAAGTAGGTTTATGGAGGTTAATTCGGGTACTTAAATTTCGGGTCGTTACAAAGTTGGTATTTGAGCCAAGGTTGTTCGACCTGAGTACGCACGAGTTAAAAATTAATTTTCAAAACCCGCTCACCGTTTTGGAAATTTTCAGAGATTTCGAAGTGTTTAAAGGGAAAAGATGAAAATCCTTTGGAAAATGAAAATGGTTAGGATCTTTATAGACGAGAGATAGGATCAACGGGTGGAGACAAGGCGATAGGCATCCTTAGAGATATAGAAGGGTTCGGGTAGACTGCCTAGCTTTTCCTTACATACGGGCCTGGAAAACACCAAGGGAGCAACCATGGTGGTTGGAGTAGGATAGGATTTAGAGGCAGGCTGGCCAAGCTATCCCTCGAAGGATAGCTATCTAGTTAGCTTCCGCGCGATATAAAACTGTGCCTGCGGGCCATCCACTTGAAGGGATGTAATTATGTGAAACAAATGTGCCTGAGGGCCGTTTTCCTTGAAGAAGACGTTTTATTTAGTTGTATATTGAGTACACTTAAATGTCCAGTTGTCAGCATGGTCGACACCCAGATTAGTAGAGGACGCGGGAGACCATGTGGCCGAGGTCGTGGCCGCATTCCCAAGACAGAGACTGAGACTGAGACCGATGCTGAGGTCAAGATCCCCGGACAGCACAAGGGAGAGGCTGATAGGCAGCAGCAGAGATCAGCGATAGAAAAGGCATTACTCGCGTTGCTAGAGCGAGAGAGATCGGCTGGCGTCACCGACTGGGTGAAGAGACTATCAGGGAGTAGCCCGCCTATCTTCGAGGCTGGACCCGGAGAGGATATCAAGCAGATCTTCAGAGGACTCGAGGGAGTTTTCAGCTTGACTAGAGTACCCGATGCGGAAAGATAGAGGCTTACGGTTGGGCAGCTTCGAGGAGATGCTTTTGACAGATGGCTTGTCTACTGTGATGATCGTACTGCATGGACCTACTGGGAGTTCAGGAAGTTGATGCTGAGAGAGTGCTGTCCATCTAGGACACAAGCAGCATGAGAGGTTGCGTTCTTCAGCACCCGCTATGACCCACGGCTATCTATCTCCGAGATCGTCTGCCAGTTCAAGAAGAAGCTCTTTTATTAAGGAAAGGTCTATAACACTGACGATATGCGCATCCGCATGCTTTCTATGAGGCTTCCGCCAGACATTCTTCTGATCTCTACCAGCATGGAGGAAATGACATATGACAGATTTCTAGAGATGATCCTCCGCTATGACCAGCAGCTACGTCTGACAGCTGCCACGTCTTCAGCTTTTCGCACTCCATCTGGCGGAAAGAGGCCACGACCCGCGGAGCACAGATCTGATAGGGGCCCAGGGAAGAGGCTAGCGAGAGGAGGATCGACTAGCGGGACCACTTGGGCCATTCCAGCTGTACCTGTGTCATCATACCGCGAGGCTAGAGTGAGAGCTATTATCTGCCACAGCTGTCGCGAAGAGGGCCACTACCAGACAGACTTCCCTAGGAAGTTCATTTCCTGCTACACGTGTGGAGGGGTAGGACATCGTGCTATCATGTGCCCGCAGGGCGAGAGATCTTCAGTCACTCCTACATCTTCAACTTTACGCCTTCCAGAGGCACCGAGACCCGCGCAGATTTCTTATGCACAAGTTCAGGGGAGGGGGACTCCCTCGGGAGCTGGCTGAGGAGATAGTAGCTATGGAGGTGGCCGAGGAGACAACAGCTTTAGAGGAGGACGAGGCCGAGGTGGAGGTCGAGGTAGAGGTAGAGGAGGAGGTCGAGGCGACCGAGGATCTTACCAGCATCAGCAGGCACAGTCGTCAGCAGGGTCGGCAGGACTAGGCCAGGGCAGAGGTTCTGCACAGCTGGCAGCGATAGCTGTAGACACTAATTTCTTACCACCCCCGCCGCCCCGCGTCTTCCCGATGCGGAACAGCGATTCGACAGCTCCGACTTCCATAGGTATGATATCGTTCTGTGGCTCTACTCTTCGCATTCTGTTTGATACCAGGGCAACCCACTCCTTTATAGCAAATTCATGCGTAGCTAGATTTAAACTTGTATGTTTGATATGTCCCGCGTTAGTAGTACGTATGGCGGATGGGGCTAGGGTTAGGACGGGGCGTGAGATCCTAGGATGCCCCATTCGGATAGGAGAGCGAGAGTGGCCCACTGACTTGATAGTCATGCCACTGCGGACAGACGAGATGATCCTGGGGATGAATTTTATGAACTTCTACGGGGCGATCCTCAACCTGAGGACCCGTACAGTTTCCATCCTCCCGGAGGATGGGACTGAGCACGAGGTGTGGGGGAACGAACCCAAATGGAACAGAGCCCAGATCAGTGCCGTTCGAGTGGCGAGACTTCTAGACCAGGGATGCACGAGCTAGTGGTGTTACGCTTTAGAGGTGGATCGCGAGCGACCCAGCCTAACAGATGTCCCCGTTGTTAGTGAGTTTGCTGATGTTTTCCTAGACGAGCTACCAGGACTTCCGCCATAGCGAGATGTTGATTTCACTATACAGTTAGAGCAGGGCACCAGGCCGATTTCGAGGGTCCCGTACAGGATGGCACCGACAGAGATGGCCGAGCTGAAGGCACAGTCGGAGGAGCTAGCCGGGAAGGGCTACATCAGGCCGAGTGCTTCGCCGTGGGGAGCACCAGCGTTGTCCGTGAAGAAGAAGGATGGGTCGTTGAGGCTATGCATAGATTACATAGAGTTGAACCGGGCTACGGTGAAGAACCGTTACCCGTTGCCGAGAATAGACGACTTGATGGATCAGCTACAGGGAGCTGTCGTCTTCTCGAAGATAGATTTGCGTTCAGGTTATCACCAGCTGAGGGTGAAGGCACAGGACATCCTGAAGACGGCCTTCAAGACTAGATACGGACACTACGAGTTTGTGGTTATGCCGTTCGGGCTAACCAACGCGCCAGCCGCCTTCATGGAGCCAATGAACAGGGTGTTCATCGATTTTCTTGACAGATTCGTGGTGGTATTTATCGACGACATCTTGATCTACTCGAGGAGAAGAGAAGAGCATGCTGAGCACCTGAGGATTGTGTTGAGAATTCTGCAGAAGCATAAACTGTTCGGGAAGTTTAGCAAGTGTGAGTTCTGGCTCTCCGAGGTGATGTTTCTTGGTCATGTTATATCCGTAGTAGGGATATCAGTAGACGCATCGAAGATTGATGCTATCGTTTCTTGGGAGGTCCCCAAGAACGTCACAGACATCAGGTCTTTTCTAGGTTTGGCTAGCTATTACCGACGATTCGTCGAGGGCTTCTTCAGCATAGCTAGGCCGATGATGCAGATGACGAAGAAGGGAGTACCCTTCGAGTGGAGCCCGGCGTGCCAGGCCAGTTTTGATCTACTGAAGCAGAAGTTGACATCCGCGCCAGTGTTAGCACTACTAGAGGGGACGGAGGACTTCGTGGTCTACACGGATGCTTCGAGTTCAGGTTTAGGTTGTGTGCTACAAAAGAGGGATCGGGTCATCGCTTACACTTCACGCCAGATGAAGCCAGGGGAGGAGTCATACCCCATGCACGATCTTGAGCTAGTCGCAGTAGTACATGCGCTCAAGATCTGGAGGCACTATTTGTATGGCACGTCAGTGAGGATCATGACCGATCACAAAAATCTGAAGTACATTTTCACGCAGAAGGAGCTGAATATGCATCAGAGGCGGTGGCTGGAGTTGATCAAGGACTACGAGTTGGAGATTGAGTATCACCCGGGGAAGGCCAATGTGGTGGCCGACGCCTTGAGTCGGAAGACTCGTCAGGAGATTGTTTTGTCCAGATTGACGGCTCGACCCCAGTTGCAGCGGGATCTGATCAGTTGTGGGATAGAGGTCAAGTCACAGCGAGAGAGTGGACATCTGAGTTTCCTGGAGGTTCAGTCAGAGTTGATGGATGAGATCCGACGAGCGCATGCAGAGTGTCCACGGATTGCCGATATCCGACAGTACATGGCCCAGGGCCCTTGTAGGTCTTTTACCGTTCGAGATGATGGGATGCTGATGTTGCAGGGACGAGTTGTTGTGCCTGATGTGCACAACCTGAAGCAGAAGATCATGATAGAGGCACATTCCACTCCTTATTCGGTCCATCCGGGATCGAATAAGATGTACCAGGACTTGAGGAGGACGTTCTGGTGGCGCTGGATGAAGACTGATGTCGCTTTGTTTGTAGCGCGGTGTCAGGTCTGCCAACAGGTGCGGATAGAGCACCAGAAGCCCGGAGGGATGACACGATCACTTCCCGACCCTGTATGGAAGTGGACGGATATCACGATGGACTTCGTGACAGGATTGAGGAGAGATGTACGAGGCTTTGGTGCGATTTGGGTGGTGGTCGACAGGTTGACCAAGACCGCCCATTTCATTCCGATTCAGGAGACATGGCCCGTGTTTGATTTAGTCCGAGCTTTTATACAACATATAGTGAGGTTGCATGAGGTTCACAAGAGGATAGTATCTGATAGAGATGGCCGCTTCACTTCGAGATTCTGGAGGCAGGTGCACGAGGCTCTGGGGTGCAAGTTGCATTTCAACACGACCAATCACCCATAGACGGACGGGCAGAGCGAGAGGACGATTCAGATGTTGAAGGATATTCTGAGGGCTTGTGTTTTGGAGTGGGGGAACCTTTGGGTTCGACATCTTCCCCTAGTAGAGTTCTCGTACAACAACATCTATCATGCATCGATCAGGATGGCTCCTTTTGAGGCGTTGTACGGGAGGCGATGCAAGTCGCCTATCTACTGGGATGAGCCTGCAGACCGAGTGGGGACACTACCACAGTACGTGCAGGAGGCGACAGATCAGGTTAGACGGATCTGAGAGCATCTGAGGGTTGCACACGACCGACAGAAGAAGTATGCTGATAGGCGCAGGACTAAGTTGGGCTTTGAGGTTGGAGATCATGTCTGGTTGCGAGTGTCACCGACGAGAGGGATGAAGGGCAAACTGAGCCCTAGATATGTGGGCCCCTTTGAGATCCTCGAGCGAGTAGGAGAGGTTGCTTACAAAGTTGCTTTACCGCCCCATTTGGCTGGTATACACGATGTCTTCCATATGTCACATCTGAGGAAGTACGAGCCAGATCCGAGTCACATATTGGACTACTCCGGATTAGAGATAGCACCTGACCATACCTTCGCGGAGCATCCGATTGCTGTTCTTGACCGCCGGGTTAGGAAGCTGAGACGTAGAGAGGTACCGTTGGTACTTATACAGTGGGCTAGGAGGAGCCCTGAGGAGGCTACTTGGGAGACTGAGGAGAGTATACAGGCGAGCTATGGAGATGTATTAGATGAATTCCTAGCGTCGTATGTACAGCCACGGACAGATATAGTTTTGCCGGCGTGAGTGGCTGATGAGTACCTGGGAGGGGGACCCTTAGCCGTACTATGTGTGATTTGGGTGTTTACCTCTGTGATTGAGTGCGCATTTTCTGTGATTGATATGCGTGGTGGGGCCCATTAGCGGTCCTACATGATGTGATTATCATTGATGTGTGATACTTGGTGATATATGACTGATATGATATCGTTATGATTATGTGATTGTTGTGAGTATGGTTGATAAATGATGGTATGTCGGAATGTTGAAACTAGGAAAAGGAATAAGGCTTAGCCTTAGAGGTGGATGTTAACCCACCCTCTGTTTTGATTGAGTCGTAATGAGATCATATGTTTTGATCGACCCTCCCGTTGGGAGAATAGAATGTCGGGAATCGGGTTTGAACTTTAGAGGTGGATGACCACCTCCCGAGAGAGAAAGTCGAGCGGAGTCTAGGCCAAGTCGTGTCGGGATGCCAACGCCTTTAAATCGAAATTGATTGAGGAATGATTGAGTTTGCGCTTCCATGATCCGGGTAAGCTCATTATGCTTCGCGAAGTGGATACGGACTTTCCGCGACGACCATCGTGGAATTTTCGCTAAGACCTAGCGGTAGTGTGATGATTCTCTCGAGTTGTAACACTTTCGGGGTTGAGGCGAGATGTGATGGGGGCGCTCGTTCACTTGCTCGGCTACGCCGTTCGAGACTATTACGATCGCGACAAAGGCATCATGAGATTCTTGGACGACGCATCCGAGATGATCGCGTGCCTTTTGTTCCGATCCAAGGACTCAAAGTTTAACACCTTCTCCACCGGTTTAAATCTTTTGGTCTCGGGGATGAGACTTGTTTTTAGAGGTGGATGATTGTAAAGATCGAAAAATTTAATTATTATTTAATTCATTTCTGAGGGATAATCCGAGCAATTATCCTCCTTTTACGATTTTGAAAACCCGGGAAAATTTAAAATTTTTGGATGGTATATTTTATATGGAAAGAGGATTACAATTCCGATCTCATGGAATTCTTATGATAATTTTCCGAGAAATATTGGTGAGCCAAAGGCCTTGTCATCCATTTATTTCAGTAACTTTCATAACTTGTCGCGACGTTTTGAGATGTCTTTTAACCTCAAAATGCCGCCTCCCCTTGACCCATTTCAGCCCCATTTTGATGATCTTCATGAGCCATCATTTTGTTGATTAAAGAATAAAACCCCCCATGGATTCACACCTTTGAATGACCAAGTCCTATTCCATTCACTATGCTACCAAATACACACCAACTCCTTGACCACCCTTGTCCACCCTTTTGGCTCCATAAAGAACCCCAATTGGCTGCCATTCTCAGCCATCTACACCACCAAAACCGGAGAGAGAAGAGAGAAAGAAAGAAAAAGAAAGAGAAAGAAAAGAGGGAAGCCATTGTTGGCCAAGCAACACCTCAACTTCAAACCATCATAACTCCCTCCTCACTCAAGCTTTTTGGCTGATTCTTGAAGACAAATATCCACAAAATAGAGGGCTTTCCAACCATAGTTCTTGCACAAAAGTCCAGACTAGTCAAGCCAGCCGTTGAGCCCCATTTCCGAGCCAGCAATGCCAAGTCCTTTGTCTTCTTGAGGTTTTCAAGTGTGTTTGGGTGAGTCTTGGTTTCCTCCCCTTCAAATCTGATTTTATTCTTGTTGTACAACTAATTTTAAAGGTTTTTGTCTAAGACTTCCTTTTATGTTTTGGTTTGGATTTGTCAAAAATGCTAGGTGTTTGGCGCAAAGTCCCGGGAAGCTTGGAGGGGTAATTTGGTCTTTTTTGAGAGAGGCTTCGAGGGTAATCTCTCATCCACCTTTCCCTCTGTAGATTAGGAGCCTCATGTGTAAATTAGGGCTTAGGAAGTGGAGCCTCTATGTGTTTTTGGTTGCGTTTTGTAGCAAACTTCAAAAAAACTAAATGGATATATGTGCCTCTGTAATTTAGACTTTATTTCTAATCCAACGGTCTGATTCGGCTGAAATATTATTATCATGTTCATGAAAATGTTATCTAACTTCTCTTCAAAAATTACGGCAATCCAACGGTTGGATCAAGAGTTATTATAATTTTAATAACCAGCGTTTATAATGACTCGATTAAAAAACTTGGTTAAGGGAATGCTAAGAATATGGTTAAATATATGATGGCATAACCGAAACTTAGAGCTTAGAAAATACAGAAATGAAGTATAACCATAACTTGGCTTATGATCCGATAAGAAGAAAATTGATTATGTGATAATACGATATAGATTATAACTGGTTAAATCCGGATCACTTAACCAAAGTGCGTAATCTATAGAATCGTGAACCTCATGTGAATGTATGTTGATTATTAGGTTGGGTACCATGCATTAGAATACCACCTAATGAAAGCTTAATGAAATTAATAGGCTCTTGTTGACTAGATCCTTGGCTGTGCACTTTATTGCTTGCTTTTTCTCCAGACTCCAGGTAAGTCCCCTGGATTTACTCATGATGGATTTATGTGATACTCTTTGTCTTATCGAGAGTCTTCATGCATCATGCGACCTAGTGACATGTTTAGGAATATAAACTGGTAATATGACGTAGGATGAACTTAGTAAATCCAATAATTCATATGTATGCTATGTGTCTATGGTAGGACGGCCGTCAAAATCTGAATAAATGACTTATACTCGATGGAACACGAATGAAATGATGAAAGACTTATGATGAGAGAGAATGAGTATGTTTGAGAAGAATGAGTACGTTTGAGAAGATATTATGATATGATGGTGATGATGATGATGATGATGATTATGATGATGATACGGGCCCTTGTATGTTTATTTCGCATTTATATATATCTATACACTTGCTTATGTGTTATATTTTAACATTCATGTAGTTTAAGTATGCCTCTTTATATGGCATTGAGTGTCCATATTTCTGATGATTGACCCCAATTTATTTCTTGTTTTTAGATTCAGGTACCCCTTACCCGATATGACTTACTTATGTGGATGGTTGTCAGGGCAGACCTTTTGGACGATTAGAGTGAGGGAGGCGCTTGACATTCGTACTCTTTTGCTCGTACGTTTTATCGTTTTGACCCGGCGCGGCCGTGGCGTTTTGTTGTATTTATGATTTCCTCTTTTATTTCTGTTCAAAACGTTTTCGCGATAGTCTAGGACAGGTAAAGCCTCCAACGGGCTTACGATCTTTTCGGGGTTCGCAATCCCCATCTTTTGACAACTAAATCTTCCACTTAAATGAACCTAATAATAACTCGTACTCGGTCGTAAGATCCAAAGCTCACGGGAGAAGATCAAACTTCTCCTATAACGTTCCCCCATAATCTAGTATTCCGAACCTTATTTACCTTCTATGTAGGTTTATGGAGGTTAATTCGGGTACTTAAATTTTGGGTCGTTACATGGTCTACGGTCACCGAAGTTCTGCAGAAGAACGTTTCAGTGGTTTTTATTCGTCAAGCTTTGTGATCCAGCGTCGAGATACTCATCATCATCGCTTCGGCTTGACGAGTGTAAAACGATAGTTGAATCTTGCCAAAGAAATACCTACACTCAAAACACTAGTATAGTAGTTAAGTACATATGTCGATCCCACAGAGTGCGTGTGTTCAGTGGTTCTCTTGCTACCAATTCAAACATCAAAAATTGATCTTGCAAAAAAAAGAAAGAAAATCGGAAGAAGCAATTAGAGTAATATAGAAATAGAAATGATGAATAAAAGAGGTATGAATAAGTGGATAGTTTAACCCTACACATCGCAACATGTTGGTTTCTCGATCCTTAGGATTCTTCTAGCATGTTGGTGCGGGGCGAACGTTATTGGCAATTTTGCCCATTGCCAAATAGTAATAATATCATAACTCAAAGCTCGAATTGATAGATTAGTAAATCAATGAATTGATAAACCAACAAACTTGTATAGCGATGAAGTCCGGAGTTGAACCGACAGAGAAGAATGGTTGCTATGCAATATTTCTAACAATGATTCTTATGACAAAAGCAATGATTTGTAGCAAATTGATGACAAAGTAAAGTAAAGAGAAATATGATTGCAAAGTATTTATAATAAGATAGAGGAAATATTTCACTTGTAATTCTCTGATGATGGTTGAGGTTTAAGGCCCTAGGATTGATTCAATAGTTATTTCAAAGCATATGTCGACTTGACTAAAGTTGATGGATCCGCAAGGATACAATCTTCTTATTTAATATCACTAAAGAATAGCATTAAACACTCAAGTTATAAGACCAATTGGCATATCGATTCAACGCAATTAGAAGACAATAGGATCAACCCATATCGTCCCTAACAACATCTAACGACATAGATCAATCGAAATCATCCACTACAAAGACATAGAAATATCACTGCTTCAATGGCTTCATTTGCTATCAAGAAAGCGTAGATGCAATTCTTATCATGGTGATCAATCATAGAAAGGAACACAAATATAATCAATAAGAACAAGATGATAATAATAATATTCATAAATAACTAATAGAAATCAAATCCTTACAACTCATTCAACCATGTCTTCGAATCACAGACGAAACTATGAGTTTAGCAACTCATAGGCAAAATCATTTCTTCTCTATAATTGTGTTCATTGTCTAACCCTAACAACAACTTATTGATGAGCTCCTACTGAATATGGAAAAATATAACCTAAATAGAACATGCAAACCCTAGAAAATATAATAATAACAAAATATAAAATAAGTATCTTCGGATCCAAATCGCAGTCGCTGAACACGGACTAGCGGCGGGCTCCGCCCTATGCAGTGGTCAATTCTCTTCTTTGCTTCGACATTGTGCTTCCTTACTCCTTTGTAGCTCCTTTTTCAGCCTTCATATGCTCCAAAACATGTCATTTAAGCTCTTCCAAGATCCCATCCAAGGTCGGTATGTAAAACTGCAAAATAAACACTAAAAACGCATAGATTTTGAACTTGAATGCTTCACAAGAAAGATATGAAACTATACCAAAACATATGCAAAACTTCTATCTAAATGCAATAAGAAATGCCTATAATGCCTATATGAAATATGTATTATCAAATCCCCCCACACTTGAGCTCTTGCTTGTCCTCAAGCAACCATAAAACAAAGACATCATCTATGCATCACACAAGAGATTCTTTCACAATTTTACTCATAAAAAACAACATCAATAATAGTGCAAATATAAACAAGGTATATAAACGTCATAACATGTATATATGGGATTGGTGCGAGGCGATCGTCATTGACACTTTCGCCCTTTTCCAAATAGTAAGAAAATCCTAACTCAAAGCTCAAAACGAATAGATTAGTAAACCAATGAATTGATAAACCAAACAACTACTAGTATAGCGATGAAGTCCGGAATCGAACACACAGAGAGAAGCGATTCACTATCAATATCCCTAACAAAGACTCTTATAAAAAAAAGCAATTACTTGTGATAAATTGATAAGAAAGTAAAGGAACCAACTTTATGATTGCAATGTAATTGATAATAAAATAGAGAAGATATTTCACCTGGAATTCTCTGACAGTGGTTGAGATTCATGGTCCTAGGATTGATTCATGAATTATTCATAAGCATATGTCTACTTGACTAAAGTTGAAGGATTTGCAGAGATACAATCATCTTATTCGATATCACTAAAGAATAGCATTTAGGACTCAAGTAATTAGACCAATTGGGATATCGATTCATTGCAATTAGAGACAAATAGGCGCAAGCCATAATCAGCTCTAATCAACATCTATCAATATAGATCAATCAAAATCATCCACCACAAAGACAAAGAAATATCACTAAGCACAAGATGATAAATATAATCATGAATAACTAAATAGAATCAAATCATCACAATCTAAACAACCATCTCTTCGAATCACAGGGGAAACTATGAGTTTAGCAACTCATAGGCCAAAAACCTCCCTCTCTAATTATGTTCATTGTCTCACAATGCTATGCCACACACAGCTGGAACAACCAAATAAAACCTAATAAATAGTTGTGAAAACCCTAGAATTATAATAATAATATAATAGGAAATAGAATCTTCGGATCGAAATCGCAATCGCTGAATACGGCACCACAGCGGGCGCCGCCTAAGGCACGGCGGGCGCCGCCCTTTACAGTGACGGATTTCCTTCTTTTCTTCGATGTTGTGCTTCCTTGCTCCTCCATAGCCTCTTTCTCAGCCTTCATATGCTCCAAAACATATCTTTAAGCTCCTCCAAGACCCCATCCAAGGTCGGAATGTAACTTTGCAGAATAAACACTAAAAACGCGTAGATTCCGAACTCGAATACTTCACAAGCAAGATATGAAACTAGACTAAAACACATGCAAAACTCCTATCTAAATGCAATAAGAAATACTTATAATGCCTATATGAAATATGCATTATCAGGGATCAAGTAGCTTGAATTCTCAATAATCCAACCTCACTAAGGAAAATGTGTATATCTCACTCTCATGTGTTTAGGCTTTAAGCATACACTCACCTCAATTCAATATACATGCATCGAATCAAATATTGACATTTATATCACAAAATCTCCACTAGATACAAATACGCAAAAATAAGAACATCAAGAGGACTTTCGCTCAATGGAAACCTTCATAGAAGATTCCATTGGATGGGGTTGTAATGGATCTTGGTAAGAAACATAAGGGCAAGGAATTGTATTTGGTCATGTGCTGCTATTAACTCCTGGAAAATAAGATTCCAAAACTCACAACATAACACAAACCAAGTCAATAATACGTCAAGCTCTCAATAACACAACATCTCATAAATATAGCAATATAAGCCCAAAATCCTCCATAAATCTCAACTCTCAAAATAATACTCAAATCTCATCATCTCATACTCATGCACACATATGCATATACAACACCCAACCAATCTTTCATTCAACCAAAATAAATCCAATTTTTCTGATTATGCAAAAATGAATAAAACTTGGGTCTTTATTCTCTCTTTTTTTTTTCTTTTTTTTTGGAAATTGATTTTTTTTAACTGAGCCAAAAATAACAGAAATAAAAATGCATAAAAATGAGGGAACTATAAGCACATAACATTACATCTTCTCACAATCATAAACCATAAAACTCACACTTTATCTTCTTTCCTCCATCAACTCCAAAATAGATATCCATAACCCACTCAAAATCCCAATTTCCCCGGAAAAGGGCAAGGCTTATCATAGGCTAGGAAAAATGAAATTTTGTGGAGCTTACAAATAAAATAAGCTAAAGGCTCAAATTGGCTTCAAAACAAGATATAACTTAAAGTAGATAGGGATAAAATGTGGCTAAAAGGTGCCTCTATCATTTGAACTTATTAAGCAATGATCATGTATATAATCGGTTTTGAAAATAGATAACCATGGCAATACTCAAAGATAAATGCATAGGAAGAGTAAATCACACAATAAAAGCAAAAGGAATATAGATGTAATCCCTTATAAGGCCAAAAATATCTCACTAGGACAAATTTTTGTTGAATATCAAGCATGTTTACAAACTTAGATCATACATGCTCAATTATCTATGCCAAATCATATTTCACATAAAAACCAATTTTAATGACAAGGTCAAATCATTCCAGAACTCCATGGGATATATAAGATCATACTAGCATAAAGTCAATAGGACAAACTCAAACTACACGGGTATCTTTGATAACACATACATGCAATGCATGAGACTCTTTTTTTTTTCATTTTTTTTACATTTTATATAACAAATAAACTACAAATGAAACAAAAATACAAAAAGGAACAACGAAAAATCTAAACATGAACTAACCTAACAATCCACTTCACTCCTCCTCCAACACTTAAATGTTGCATTATCCTCAATGCATAAACAAATACGAAATGAACAATGAAAAATATAAAATAGAGGGTTAAAGGAAGCAAATGAACTAACCAATCACTGTGAAGGTGGGGTCTGGAATCCAGATCGCTGGTGGATACTATCCAAGGCACACAATAGCGCTATCCTAAGACCACAAGCTTATCAGCAATACCAGCGAGCTTGTCTCCATTGCTCGCCTCAAACTCAGCAAATCGACGCTCAAGATCATCCAATGTAGCATAAATAAGCCCAGTATCATCAATAAAGACTACTTCTTCTTCTACCTCTTCTTCTCCATTCTCTCTCTGCTCATTCCCTCTTGCCCAACCATATTCCTTATGACTGTGTACCTCATATTCATCCTCAGTCAGGGGCAAGGGACAACGGTTGGGACTAATATTGAAATCCGATGTCCTATAGCAAAAAGGTAGATCTGTAGGAAGGTATAAATGATGCTCACGATGCTTTCCTGCCATCCATCTGACATACTCCAATCCATCAAAACGCAGGACACTAATAGTAATGTCATCCCAGTTCAAGTTACCAAAATTGTAAACCTTGTCATTCGAATAGGGCTGCATGTAATCAAAACAAACTCCCTATCGACGAGCAATCAACGACACCAAACCTCCAAAAACAATAACATGTTCGACTCTCACATGAGTAACCCTAATCACCTCCTTGCAACTTCCCATAAATAATTGAACCCAATCAGGGATATGCAAAGCCCAGGGGTCAAACAGTAAGTATGGCTCCAGGATCTCATAGTAACCATCTCAGGATCAGCAATACCCAAGAAGCGAGTACTCGGAACTCTATAACACAATCTCAGCAGAGGATGAGTAATCATGTAGTCAAAGAATTTAACGCCCGACCCAAAGGATCGACCAATTGCCTCTTTCCACGTGTCCGGAGGATGTGGAGCAGCCAACTCAAACCCAACAACATCAACAGGCATCTTGGTAACACCAATCACTTGTGCAATGAGATCCTTAGTCACCACGAACTTTCCACCCCTCAAATGGAAACGAATCTCCAAATTAGAGCGATAATCCAAAGCAGCCAAGAACTCTCTCACCAACTCCGGATAGGTAAACTCAGCAAGATCCATGAAACCACTTAAACCTCCTTTCTCAAGAAGTTGAGATAATCCAAAGCGATGCAATGTCGGGGGATCGAAGAACAACGTGGATCGGTAATTCCTTTTCTCGAGATTACGCCAACACTCATCCTGCTCCAAAGTCATGAAGCTAGGCATCTCCATATCACGAAAATAAGCCATGATGCACAAACCGAGAAGATCGTGAAAGAACACCATAAAAACAACCAAAAACTCCCTCTCTGCACGCAGCGGCGGACGCCGATTTTGGAGCGGCGGGCGCCGGTGTACGCAGCACATGAATCCGAGTAAAAACGTTGAGAACCCAACATCCAACTCCTCCAAACTCGAAATTGATGACCAACTCTTAATTTCAAAAGCTTTCTTTTGTGGTAGGTATGAGATTGGTATAGAAAGGATTGAACTTGATGGATGACGGTAGTGATGGATGTGTTTGATGGGTAAGAAAACTTGATTGAAACACAAGGCTCTTTAGGTATTTGGAATGGACTCAAGTAGGAAAATTAGGGTTTATGTGTTTTCTTGAACCCAAAGGCTTTGAATGATCAAAATAAGAAATGAGATTATATGGTTAATTGGAAAGGGGATGATCATCTATCAAAAAAGAGAAAAATATTAGAAATAATAAAAATAATAAAAGAAATATAAAATAGATAGAAAGATAAAACTCTAATCCTAAGATAAATGGAAAATAGCTAAGATAAATCAATCTAACCTAAGATAGATAAAACTAACCTAAGATAAAATAAAATCTAATCCTAAAGATAGATAAAATAAAATCTACTCCTAAAATAAATAGATAGAAAGATATATAATCCTAATGAAGATAGAAAATATAAAACTAACAAAAAAATCCTAAAATAACATAAAAATATAGATAAAATAGGATAGAAAATACTCCTTTCCAATATTACCAAAAATCTGGGACGCGTCTGTGAACAGTGGAACGGCGGGCGTCGTTATGTGCAGAACGCCAATCCGTCATTCGATCAAGCAAATTTTGCCTACCAATAAGGTTCTAACACACCACTACTCTAATGTGCAACAATTAGACTAGTCCTACTTTATTGATTTGCTAAACTAAATGCAAAAATGAAACAATATTACCTAATCTACCTTGGGTTGCCTCCCAAGAAGTGCCTTTGTTTCACGTCTTTGGCTCGACGAGATGCATTTCTTGATCAAGTTATACCATCAAGATCCTCCACAGTTGTCCTTTTCTTGACAAGAGGGGGAATCTTAGGAATTTCTCCAATATTTTCGTCCATTGCACCAATCAATTCCTTATTGAAATGAGTTTCTCCTAGAGGTTGCCCTGAAATTGCAAAAACCTCAATATTGTTAGGAATCAATTACTCATAGGGAAGAACAATAGGTTCATTTGGATTAGACACATTCTCATGTGGCTCAAACAAATTCTCAATTTTCCTTTCAATTTCATCTTTCCCTAATTCAATTTTCTCTTTGTTAGAAGACTTAATAATCAATGACTCATTCTCAATAGAAGCATCTAACAAATTATTTGATTCATTTCTGCAATCAATATCATTAGAGTCAAGAACATCCACATAATCATTAGGAGAAAGAGTAATAGGGTTAAATATAGAAAATTCAATCTTTCTACCGTCAAACTCCATGGTTAGTGAAACTTCAAAGCAATCAATCTTAGTCTTGGTCGCTCGCAAGAATGGCCTTCCCAAGATAATTGAGGTTTCAGATGTACCCTGCTCCATGTTTAATATAAAGAAATCAGAGGGAAATATCAAAACATTAACCTTAACCAAAACATCATCAACAACTCCTCTAGGCTGAATACTAGAACGATGAGCGGGTTGTATAGTAACATTAATTTCTGACAAAGCATTGAGACCCAAAAACATGTACAAGTTGTATGGCATAACATTGATTGAAGCTCCTAAATCCAACATAGCCTTAGTGAATTTAGCATTACCTATTTCACATGGGGTAGTAAACATACATTGATCTCTGGATTTTTCAAGCAATCTTCTCTGTAGCAAAGCACAAACATTTTCATTCAAACTTACATTTTCCTTCATTCTCATCCTTTGCTTCCATTACATAGTACATAGTTCTTTAAAAACTTAGCATAGCGAGGCACAATTTTAATCAAATTGAAAACTGGAATATTTACCTCACAATGAGCAAAGGTGTCATAAATGATTTGTTCATCTTCCCACTTACGATCAGTTGTTAAGGCATGAGGAAAGGGTGGTGTAGGTCTTTGAACATCGGAAGACCACTCCTTGGATGATTTCTTTGCGGATGGCTCAACGTCAAAATTCGTATCAGCTACTGATGGGTACGACGGGCGGCGTTGTTGCTTCCATCACCTACGCCAATCACCTTCTTAGGCTTCTTTTCAACATTCCTAGTGGGTGTATTCACTTCTTTTCCACCTCCAAGGATCATGGCACTAACATTCTTCTTTGGATTAACTACCACTTGTTATGGCAACTTTCCAAAATCTTTCCCTTAAACACTCCAATCTCCTTATCCATTTGACTCAACAACTTCTCTTGAACACTCATCTTGTCCAATAATAATCTCAAAGTATCATCTCTATCCACTTGTTGCCTTGATTGTAGACATTGTTACCAAAGTTGCGGCGATGTCCATAATCCATAGCGCTCAAATCAGTGACACCCTCTTGAATCAAATGATACTTATCATTCGGATGATTTGGATCTCCACAGACACCACAAGGTCTAGGCTGCTGAGGTTGATTAATCTGCATAGCCATCTTGTTCACTAGCTCAGTAAGCCTATCTAAGTCATCCTTGCACTCCTCTAACTCCTTGGTGTTTCCCATATTGTTGCCATGCATTAGCCAACCCTTCGAAGATCTGCATTGCTTCCTGAGGTGTCTTATCCAAAATATCTCCTCCATTAGTAGCATTGATAAAACTCTTGTTTGTATCAAGCGAGTCCTCATAAAGATATAACACTAAATCATCCTCGGGTATACCATATTGTGGACAACTACCCTTAAGCTTCTCGAATCACTAAAAATACTCATAAAGACTCTCCACAGGTGATTGCTCAATACTAGATAGCTCCTTTTTGAGTTTATTGAGGCAAATAGCAAGAAAGTACTTTTGAAGGAAAGCTTTCTTCAATTCAACCCAATTAGTAATACTTCGGGGGGTAGATAATATAGCCAATCGCTAGCTGAATCTTTCAAGGTAAAAGGGAACACTCCCAACATCAATTGGTCATCCGTAAGGCATTGGGGTCTAAGTCTATCACACACAACAGCAAAGGTTGCAAGTTGTTTATTTGGCTCCTCCCCAGGCAATCCATGGAAGTAGGGTAAAATAGTAGACCAATTCAACTTATACTTAAATATTGAACCCTCAGGGAGATGAGGAAGTCTAATTGCAAGTGGTTGAGCATGCAAATTAGGTTCCTTTAGGTTTCTCAGGGTCCTTCTTGTCGGATTAACAACTATGTCTTCCATTTCCTTATTTGTGTCAAATTCGACCCTCGTTTTCAACCTAGAAAGAGATCTTTCAATTCTTTTCTTCCCCAGCAACGGCGCCAAGAATTTGGTGCGGGTCGAACCTCGTTGGCAATTTCACCCTTTGCTAAATAGTAATAATGGCCCAACTCAAAGCTCAAAACCAATATATTAGTAAATCAATGAATTGATAAACCAACAAACTAGTATAGCGATGAAGTCCGGAGTCGAACCCACTGAGAAGAACGGTTGCTATGCAATGTTTCTAACAATGATTCTTATTACAAAAGCAATGATTTGTAGCAAATTGATGACAAAGTAAAGTAAAGAGAAATATGATTGCAAAGTATTGATAATAAGATAGAGGAAATATTTCACCTCTAATTATTTGACGATGGTTGAGGTTTAAGGCCCAAGGATTGATTCAATAGTTATTTCTAAGCATATGTCGACTTGACTAAAGTTGATAGATCTAGAAGGATATAATCTTCTTATTTAATATCACTAAAGAATAACATTAAACACTCAAGTTTAAGGACCAATTGGCATGTCGATTCAATGCAATTAGAAGACAATAGGAACAACCCATATCAGCCCTAACAAGATCTAACGACATAGATCAATCGAAAGTATCCACTACAAAGACAGAGAAATATCACTACTTCAATGGCTTCATTTATTATCAAGAAAATAATGACGAATTCATAGCTTAGATGCAATTCCTAACATTGTGATCAATCATAGAAAGGAACACAAATATAATCAATAACAATAAGATGATAAATATACTCATAAATAACTAATCGAAATCAAATCCTCACCATTCATTCAACCATGTCTTCAAATTACATGCGAAACTATGAGTTTAGCAACTCATAGACCAAAAACCTTTTTTTCCTCTAATTGTGTTCCTTGTCTAACCCTAACAATGACTTATTGATGAACTCCTACTGAATATGAAATAATATAACCTAAATAGAACATGCAAATCCTAAAAATTATAATAATAATATAATATAAAATAAGTATCTTCGGATCCAAATCCCAATCGCTGAACACGGACTAGCGGCAGGTGCCGTGGTAAAACCGGCGGGCGCCGCCCTATGCAGTGGCCAATTCTCTTCTTTTCTTCGACGTTGTGCTTCCTTGCTCCTTTGTAGCTTCTTCCTCAGCCTTGAAATGCTCCAACACATGTCCTTTAAGCTCTTCGAAGATCCCATCCAAGGTCGGAATATAAAACTGCAAAATAAACTCTAAAAACGTTTAGATTCCGAACTTCAATACTTCATAAGAAAGATAAGAAACTATACCAAAACAAATGCAAAACTCCTCTAAATTCAATAAGATATAATTATAATGCCTATATGAAATATGCATGATCACATAGGGGTCAAGGGGAACAAATTATGGGGATCGAGCGCAATAGGTCCCAATCTCCTGGCACCTAAGCAATACCACTTCCGTCTTAGCAACTTGCCACCTAGCTCTCAACCTAGCCATTGTCTCCTTTAAAAGTGATATCCTTCAAATGTCAATCTTCTTACACTATCCATGTTCCTTACCAATTCCTACATGATGTGTTTGCTACTAGGGATTCGATCCGCTGTTGTGGAGGGAAATCAAGTATGCAAATATAAGAATATATGAAAGCAAACCAACTCCCTGTCCAAGCAAATAAAATACAAGAAACCCTCCCGTTGTAGTGGTAGGGTATTAAGGATCGTATCCACGAGGAAGTGTGTCAGCGCTCGCCTTTCTCGTTCCAAAAAGCTCTCGAAATCGACCAAAAGAGTACTCGATATTGAGTAAAGTAATCGATATCGACTACACTGTCGACTAAACCTGCATCTGCATAATAGAAAACAAAGAACCAGTCGATGTCGAGTAAAGGGTACTCGACGTCGACCAAGAGTGCTCGATATCAACTAGTCTATTGTCGATCTCGAGTGAATCTGTGCAGAAAAACGTAACTTTTTGAATAGAAACAAACACGAAATTCGGGGATTCGAATTCAATAAACTAAAAGCTTCCAGAATCGGGGATTCAACGCCACAACGATAACCATATAAGAATAATGCTAAAGCTATAAAAGATCATGCATTTTGATCTAATAACTTTCGTCATTAACAAATAGGAAGATAGAGGCGTTCACATAAACCCTAATTGTTACTAACCCTTTTCACATAATTAATCCGAATTTGCATTAAGATCACTTTCGCTTCAATAACACAAATAATGATCACCTTCGACTGTCACAGAAAAATCATGTAATTAGGGATAGAAGATGAAGTCGCAATAAAGATTGTACCTTTGATGCATTACCTTATATAGCTACCGTCCGGCTCACCCCGACCCTAGAAGCTGGGTGACTACTCGCTCTTCATCATCAAAACACATATCCATAAGATAAAAGAACTAACTTGCATTAAATAAAAACAAAGCTTACAACCGATCGAAGTCATATCCGCACTCGCCTCTTACAACTCCACTCGGCCACTAGCTCTCTCTAAACTCCTACCTTTGAATGTAAATTGTGTTGTAGAATAGAATGCCTAAGACTCAGCCCCTAGTGCCTTATTTATAGTGTCCAATCCCCTCTAATTAAGGAAAGAACAATTCTATCTATATCTAAATCCTACTTATCTCTTTCCTAAGGAATAAATTTGATAAATAAACATTAAATCTCTTAAAGTAAATATAGGAATTCCTAATGTGGATAAATATATATTCTCTTCATGATAGATCTTCGTGTCTTGGTAGGTAAGTAACATCTTATCCGAATCTCCACTCGATCTCGACTCGGGCTGGCCAGAGAAGTACTCGACATCGACCAAAGTACTCGACATCGAGTAGAATTTATCTTCTCCTCGGATTCTGCTCGATCTGTGCTCGGATTCGGACTCGACAGGTACTCGACATTGAGTAGAGTACTCAACATCGAGTACACTCTGTGCTCTCGAGTGGTTTGTTGCTCGACTATTGAATTTCGACCAGAAGTAGTCGATATCGACCAGTCTGGTCGACATCGACTAGTCTATCGAGTGCTTTCTCCCTTGTTTTCTGCTCGATGTGTTCTGGCTCAGCTTTTGTTTGACCTTGGACTTTCTGTATTCGACCTCGAGCTCTTCCATGGTTTCCTTCCTTCTCCGAATTGCTGTAAAATGCCTCAATTTCTGCGAAATTAAACAGAAACTAGTGTAGACCTCCATAATTGGAAAATAAACATAAACCATATAGATTCTGTATAATTCTAACCCAAATGTATGAAATGTATGCAAATATCGATATAAAAGTTAATGCAAAACATGGAAAAATAGGCGCACATCATCCGCTAAACGAATGTAGTCAGAACCCTTGCTTGATACAATTATATCTAGTTCACGACTCTAAATAAAATCACAACATTAAAAATATATATCAAAGGAGATGGAAATAATATGGATAGATAAAACCTGGAATTAGCCTTCATGATACAACAAACTCATGTCTTGAATCGTGGGGTGAAAAGGAAGTTAGCCTAGCATGGATTCCTTCAAACTAAACATGAAAAGATAATAGGAAAGTGTCTAATGGTACATCCCAAGTGGGAGGCATAACCGTTTCTAAGCGGCGATTGAAACCATAGGCTACATAGGTATTTATAGTGCTAAAAAACCGAGAAAACCCTAGAGAAGTTGTGCTTACTTGCCAAGAAAAGGACCCTTAAAACATAGAAACAAGTCTACCTTGGACAAGGATTGGAACATTCGAGTTTATCTACAGCGGCGGGTATTCAATATATTTTGTATTAACTATTCAGAACAAACCTAAAAAAGAACAGAGCAATTGGTTAAAACCATAGGCTAGATGTGTGTTTATAGTGCTAAAAGGTTGAGAAAACCCTAGAGAAGTTGTGCTTACTTGCCAAGAAAAGGGCCCTTAGAAGAAACAGATAAATCGCCATCGGAAAAGGATTGGAACATTCGAGTTTATCTACAACAGCGGGTATTCAGTATGTTTCCTATTAACTATTCTGATCAAAGCTAAAAAAGAACAGAGCAATTGATTGATGTTGTGAGCAGACGTAAACAAAGTAACAAAGCGATAAGTAAATGCAGACGATTGAATGTGAGAAAGGATTCACTCGCTCATCGCAACATGGTTGGTCAACTCTTTCCTTGGTTCTTCTTATTACTCTAGTGACTGGTTTATGTATGCGTGGAATGCTTCTTACTCTTTCTTGGGGTGCGAGCAGTAATAGGTCCCAATCTCCTAGCACTTTACCAATACCATTGGAAGTTTGCAGCAATGTATATCTAGTGTCACTCTAGACATCGGCCGTAACGAGAGCAATACTCCTCCAGTGTAGATCTCCTTACACAATCCAAATTCCCAACCTATTCTTCAGGACGTGCTTGCTACTATAGGTTCGACCTGCAATAATGGAGGTTGTCGAAACCCTAGCTGGATGTAACTTAGTTTAGGTGATTAATCGAGACAAAGAGACAACAAAATAATACTATAAAAGTAAAGGAGATGCAAATAATATAAATAGATAAAACCTGGATAACAAAACCATTGTCTTGAATCACATATGGAAAGGAAGTTTAGCCTAGCCTGACTATCTTAATGAAAAACATAAATAAAAAGGGTACTTAGGGTTCCACGTTGTAAAAGGGAGGTGGAACCCTCTCAAGGAGAAGGGGAGAGAGAGAGAGAGAGAGAGAGATTACATCTGTGAATTGTGAATGATGAAATGCCTAGGCTAGGGGTCCATTTATAGTGTTTGACGGGCTGAGAAAACCCTAGATTCAGCCCACAAATGGATGAGATTTCGTACCTGCATCGCGGGTGCTGAGATCGACGGGCGCTGTGACTCACTCCTCTCGCCGTGGAAATTCCAGTTTTTCACCCTTTATCACTTCGAATCTGGTCCCGATGTCTTCGTGGAAGTTGTAGATATTTGAAAGATCTTTCTAAAACATGATCATAATAGTCGATCTGACATCTGAAGTCATGGAAAATTGCGTTTTAATGTCATCTCGCCGTGTGGACAACTTCTACGGCTCGCTGTTTTTTCAGCTCTTAGACCTTGATTCCTTGCTCCGTTGCTGCTCGACTTGTCTTGTCTCTTTCGTGTCTTGTCCTAGTTCTCCTTATCTCCATTTGATCCATGATTCATTCACCACTCGAAGCTCGGATCTATCACCTACAAGTAAACACTAAAAATGTGTAGATTCCGACTTTCGAGACTAATTGACACAAGATGTGACTTATGCATAAAATATGTAAATATACGACCTAAACTACCCTAAAACTACCTAAAATTAATGCCTATGCAAAACATGCATTATCAAACTCCCCCATACTTACCTTTCGCTAGTCCTTGAACAAAATAGAACTTTAGAAGTAACCAATGTATACCACAAACATAATTCTTCATGTGTAGCTTCATCAAAATAAATATCATAAGTCAGTGCAAAAAACGGTAAGGTAAATAAACGTCCTAGCATGTATATGAGTTATCAAGTAACCTGCATGCCTTATCCATCCATTCTCACATGAAAATATGTGTTTCACTCACTCTCATGTGTTTAGGCTTTAAGAACAGCTCTCGACTCAATTCTTTGTACATAAATCATCTTATGCATTGATATTTATACAGAATTATCTCCACCAAATACATCAAAGCAAATAAGAAACAACAAGAGGTCTTTCGCTCAATGGAAGACTTCAAGGAAGATTCTATTCAACAAGTTGTAATGGGACTTGGTATGAAAGTAAGGGCTATGAGTTAATTTGGCCATTTGATGCTCTCAAACTCGGGAACTAGGATTCCTAAATTTACAACATAAACAAAAACAACTCAAAATTACATCAAGCTTCCTCAAACTTTAAGCATAAACTCTTAACCAAACATTTCATCCAATTCTCACATATACAAATGGATTGCAAACTAAGGCTCTTTATTGCAATACATAATATTTTTCTTTCTTTTTTTTCTTTTCCTTTTCAGTTATCTTCTCTTTGTTCCTATTTTTTCTTTTTCTTTTTCCCTTTAGAGCCACCTACTGAATACAATGTGAAGAAAATAAACCACGTAGCATTACATCGATCTCTTTGCAAAGCTTTCGACAATAATGCATAAGCTACTAGCTTTTTTTCTCTTCTCAAATGATAACTCCATTTACCAACTTTAAATCCTAATTTCTTGATGGGTCAAGCTTATCATCGGCTAGGGATATAATACATTTTGTGGAGCTTTCAAAACGAATAGCTAAAGGCTCAAAATTTGGCTTTAAGCAAAGATATATTGTAAGATAGATATGGTCGATAAATATGGGGTAAGAAAATAATTGCCTCTATCATATGAAACTCATAAGCATTGAGCATGTATTTTAATCGGTCTCAATAATAAATAAATATGTAAATATTCAGAGGTAAATGCATAAGAAGATTAAATCACACAGCAAAAGCAGGGGGAATATTTAGGAATATCCCTATAAGGCTAAAAATATCTCACTAGGACAAAGTTTTGTTGGATTTCAAACATGCCTAGGAACTTAGATCATATATGCTAGCTCAATTACGATCACCTAATATGTTTCACATAAAAATCCCAAATATAGGACAAGGCCAAATTATTCAAACATGCCATGGGACTTATATGATCATATTTTTAAAAGAATATTTTGAGGACCAACGAGGCTAGATTGGTATCTTTAATAACACCTATATGCGATGCATGATATTTTTGTATTTTTGACATTTTTCTATTTTTTCTTTGATTTTCATTTTTTGAATACATAATAAAGTGGTAAAATTTTCAAGTGCTGAAAATAAACATGAAAACAATCAAAGAGAGCGAAAATAACCAATAAATCTTACGTGTGAGAAGAGGAAACATAGTTACTAGATTACTCTTGTGGTGGTGATGGTGGATAGCCATGGAGATTTGGAGGCATTGGAACATTGAAACTCTGTCTTTCCCACACTTGAATTATTTATGGTTTTTGAGTTTTGACTTCCTTTCCTCTTGTTCACATCAGTTGTCTTGCATTTTTTCGCTTCCTCCTTGAATCATTCGTGCACTAATGTGGCCATCATGTTTTGAGCATCATAATTCTAAAAGATGTTGGAGATGAAGATCTCCAACGCCCAAGACTCATCCATCATAACTTTCTTGATTAGACAGTGCACCTCCATCTTCATCGACTAGTAAGGTACTTTTTGGCATTAGACATATCTCTAACTCCACCTTAAGTGTTTCAATGAATTCTTGTGCGAGATCGAGAGATATTAGGACACCTTGCTGCGTAAAGAACTTGAGTCCCCCTTTCTTGGGCATAACCTACACAACATCAAAAACTTCCAAACCCCATAAAGCATCTTTACAGAAAAAGATAATATCTGAATTCTTACAAGCTCCCAAATAACCCCCTTGCTTCCTCATCATGTATCAAATTAGTTAGTATATCTATATTCCAAATCTGAGACATGAATCAAGGAGAAAGAAAAGTGAAAGTTGGAACAAACTCATAAAATTTTCACGCAAAAATCTACCGGAAGACCTTCTATGCTACGTCGGCATTCGAAGTTTAGCCTAGCATCGCTATCTTCAAGCAAAACATAAATAAAAAGAGTACTTAGGGTTCCTCCCTCCCAAAGGGGAGGTGGAACCCTCTTAGAGAGAGAGATTGCGAATTGTGAATGATGAAATGCCTAGGGCAGGGGTTTATTTATAGTGCTTAACGGAATGAGAAAACCCTAGATTCGTCCCACAAATGGATAAGATTTCGTGTTTGCAATCGAAGAAGCGAATCTGGGAAAAATCCCTAGCATCGGCGGGCGCTGACACATGCGTGTGCTGAAGTCCTTCTATGGGTTCTGAGATCGGCGGGCGCCACTCCTATCGTGACCGCGACTCACTCCTCTCGCCGCATTGACAACAATTTTCACCCTTTTTCACGTCGCATCTGATGTGCATCTATTTTGCCATGTTTTGCACTTACTTTTATTCCGATTCTTGTTTATATTTTATACTTTTGGGTTGGGAAAGTAGAGAATTTTTGTAGTTTATGGTTATTTGCAAGGAATAGAGGTCTACACAAGTTTTGGTTTGATTTCGCAGGAATTTGAGACATTTCGGAGCAATCTATAAAAGAAATAACCGAGCTGGAATTTCACTCAATTGTCTAGTAAAGTTGACTCGACATCTACTGGACGAAGCAAGCTACTGAGATTCCACTCGACGTCTACTGAAGCTCACTCGACATCTAGTGAAAATAATCCACACTTGGAGCCAAGAAGAAAGGAGCCACTTGAGACACACTGAAGTACTCGATGTCGAGTGAAACCCTGGCCGCCATGACAAGTTTTTGAGGAGTTCGATTTGAAGGACAATTGCTTACACGTGAAGAAAGATATTTTATTCTCCTTAATGAACTTCTATCCTTATGGGTTAAACTCCACTTACCCTAGGGAAATTTTATTTATTTATTTTATTTTAATTAGAAAGTTTTAACTTCTGCAATTAGGATAGAGATTTCTTCCCTTGGCTAGCAAGGATTCATCTATTATAAATAAAGGCAATAGGCCTAGGGTTTTGAGCATCCATCATCACAGGCAATTGTGAACCCTACAGTAGTAAAAAAGAAAGAGGAGGCCTAGTGGAGAGAGAGAGAGAGAGAGAGAGAGAGAGAGAGAGAGAGAGAGAGAGAGAGAGAGTTTGGAGCGTTCGGTTGTAATCCTTCGAAAATTTCAATTCAAGATATCTCCTTTGTGTCTATTTCAATTCTCGTCATCAATTCAAGTTCTTTCCTTCATCTATTTATTTATGTGCTTAATCCGTTGCGAGAGTAGTGGACGATTCCATGTTTATGAAATTGAAGCGAAAGTAAATCTATTATGAATATGGATAGTAATTAGGTTTTGCTTACGAGAGTTAGTTAACCCTAATTATGAAAATGATATAAACAATTATGATTTTATACGAGATCCTCTATATTCTTATTTGTTGATGACGAGAATTGTCTATTTCAATGAAAAGCATACACCTTTCATGATTTGAGTATGTCGCTTGCATGGTTATTGTTGTGGTAATTCCTTAGCCTTGGAAGCTTTTAGTATATTGATATCAAAACCCTTTTTCTATTTTTGTTCACCATTCGCGTCCATTCTTACCTTCTTCGGTCGTTCCTTGTCGACAACGTTCGTTTCTGTTTTTCTATAATTTGACTCAAGATCGATTGGACTTTCAGTAGATATCCAGTGGACTGACCCGACGTCGAGTGCTCTATAGTCGATGGCATGTGTTTGCTTTTGTTTTGGAGGATGCACAAGGAATCTACTACCCCAACCGACATCGATTGGATCTCAGTCGACGTCCAGTGACTTCTGGTTGATGTGAGCCTAAATTGTCATGTTTTACACTTACTTTTATATCGATTTCTGCATGCATTTCATACATTTGGGTTAGAATAATATAGAATCCATGTAGTTTATGTTTATTTGTCAATTATAGAGGTCTACACTAGTTTCTGTTTAATTTCGCAGAAATTAGACGCACTTTAGAGATTAAAGGAAAGTCATGAAGAAGCTAAGGATGGTGCAGCCGGAGAAAAGCCCACTTTTCACCATTCATCATTCTGAATCAAGTTCTGGTGTCTTCATGAGAGTTGTAGCCCTCTAAAAGGGCTTTCCAACGCATACTCATATGCATCAATCGGACCAAATAGTACTCGGGAAAGTTCTCAATGTCGACCAGTCCTCCATGCACTCGACTTCTCCTTCCTCGACGAGTAACCCACCCGAGCCAGAGAAGTACTTGACATCGAGTAGACTACTCGACGTCGACCAGTCCATCCACTCGACTTCTCCACCTCCCTCAAGCAGGCCACCAGACGAAGCAACGTACTCGATGTCGAGTAGATCCCGAGGACCCAAATTGCGAATCTGCGAAGGTAAGCCAAGGTGAAGACATCTCTTCTCCTATTTCAATTGAAGATTTATCTATACATGGGAGAGGTTAGCCTTGGTATGTGCGCTTATGCAGGGTTTCCAATGACGATCCTAAGAAATATGAAGTCGGAGACAAAGTCTATGTCTCCAAATCAAAGAATCATTGGTTTCCGAACAAATTCAAGGATAAAAAGATGGGACCTTTCACAGTGAATAAGATCCATTCGGGAGGATTGCAGCTGATGGACAAGAACGGAGTCCTGTTCGAGGCCTAGTCTGCATGGGCGTTGCAGATGCCACCTTGAGCTTAAACGGAAGAAGTCGCTCTAGCGACTATAAAGTCTAGAGCTTGTAACAAAATACTAAGTTTTTTTGGATTGTTAGACATTTTTGCTTTTGGTTTTCATTTTGAAACATTATTTTGGGATTTTGCTATAGTGGATATTGTTTGCCTAACAGAATTTTGCAAGTAAGAGAATTGAAGAAGTACTCGACGTCGACCACCTGTCACAAGTAAAGAAGCATGTGATCGACGAGGATCACCCTGGAGGATTGCAACGTACTCGAGATCGAGTACTCTAGTCGACGTCGACTACTCTTCCTCGAGATCGACCACTTCTGCAACCATATTAGCACTCGATTCCGACGTTCTGCATACCTGTCTAGTGAGTTTCTTTCTTTACCCTTGTTTTTATACAGTGAGGACACTGTAATGTTTAAGTATGAGGTGGGGAAAGGGCTTACTCCATGCATATTTGCATTATGTGTGCATATTTAAAGTTCATTTCTCAAATTGCTTATACATGGCTATCTTTGGATTTCATATTTTATCTAAGTGCTTACAAGCGTTTTCTAAAGTTCATAAAAATCACCCCAAAATTTTTTTTATTAGTGTCATGGAAGCTTTCATTGAACTCGAAGATGCAAAATTGGATTCATTAGAGATATAGCATGAAATTGCCTAGTAAAGGGAAGTCGCAATGAAGTGCATTATTTTCTTGAAAACCATGAAAGGATGTAAATTTGATGTTGCTTCTGACATGATTGCATGATAAGAGTATGGAGGACTTTATATTTTCCATATAATGCTCATATTGTTATAATCCTAGCCTTACCTATGCTTATGCATCACAAAAGCAATATTGAGCCTTATTTCATATTCCCTCCACATGATCTAAATATTACCCATTCTTTACCTTATTTCCTTATCCGGGAATTATGTTGAGAATGGAAGTTACTTATGGAGATTATTATATGGTGTTTGTGTTGTTTTTATTATCATCATTGGAGTTTGATAGGAAAGTTTCAAAGTTATGGAAAATTTAATGAGTGAAAGAAAATCCGGTCACCTCAGGAGATAGAGGTAGATCGACCATGCCTGCGTTGAGATAATAGTTCCACGAGATGGGACACCAAGGTGAGGAGTCTGAAGCACTAAGTATCCGGGGCCATTCATGACACCCATGTTTGCGACTCGCGAAAAGGCAGTGCTGAGGTTAGAGAGGTAAAAGCATATAAGTGAAAAAATCAAAAAGTGAATTATGAGAGAATGAGGGATGTGGAAGTATCATATGAAGGGAGAAAGTGCATCAAAGAAAGAAAGCAAATTTGAAAGAATTCTCCCCGGATTTAGCACCACATTGCCCAAATATAGTCCACCACTTTACCTTTTGTCTTTTCTTCACCATGAGCTTAAATTAAAGTCCTCTTGATTATTAATGCTTTCTCATGAATGAATGTTTTTGCATAACCCTCCTTTTATGTGCGAAGTTGATTTTATGCACAGGCATGAATTTGTGGCATTAGTACCTTTTCGAGGATATTAATTGATTACAGGGTTGTATAAGAATGAATCTATGATGTTTAGAGTTTTGTTTCTTCCCATGTATGACCATTAAAAGTATTGCTTGAGGACAAGCAAGCTTAAGTATGGGGTGTTTGATGTGAGTCTAAATTGCCATGTTTTACACTTACTTTTATATCGATTTCTGCATGCATTTCATACATTTGGGTTAGAATAATACAGAATTTGTATAGTTTATGTTTATTTTCCAATTATGGAGGTCTACACTAGTTTCTGTTTAATTTCACAGAAAATAGACGCACTTTGGAGCTTAAAAGAAAATCATGAAGAAGCTAAGGATGGTGCAGCTGGAGAAAAGTCCACTTTTCACAATTTATCATTCTGAATCAAGTTCTGGTGTCTTTATAAGAGTTGTAGCCCTCGAAAAGAGCTTTCCAACGCATACTCATTTGCATCAATCGGACAAACGAGGACTCAGGAAACTGCGTTTCAAGACGGAGCAGAATGCTGAAAGCTGACAGAACTAGTCGACGTCGACCACTTTGGTCGATGTCGAGTACTTTGGACAACAAAATCATACAAGATCGAGAAGCCAGTCACTCGAGAGCACAAATCTAGTCGACGTCGAGTGAAGTACTCGAATTCGAGTACCCATGTCGAGTCCAGAAGGTAGTCGACCTCGAGTGCAATCCGAGGAGAAGAAAAGTCCTCGACGTCGAGTACTTTACTCGAAGTCGAGTACTATCCAGAAGCAATCTGAGCCGAGATCGAGTGTAGTCCGAGCCATGTGGATTACTTGCAAGCAAAGACACGAGAAATTTTATCTAATCAAGTGAAGATCTATCAAGAAAAGGAAGATTTATCCACTTTAGTCTTACTTTCCTTTAGAGATTTATTTGTTTTATTTCAAAATTTAATCATTTATCTTTAGATAGATAGGAATAGATATAGATAGAGTATTCTTTCCTTGGATAGCGGGGATTGAATACTATAAATAAGGCCTTAGGGGCTGATTTTAGGAATCATCCAAGCCACAAGCAATTGTGTTCCACCATAGTTAGAGAGAGTTTTCGAGAGAGCTTGGAGCCGATTTGAGTTGGAGTAGTCGAGAGACGTTTTGACTTCGATCGGTTGTAAGTTTTGGTTTTATTTGATGCAATTTAGTTCCCTTTTAATATTGATGAGTTTCTTTATGATGAAGAGCGAGTAATCACCTAAATTCAAGGGTCGGGGTGAGCCCGACGATAGCCATGTAAAGAATGCGATAAAGGTACAATCTTCTAATGCGATTTCGTCTTCTATCCCTACGAGCATGATTCTTTTGCGACAGCCAAAGGTGATCCTTTTTTGTATTATTGAAACGAAAGTGATCTTAATACAACTTGGATTAATTATGTGAAAAGGGTTAGTAAGAATTAGGGTTTATGCGAAAGCCTCTATTTTCCTATTTGTTAATGATGAAAGTTATTTGATGAAAAAGCATGATCTTTTATACCTTTTGCATTATTTTATATGTTTATCGTTGTGGCGTTGATACCTCGATTCTGGAAGTCTTTTATATTATTTAATTTTCCATTAATTTCGCATTGCTTATGTTCTATTTCTGTTTTGCGAAAGGTCACGTTTTAACATTCTGCACAACTCGACTTCGACTGAAATCTACTCGACGTCGAGTACTCTATTCCACTCGACATTGCTTGTTTTTCGTCTGCTTTTGCTTCTGTTCTTCTGTTTTGCATTTTTACTTGACTGAGTGGTCGACATCGAGTACTCTACTCGACGTCGAGGACTCTGCTGGTTGAATTCGAGAAGATTTTGGAGCTGAAAAGGCGAGCGCTAACACGCTTCCTCGTGGATACGATCCTGAATTCCTTCTACTACAGCGGGAGGAATTCTTGTAATTTATTTGAGAGGTTCAGGGATTGGTTTGCATTTATTTTATAATTGTTTAATCAATTCTTCCTCCTAGCACTGGTCAACGCATAGAGCTGCTTTCGAGACTGATTTTGCGAGCACTGACACGCTTCCTCGTGGATCGATCCTGACTCTCTACCACTACATAGGGAGGGAATCTTGTAATTTATCTGCGTGGATATGGTTTGGTTTAAGTTTATATATCTCAATATTTATTCATTATTGATTCTCCTCCCACAACAAATTTTGGCGCAATTGCCGGGGAAGCCATCAATCGTGCCCTTTTTATTCTCTTTGACGTTCTCTTTTAGTGTTGTCTTGTAGGTGTATACGACGCGCTAATCGCATACCTGAGTTTCAGGGATTAGAAGAACTAGAACGCTTCCTTCGTCTATAGGAAAGGTTGAAAAGGCTCATGTCAACAAGAGGCAAAACTTACTATGGAACAGGAGCTTGAGAAGCTCCGCAAGCAGGTGGAGGAGCTCACCACCAGGCAGACTGAGTACAATCAGAAGGAGGCTGAATACGCTAGGAATGAGCAAAGATGGGAGGCATGGGCAGTTCGTGATGCCTAAGCCAAGAGGAAACTTGAGGAACGACTGTAGCACATCCCTCAGAATGCGAAAGAATACATCCACCCTACTCTAGAAGTGCAAGAATCTCCTATTATTCTTCCTCGCATTTCTTTTGAAATTAAACCTACTTTCATTTTTGAGGTTAGGAGACATACTTAGGAGGGAAAGACTAACGAATGTCCTATAGCTCACATTACTACATACCTAGATCTATGTCACTACCAAAAACACAGGAAATAGCCACGGTCAAATAGCCACGAATTGGCCACGAATGACCGTGGTTAAACGGTTTAGGCACGGGCATAGCCATGAATTTGACGGTCATCGCCATTCGTGGCTATATGCCTCGTCGCTAACAGCCACCAGCCCAATATCTGTGGCTAATACCCACGATCTGACAGTTCCATGGCTATCTCCGTGGCCGGTTCGGAAACGGTCAATTCGTGGCTAACGGATAGTCCATGGCTAACGTCGTGGCCACCCAAGGGACATCTCTTGGTAGGTCATTGCTAGTGCCATGGCTAATGTCGTGGCTAGGTATGTGGCCATGTGGCGTAATGCCCGTGCCTAGGTATGTGGCCATGTGACGTAAGGTCCGTGGCAATGTCGGTGGCTATAGACGTGGCCATTTGGCATATTGGCCGTGGCTATGTCCGTGGATACATCATTGCTACATTCGTGTATCCATATTATTAATTGTATTGTGAGCTCGGTAATAAATATAATCTAATTATTTATTATAATTGGGCACGAACACATACAAAACACATACCACTGTCATAATTTGTTCGTCCAAAACTAATACAAAGCACATCCACAACCACCACAAGTTTGACCATTCAAAACAAAACCAGAAGTTCAACCATCCACAACACAACAAAAACAAACCCGCAAGTTCAACAACACGACATGTGAAAATACGACAATGTCTGAAGACAGTACGTGGGAACCCATAACAGAAACACACAACTTAATTTGATTTGCCTTTGCCCTAACAGAACTGCATCATGGTGTTGAGGAGCTTCTCCTACCAAGCTTCATTGGCCTTCCTAGTAACGCCCATTAGTTGCTTCCCAATAGCAACCATGTCCTGTCGGACAGTTGAGCTGATTTTTTCCTGCACTCAATCTCCAAATGACGACATTTCTTGCTTGAGGTTTGTGGTGACCTGGCTCTGCAGCTGATCCCCAAACTCCACCATTTCCTTCCTCAAGTCTTGCTTCATGCTTGAAAGCTCAAAGATGACATAGTTCTTCAAAGGGGCATCACTAGCAGCTGCAACGGCTTTTGGATTCGGTGTTGACTGCAATATAGCTGGCGACTCCGATCCCATGCCCACAACCCGACCTTTCTTCACACCTCCTGTCGTCTTGATCCACAAAGCATTCATGTCAACCGAGTGGGATGCATTCTAAGAGACAGCATCATCAAGCAAGGCCTCTTCTTCTACCAAATGGTCGAACTTTTCCTAGCCAAAGAACACGACCAAGTTGTTTAATGCAACTCAATAAAACCAGCAGCAATGTAAAAGAAAGCAGCACAACAAAACCAATTTATCAAACATTAAAAGATCACAACAAGAAAACAATTTAAAGAAAGTAGCAGCAACAGCAAGATTAAAATTAGATCACATCATCATTATGGTGTAAAATATTTAATGCAAACCAACAGAACCAATTTATCAAACATTCACAAATGTTGACAACATAACCAATTTCCTGCAAACTGGCCTTTCAAAAAAAACAGACATATATAATAACCAATTTCATAAAACATACATGCTCAATAACATAGAAAACACAACCCTATCACCAACACATAAAATATATAGCAGTACCTACGCATCATAATCACATATTGGAAGCTGATGCACTCACAACCCATACAACAACATAAAAAATACCTGAGTATAGCAAGGTACCAAACAAAGCCATAAAGACTATTCACATAACAAGTACATAACATAAAGGGTCGATTGAAGTTGTTACTTACCACAGTTTCTTGGCATTGAGCACCAGCCCAAGATCCATCTCTTTTCCTATGGCACCTTTCAAATGTTTGCTTTGGGGTTGGATCTTTTCCAAGCTCCTGTCTCTATAAGTAAATGTATTCATTTAATTAGTGCACATATACAAACCAAATAGATGGTTAATAATGAATGTAAGAGTGATTGAAACTATATGAAATGGGAAAACAATAACAACATTTAAGGTTGACATACCAGTTGATCCTTGATTATAGTTGTCGAAATCGATCCACCACTGAAAATTGGAGTCCCTTTGTCTATTGCAATGGCTCTGTTTTGCTTGTTAAATTCAGATTGACGACAAAAATTTTCCTCCTTTGCCCATTTCTCCACCATTTGGACCCATATCACTTGCTTCACCCATGTAGGCTTCTTTGTTTTTCCATTGCGAGCCTTCCCAAATATGTTCCCAAGGTGGTCCCCTCCCTTTATGTTGAAAGCCTTGTACACAACTGCTTCTGAGTAGACGTTTTCATCCCATCGTGTTTGCTTCTGGACATATTGAACAAAGAAGTCCACTTGTAATTAATTCACACTTAAGCACTGAATGTTAGCAGAAGTAATGAATTTTTTTTACCTTGAACATTCCCCACCATAACTCTAATGTTATTTCAGGAACATCACTCCACCTTATATAGGGTCCATCGAAATGTGAATGAATAACTTGGAGCATGACACCATACGAAGGATTTGTTGAATCAAAGCTTCACATAAAACCCAAAAATATATATAAAAAAATGTTATCAATATAGTTGGCTTGAGAAAAAACATACACAGTTGGCTTGACCATGAAACTGGTAACAAGAATTAGCATGAAAAAATATACACAGTTGGATTCAAAAATGAACTCATACTTAACCCTGGTTAACCATGAAACTGGTAACAAAAATTAGTATGAAAAAAGTTACAAAGTTGGATTGAGAAATGAAATCATACTTAACCATTCTTAACCATGAAACTGGCAACAAAATTTAGCATGACAAAACATACAGAGTTGGCTTGAGAAATGCAATCATGCTTACCCATGAAACTCAGCAAAGACACACAAATAATTAACAGAAGCACTCTAAGTTCCATGACCATAGAATAAATAATTTCATAATGCACCCTAAGTTCTCTAATGGAGCAAAAAAAATCACTTCTTACTTCTTCAACACAGACAGAAGTTCAAACCAAGTATTCAAAGTTCCAGCAAGGCATACAAAACAGATGAAAGGAATTATAAATGCACGCTATGTTCTGTAATTTCATAATACAGAACATAGATCAAAGCAGGTACTTGAATAATTTTAGAATGCACCCTAAGTTCTTTAATGTTAGGATCCATGACCATAGATCAAAGCAATTATAAATGCACTCTATGTTTTGTAAAGTAGCAACAAAATTACTTCTAACACCATCAAAACAAATGACATAAGTAAAATAATGTGTTCAAAAGGTCAATCATTTCAGAAACTATCTTAGCAAGCAATTGCATATGTTCAATTTATTTAAAACATGCATTCAATGTTCCATTACAACATATTATACACACAATTGCAGAAGCTCTCTTAGCTAGCAAAACTAAATCAAGCATAATTAGGGGGGGAAATATATACAAAGTTGACTTACAATCCATTGACCAGTAAAAAAGAGACTAGTATGTTCCACCGTGGGGCTTCTTCCTCATTTTCTTGGGCTTCTTCCTCATTTTCTCTGGCTTCTTCCTCATCTTGTTGTCCTTCATCGTTTTCTTGGTCTTCGACAATCTCTGGGGCATCCTCGTCGACGGTCCTTCCTCGTTTTCTTGGCCTTCGACAATCTCTGGGGCATCCTCGTCGACGGGGTTCCCAGAAACTGTGTTGTCTTCTGCCTTAGATGACGAGCCCCTTTCACAAACCGGCGATGGAGATGGGGAAGCCGAAAAACCACGATAAGTTCCAAGAGCTTGAGACACAGAGGGATGGGAGGTTGCAAGCACTTGGTTGGTTTCAGTATTTTGGGAGGCGGAGGGGTTAATGGTTTCAGTACCTTGGGAAGCAGAGGGTTGGGAGGCTTAGGTGGGGGGGTTGTGGGTTGAGGATGCTACGTTCGCCCGTTTGGAGGCCCTGGCAGAGGGACGAGATATTGCAGGAGCTTGGTTAGTTTCAATAGCTCGGGAGGAGGAGGGCATTGCGCTTGCACGTTTGGAGGCCCTGGTAGGAGAGGTCACTCGTGTGTTGGCCCTTGCAATTACCCTGCCCAGAGATCTGGCCAATGAGGGCACCGGAGAGGTAGCAAGAGAAAGCACAGGTTGGGAGGCATTAGCGGGAGAGGGCACCGGAGTAGAGACAGTTGTGGCAGCTAGTGGTAGTCTTGTTCGTGTCGTGTCTGGAGCTAGTGGTGGTCGGGTGTTGTCATGGCGAGAAAATCTCCTTAAGCCTCCCCGCATCTTCGCAAGTTGATGGTATGAGAGATGGTTTCTCAGTGGAGGGAGGGTAGAGGGGATTCGGAGCAAAGATTGAGAGATTGAGAGAGGGTTTTTGGAGAGATGGGAGCTGGAGATTGAGAGATTCAGAGAGTTAGGGTTTCATCGACATAGAGATTGAGAGATGAGAGATAAGTTAGGGTTTGGGAATTTGGGAATGTGAAACTTTTCATTTGTCGGGTGAATGAAAATTTTGGATTTCCCTCGCCCGCGTGCTGAAAATTGGGAGAGGAGAGATGTGTGGGCTGGGCTAAAAAAAAAGGCCCATCATTTTTCGGGTTAAAAAAAGGCCCATCACTTGTCGGGTTACAATTGAGAGAGGGGAGATGAGTTAGGGTTCCTCGTTGTTAATTTCGCCGGAGAAGGTAAGCAGATTCTCGGTGGATCGAGCTTGGGTGGCTTCTATGGATGGCTTCAGTCAATGGGTTTGGTGAATACCGTCGATGGAGACAAAGGAGTTTGAGAGAGGAGAGATCAGTTGTGGCTTCGAATTTCTGGAGCGTATATGCCTCATCTCTAATCCAATTCTTCAATGGTTGAAACGGATTACAGGTTCCATCTCTCTTCCACACTAATCTTCAATGTTTCTTGGTATTCTGAAATCATGTATTTCTTCTTCTCACATTCCAAAAGGATGCCTTCGGGTAGAGTTTGGTCTCCCCCGAAACTTTTCCTAAAAAAAACTCAATATGACCTAACTTGACCCAACCCGAACCCGAAATCCATTTGACTTGAACCGACCCGACCCAAACTCGACAGACCATACAATATATCTGATATAGGACCCGACCCGACATATGAATGAACCCCAATAGGTATACCCAAACTCAACATGAACAGCTCGATTGCAACATCTAACTTGACATGCCGGAGAAGAAGATCTTAGCGGAAGGAGCACTATGGAACTCGAAGAACAAGTGAAAACCCTAGATGCTTCTGTCTATAAGATGAAGTTCATATAGTGAATGAAGTGAGGTAGCATCAGTGGATCGAAGGCGTATGTAGGGTAACCAAGAAATCGCAGCCTAAATTCAAACGTTGCGTTTCGCCTAAGGCGTGTTTCCAAAGAATGAGCTTGCATCGTCCACCGATGACGGGAGTAACTTGGCATCAATCCAACTAGAGATCGGACCCAAATGGCCCAATACAATTCTATTTGTATTTTTAAAAACCCACACTTTCTAAAACTACTTAAGTTGTAATATACTACAGTAATATTTTAAAGGGTAAATTACACATAAACACCCGTAAATTATGGTACTTTTAAGATAACCACCCATAAAAACTTAAATTACAATACCCATAAATTTGACTTGTTTTCATATGATCACCCACACATTAAACCCTCAATTTGTTTTGTTTAAAATGATTAAAATACCCCTAATTCAACCTTATTTGTTTGTACTTCGTAAAGGAAAGATGTTGCATGTATATAAGTACGTGTTTGGATTCCAATTGTATTATGTTTATAATGTAAAATAGACAAGGTCGTCTTTGGTAAACAAAAAATTTAAGATAAATTAAGGGTGTCTGGATTCCATAATTTATTAATTATATATAATGTAATAGTTTTATCTCGATGTCTGTGATTCTTTGGTTGAATTATTATTTTACCTCTATTTTTATAAAGAAATTTAGTTATACAACAAACTGCTCATATAAACCGAAGTAAATTGAATTATAATTAAAATGGAATGGAATTAAAACCCATCCTAAATACTCCAACCAATATATATCTAATGGAGTTGCAATGTGAAGAGTCGAGACTTGCAACAACTCCTAACAGTCTCCTCTCCTTCAAATGTTGATTAAGTTAAGGATAAGCTCTATAATAAAACAAGATTGTTGCTTTAAAAGAAGGGTAAATTAGCTCATATCTTAAATTACAAACCATATCATTTAAAAAATAAGCTAAAATTATACATCTCATTTGACAAATTATCTGAACATGAATAATTTTATTATAATTTCTTCTTTTTTTAAAAAGGGTAAAAGTAAAACCGGATTATTTAACAAATAGGAAGTCTTATGAAAACAAATCATTGCATTAAATACAAATAAGCTTGAATTAAGGGTATTTTAATCTTTCTAAACAAAATGAATAAAGGTTTAATGGATGAGTGGTCTTATAAAAAGATAACTAATTTATGGGTGATTTACTGTATTTTAATTTTTTATGGGGGGTTATGTGAAAAGTACTATAATTTACAGGTGGTTATGTGTAATTTACCCTATTTTAAAATGAATAAAATGCAAATAAACATACACTTATAGATGAGATTTAGATAAATTATAAATACTTTTTTTATTAGATAAGAATTCGAGTCCAGACATATCTGAAACTCGAGGGCCGGCAAGCCGGCAGACGAAAGAACCGTCTAAACAACTAAAATAAACAACATAACTAAACGGTGCAATCCAGACAAGGTAAGCACTCTACAACAAGTGAAACCAAGGAGGTCTAAACAAAACAGGAAGTGGTTAAAGATGACAGACGAAGCCAAGCCCCACTATGAAGCAGAACCGTAGGTCAGCGGTACATCAGGACCCGATCATCCTATGGGCAGTGAGGACGTAACTCCAGGGAAACAGTAGACCCGAAAAGAGGAGATGCCACGATACACACCACCACGACCCCAACCTATCCTGACTCCAAACGCCAAAACCATATCCATGAAGAAGAAACGCCAAGTCACACCAACGCAGAGCCCCACAACACCCGAATAAAGAGCATCCGAAAACCTTGACGGAATTTAGATTACCCTAATGGGTTTTAGTACACACTTATACGAGCGGTTTGAAACCACGCGGGATTTTAATCAATAAGTAAACAAAAAAATTTAATATGCTTAATTTAAAAATTAAAATATTAAATTAAGAGTTTGGGTCAAACTTCAGGCCCAAGAATTGCCTTGGGCCCAAAGGATGGAAATCGGGCCCAAAGCAACGGGCTTGGCAGGCCCGAAATGACACCCAAGGCCATGAATGGAAGCCTCAAGCCACAGTGCGGAGGAAAACAGAGGGCAACGGAGAGGAGGCCGGCGCGAGGCATCAACCAAAGAAATTGGCGGAGGAACCCAGTGCAAGACAGGCCGGCGAGGAGGCAGAGCAACTCCAGGCCGCCAGTGAACCAGCCCGTGCCGGGATTGAGGCACACGGCAGCCACCGCCGACACGAACACAAACTGAAAGGAGTCCGGAAGAGGTTCAGCGACGACCGAAGCGATGACCCGAAAATCGAAGGGCATGAGTTCAAAATCGTTGGGAATAATAATGGATTCAGGATCCACATCTAAAAATCAGCAAAATACCCCAAAAAATGTGGGATTTGTAGATCAGAGAACGAGAGTTTGGAAAGGGGAGGGGGAACGAGGCCTAGACAGAGGAGCACAAAATAGCGCCGACCGTAAGGTAGAGCTAACAATCGCTAGTGAACGTCGGAGGGAGAGAGGCCCTGAGCGGTGACAGCAAGGAATCCACCACCGGCGGAGGCCAATGGTGGGGGTCCGAAGGCAAACAACATCGCCGGAGGTATTCAAGACACTCGAATGGGGGTGGGTTAGGACTCCCGGAGGAGGGCTAGTGCTCCCGGAGGAGGAGTGGGTCTCCCGGATGAGGGTTAGTACTCCCGGAGGAGGGTTGGGTCTCCCGGAGGAGGGTTCGTACTCCCGGGTCCGAAGGATTGGGTCATCCGGTTGATAAATTATAAATACAGAATATCTAAAAAGACACGATCTTCTTCATTAAGTTCGTTACAAAATAAAACTAAAAAAGTTCTTTATATGCCATATCACTACGTGGCTTTAAATGAGCCCTTGGTAACATTTCTATTGTGTAAATGGCATGGACATTTTTTATCCATTCCGAAATGGCTCACCGGAGAAGACTTGTGGGTAGTACCCATAGGTCGCCAGTTCGAACCCCGGAATGGCTGCTCTTTATTTACCTTTTCAAGGCATGGACATTTTTTCGATGAATAAAGGAGAAAAGGATGTTGACACTACTTTTTCCTTTCTCAATAATATCATTATACTATATAAATACACCAAATTCAATAAAATTCCACATCGAATATCAAATTCATTTTAAAATCACAGAGCAATTGCAATACCATAATATGGTTGCTTTTATCACTTCAATCAAGAATCAAGATGTATAGCATAGAGCTGAAAGCAAATTCTTTCCCCTTAAATTGGTAAATAAAGAGCGGTCATCCGGGATTCGAACCGAAGACCTATAAATACTACCCAACAAAAAGAGCACTAAAAGAAAGTTGCAGACTTTTCTTTATACGGAGTAATTTCTAAAAGAGCACTAAAAAACATCTATCCCTCTATAAAAATGGACCAAATAAAAATGTGCATGAAGATAATCATAGAAAAAGATAAACTTTATGATATTTATCTACTTTTGGGTTTCAGATTTTTCCTTTTCAATGGATGCATGTTATCTCACTTTTGTGTTGGAGAAGCTTCCGAACCTTGAGGGGCCGGGTTCAAAATGAAAATCCCCATCTCAAAATTGTTCTACCTTCCAAATGTGCTTGAATGATTCTACACATTAATACGAACAGATGATTCATCAAAGTGGTGTCTTCCACCGAATTGTTCAATCTTTGCAAGTGTTTAGTACTGAAGTCCGTTAGGACTCAGGATCGGGGGTCGTGTGTACGTGTGCGCCCATGCGCTAATAACCTAGCACATAAGCCGAGCGGGGTTCCATCCTAAAACCAATTGGCGTTAGGAGGAGTAACCCACTAGCTTATATACTATGGCTTCTTTGTTTGTATAATCGATGTGGGACTCTTTTGTCTCTTCACATTCTCAACAGGCCCCCGCAAGTTCAACTAGGGTCGTCTTTCGCCTCTAGTTGACACTTGGACAACGGGTCCAGCATCTCATGCTAGCCCAGGATTGAGAGTCGGGCCGTTTTGGCTTTTTTCGCTCTGATACCATACTGAAGTCCGTTAGGACTCAGGATCGGGGGTCGTGTGTACGTGTGCGCCCATGCGCTAATAACCTAGCACATAAGCCGAGCGGGGTTCCATCCTAAAACCAATTGGCGTTAGGAGGAGTAACCCACTAGCTTATATACTATGGCTTCTTTGTTTGTATAATCGATGTGGGACTCTTTTGTCTCTTCACATTCTCAACAGGCCCCCGCAAGTTCAACTAGGGTCGTCTTTCGCCTCTAGTTGACACTTGGACAACGGGTCCAGCATCTCATGCTAGCCCAGTATCGAGAGTCGGGCCGTTTTGGCTTTTTTCGCTCTGATACCATACTGAAGTCTGTTAGGACTCAGGATCGGGGGTCGTGTGTACGTGTGCGCCCATGCGCTAATAACCTAGCACACAAGTCGAGCGGGGTTCCATCCTAAAACCAATTGGCGTTAGGAGGAGTAACCCACTAGCTTATATACTATGGCTTCTTTGTTTGTATAATCGATGTGGGACTCTTTTGTCTCTTCACATTCTCAACATGCCCCCGCAAGTGCAACTAGGGTCGTCTTTCGCCTCTAGTTGACACTTGGACAACGGGTCCAGCATCTCATGCTAGCCCAGGATCGAGAGTCGGGCCGTTTTGGCTTTTTCCGCTCTGATACCATACTTAAATCCGTTAGGACTCAGGATCGGGGGTCGTGTGTATGTGTGCGCCCATGCGCTAATAACCTAGCACATAAGCCGATCGGGGTTCCATCCTAAAACCAATTGGCGTTAGGAGGATTAACCCACTAGCTTATATACTATGGCTTCTTTGTTTGTATAATCGATGTGGGACTCTTTTGTCTCTTCACATTCTCATCATTTAGTTGGCCGTGTCCCAAAATATATATTAATGTAATCGATCTCTTTCTTTCTTCTCTTAATGAATTTGGTTGAAATATTGGTAGTTCATATATTAGATATTAACGTAGATAAGAGAGATGATTCTTACTAGAGGGGAATCATTCAAATTTGATGTATTTATGTCATTTATGGCATTTTGTTTGGGAACTTAGAAATAGAATTATTTTTCGCAATACTTCGGGTACAGGTATTATCTATACTCTAACTCAAACTATAGACAAAATATCATGTTGGAATAAACAGCAAGTAAAAATAAAGTTACCTAAACGTGTTAGACCTCCTGATAAATTAATTTGGAAATGCCCTCCTATAAATGTCATTAAGATCAATGTAGATGCTTCGGTGAAAATTGATACTCAATCGCAGGTTGGTTGTATTGTTAGGAATAATGATGGTCTAGTTCTTCGGATTCATAAATGTAACGTTAGGATGATTTCGGTCATTCTAGCAGAAGCTTTTGCAGTTTATACAGATATAAGACTAGCAGTGGAGATGGGGATTCGTAGAGTAATAGTTGAAAGTGATTGTGCAATCATCGTCAATGCCATCAATCAAGTGAACAATATACCATGGGAGGTCGCTCAAATAATCCAAGAGATCCATTCTTTAAGCAAATATTTTGAGAGAGTCACAATTCAGCACTGCTATAGAGAGGCAAATGGTGCAGCTGATTTTCTTAATAAATCTCAGTTGAAATGTACTTTTATTTTGAGTTCCTGTTGTTGTGAGTTCCAGAACATCATCTTGCGAGATGATCATAGATGTCGTTAGTACATCCAATTTATTGTCTACTGTAAAAAAAAATCTTATGTATTTATGGTGAAATTAATCAATCCACACCTTTGTGTTTGTCAAATTTCAAATTTGAATCTTATTTATGCGCAAGATTAATATTTTTTGTTTTATAAAACTATTTAGGGATGGATAAGTTCTTTATCATCGAGGTTAAGAAGAGCTTCCCTATCTCCTTGAGACTACATAAAATTACTTCTGTATTCCTATTTACAAATAAATCTAAAGAGGCAAGTGAAAATAAAACTTGAAACAAAGAGATCATAACAAAACGACACTTTAATAATAATAAAAAAATTGATACAATGCAATGATTTGGAGTTGGTCAACCTCGGTTGACCAACGTCAAGTGCGTTCTGACGAACGAGATCATCAATCTCGGTTAAGAGGCGCTCATCAAGAATAGTCATCATGAGTTCGAGGTGCGCCAACCTATCAGTTACCTGGTTCCCTTCCCTGAAAGTGTGTTAGAAGGTGATGCTGTCGAACGCTCTGCATAAACCTAGGATCCGATAATCATCATCTCAACTTTCCACGGGACCTTCCAAATTTCTTTTATGACATTCATCACCGTTAAGCGGTCCCCCTCCACCTCTAGAAAAGAGAAACCCCTTAAAGCAAATTCCCGTAAACTAGCCGGGAGACCGAGGCACATCGCTTGTAAAGTGGAAACCGAACCGTGGCCCTGCGCCACGCAAGAAAGGAATACACCCTAGTAATTCCAAATGACAAACCCAGAAGCGGCAAGTCCAGATGCGACTTTAGTTCCATCAAAATTAAGTTTCATAAAATCTTATTTGAGTTTTCCCCATTTTACCATTTTTTGTCTTTTGGTCCTTTTTTGGTGGGTGTTTGATCTATTGGTTTCCATGTCTTCTTCGAGGTTGTAGTTTGAGCTTTTTTTCAACTCATTATTTGTTGTTCTATGTACTTGATCCATTCGTCCACATTCCTAATATCATTGATGTCGAATTGTATTTTGTTTCTCATGGACCAGACTCCCCAAGGGAAGAAGGCAATGACCAATTTCTGCTCTGTTGAGAGCTTAATATAAAGATTCAGGTGATTATATCCTTATATGTTTGTCCATTTTTCCCATAATGGTCAGAGTTGTCTAACAGTGAAGATATGTGTCGCATCGTCTTCATTGTAGTTGCAGAGCTGGAAATCAAATGGTACATTTACTCTTTTATTTCATAATATGATCTTCGTTGGTGTTCCATTTACTAGGCTTTTCCATAGAAATTTTTTATTTTTGGCGAGCAGTCAATTTTCCACATCTAGTCTAGTGGTTCTGAGTTAGTTCTCAAGCTCTTGTGATATAGTCTAAAGCACTAGCAGTGGAGAACCAACCGTTTAGAATACAACTGGTATTCCATTTCATTAGTTGGTATAAAGATTTCAAGGATTTTATCCACAATGTCTAAAGTGTTTCTTTTAGTTTTCATATGTTCTATGTCTTCTTTGGGTTTATATATTGAGCAAATGTCTCCTTTTCTTCAATGTGGTCATGAAGGCTTTTTTGTTGTAGGCTAATATCATAACTTAACCATTTGTCCTTCCAAAATTTTATGGTTTTCCCATTACTAACTTGCTAAATTAGTCCTGTGCAAAATTCTTCTTTTAACTCTATCAGTTTTGCCCATTGTCATGAAGTTCCCTTTCCGAAAATAGTCCCAAATCTCAGTCTCTCTTAGATATTTTTCTCTAACTATTTTTACTCACTTATTTTGTGGTTCAGCTAGAATTTTGCAGAGAAGTTTCATTTGCAGCACATTTGTCATATCCTTTTTTTTATGAAATCCTAGTCCATTATCACTCTTTGGTTCGCAGACTTTGTCCCATCCAATGAGTAGTTTATGTCTAGAGTATTTAATCTAGAAGAAGCCTCTGTTTAGTTGGTCGAGTTCTTTATGCTTAATTGCTGGAAGGATAAAGTTCCGCATTATATAAGATGGTTTTGCCGCAAGGTTTCACTACAAAAAAGAATTGATTTTGCTACACAAGTGAGCAACGATAAGGATCTATCGTAGCGACTGGTAGGTAATTTCCAGGGCATTTGCCCCATTCCAAATGTTTGCAACCACAATGCAGTGTTGTTTCAACATTAGCGACCTTAATTAGCCACGGCGTAATTTTTTCGTTGCCATTGCTCCATTTTTTTCCACGGTAATCCCATACCATCGCTAATTTTATGACGACAGTGCCTAGACTTTGCTTCTTTTGCGATGGAAATGACAAGTCGCCTTGACTAAAATCACTCTTCCTTGTTGGGTAAGTTCGTTCTCCCTGCACTTTGTTAGTTGATTCTTAGTTTTTCCAATGATGTCTTCAAACATGTTTTTGTTCACTCTGTCGTTTATGATTAGGCAACCAAGATATTAACAAGCACAATTTGGTTAGAAATTTGTAAGCAAGATTGGATTCGTTGTTTTTGGTCATTTGTAATCCCTTTTTTAGCTTGGAATGCTGATTTTTGGAAGTTGCCTTTTTGGCCGGAAATCCGATACTAGTCATCCAATATTTTTTTCACAACATGGCATCCTTCCAGGATCACCTTGATAAAAATGACGATGTCGTCTGCATATGAGAGGAAAGAGACGAGGGTTCCATTTCTCGAAGGTTTAAATCCAATAGTGTTCATTGATTGTTCGTTTGTTGTTGGAATTTTCTAGCTAGAATCTCATAATCTATGATATAGAGGTATGATTATATGGGATCGCCTTGTCTCAGGCCTATTTGAGGCATGAAGTTAGTGTTTGCTTCATCATTCACTAAAATGGAGAATGATACCGTTTGAATACATTCTTTAATCCATCCACAAAAATTTTGACGGAATTCGAACTTAGACATATTTCAAGAAGCAAGTCCCAATCCATTCTGTCATATGTTTTTTCCATATCAAGCTTTAATAATAAATAAAATAAATTAATAGAAAAAATAATGCCTATCACTTAGAGCAATTTTAACGGTACTATTCAAGATGCTTATTTATAAAAAAAAAAATTAATAAAAAACTATCAACGTGGGGGTATGGATGCTTGAAGGATGCAAAATTAGCATCGATGCTAATTTCCTCACCCTTCAATTCATTCATCGCCTATACAAAAGAGGGGGGACACATGTCATGATCTCACTGGCGGTGGGGAGGAACGGCTGAGATCAAAGCCAAATAACGATTGAGATTTAATCTGTCACATGTAAATTACATTCATATAATGTCATTTTTACTATTTAAAATGCAATTTTAAAAAAAATATCATAATACTAGATTCATTTTTCTCTACACATTGACATCAATTTTGAATATGTTTCGACATATTTTGAAAAAAAAAATGATTTCTTTGGATATAATTATATTGTAATTTTCCTCGGTAAATTGGATCTTGGGCGTTCGTTGTCCGATTGTTTATTATAATACCTTTCCGGAGAAGGGAATCTCAAAACTGGATCATATGTTCTTTTACTTATTCATTTTATAAATGATGGAAATTTTATAATTAAATTTTAGGAAGTAAATACTAATATAATATTATAATAACATTATAAACATGTTGGAAATATTTGTTATGGAAGGGTATATTCGTAAATTGAATTAGTTAAAAAAATATGGACTGTGGGATGCTAGAGATGCTATTGTCAAAGTGTAAAAGTAAGACCATGTGCAACCGAGAGTCTCACGAATCAAAACTCATTTCAGCCACATCAGCAACTATCCTTGCCACGTCAGCTTTCCACTAACTTTTCAGCTTTTTACATTTTTCATCTGCAACAAAGAGTCGCACGAATCAAAACTCACTTTACACTTTTTTATATTTATTAAGCTAAATGTTGATTTATTTTACTTAAAAATTTTGGTTAATGATATTATTAACATTAATATTAACATTAATACGTATCATTAAAATAAAAAGGCATACAATTAAATTTAGAAATATTTTATTAACTTGATACACTAAAAAACACCCAAAAAAATTACACAACTTAAACTTGCAAACAACATATTAAATTTGAAACAAAACACACTCCTACAATAAAATTAAACGTCATCTCCGGGAGTGCCAAATTTCTGCCATAAATGTTCAATCTGGTCGGCCTTGAGCCAATTATGCATACTCGTGTCTGAGAGTTTAGCCCTATTTTGTATCACTTCACGCACTTCAGCTCGATAATTTAGGATGATAGGTTGAACTACATGAACTTCATAGAAGTCGGATGGATCATAGTATTGTTGATATGTATCACGTTCATCTTCAACGATCATATTATACAAAATAATGCATGCCCTCTTTATTTTCCCCATCACATTAATTTATGGGTGATTTACTGTATTTTAATTTTTTATGGGGGGTTATGTGAAAAGTACTATAATTTACAGGTGGTTATGTGTAATTTACCCTATTTTAAAATGAATAAAATGCAAATAAACATACACTTATAGATGAGATTTAGATAAATTATAAATACTTTTTTTATTAGATAAGAATTCGAGTTCAGACATATCTGAAACTCGAGGGCCGGCAAGCCGGCAGACGAAAGAACCGTCTAAACAACTAAAATAAACAACATAACTAAACGGTGCAATCCAGACAAAAGCACTCTACAACAAGTGAAACCAAGGAGGTCTAAACAAAACAGGAAGTGGTTAAAGATGACAGACGAAGCCAAGCCCCACTATGAAGCAGAACCGTAGGTCAGCGGTACATCAGGACCCGATCATCCTATGGGCAGTGAGGACGTAACTCCAGGGAAACAGTCGACCCGAAAAGAGGAGACGCCACGATACACACCACCACGACCCCAACCTATCTGACTCCAAACGCCAAAACCATATCCATGAAGAAGAAACGCCAAGTCACACCAACGCAGAGCCCCACAACACCCGAATAAAGAGCATCCGAAAACCTTAACAGAATTTAGATTACCCTAATGGGTATTAGTACACACTTATACGAGCGGTTTGAAACCTCGCGGGATTTTAATCAATAAGTAAACAAAAAAATTTAATATGCTTGATTTAAAAATTAAAATATTAAATTAAGAGTTTGGGTCAAACTTCGGGCCCAAGAATTGCCTTGGGCCCAAAGGATGGAAATCGGGCCCAAAGCAACGGGTTTGGCAGGCCCGAAATGACACCCAAGGCCATGAATGGAAGCCTCAAGCCACATTGCGGAGGAAAACAGAGGGCAACGGAGAGGAGGCCGGCGCGAGGCATCAACCAAAGAAATTGGCGGAGGAACCCAGTGCAAGACAGGCCGGCGAGGAGGCAGAGCAACTCCAGGCCGCCAGCGAACCAGCCCGTGCCGGGATTGAGGCACACGTCAGCCACCGCCGACACGAACACAAACCAAAAGGAGTCCGGAAGAGGTTCAGCGACGACCGAAGCGATGACCCGAAAATCGAAGGGCATGAGTTCAAAATCGTTGGAATAATAATGGATTCAGGATCCACATCTAAAAATCAGCAAAATACCCCAAAAAACGTGGGATTTGTAGATCAGAGAACGAGAGTTTGGAAAGGGGAGGGGGAACGAGGCCTAGACGGAGGAGCACGAAATAGCGCCGACCGTAAGGTAGAGCTAACAATCGCTAGTGAACGTCGGAGGGAGAGAGGCCCTGAGCGGTGACAGCTGGGAATCCACCATCGGCAAAGGCCGATGGTGGGGGTCCGAAGGCAAACAACATCGCCGGAGGTATTCAAGACACTCGAATGGGGGTGGGTTAGGACTCCCGGAGGAGGGTTAGTGCTCCCGGAGGAGGACTGGGTCTCCCGGATGAGGGTTAGTACTCCCGGAGGAGGGTTGGGTCTCCCGGAGGAGGGTTCGTACTCCCAGGTCCGAAGGATTGGGTCATCCAGTTGATAAATTATAAATACAGAATATCTAAAAAGACATGATCTTCTTCATTAAGTTCGTTACAAAATAAAAGTAAAAAAGTTCTTTATATGCCATATCACTACGTGGCTTTAAATGAGCCCTTGGTAACATTTCTATTATGTAAATGGCATGGACATTTTTTATCCATTCCGAAATGGCTCACCGGAGAAGACTTGTGGGTAGTACCCATAGGTCCCCGGTTCGAACCCCGGAATGGCTGCTCTTTATTTACCTTTTCAAGGCATGGACATTTTTCGATGAATAAAGGAGAAAAGGATGTTGACACTACTTTTTCCTTTCTCAATAATATCATTATACTATATAAATACACCAAATTCAATAAAACTCCACATCGAATATCAAATTCATTTTAAAATCACAGAGCAATTGCAATACCATAATATGGTTGGTTTTATCACTTCAATCAAGAATCAAGATGTATAGCATAGAGCTGAAAGCAAATTCTTTCCCCTTAAATTGGTAAATAAAGAGCGGTCATCCGGGATTCGAACCGAAGACCTATAAATACTACCCAACAAAAAGAGCACTAAAAGAAAGTTGCAGACTTTTCTTTATACGGAGTAATTTCTAAAAGAGCACTAAAAAACATCTATCCCTCTATAAAAATGGACCAAATAAAAATGTGCATGAAGATAATCATAGAAAAAGATAAACTTTATGATATTTATCTACTTTTGGGTTTCAGATTTTTCCTTTTCAATGGATGCATGTTATCTCACTTTTGTGTTGGAGAAGCTTCCGAACCTTGAGGGGCCGGGTTCAAAATGAAAATCCCCATCTCAAAATTGTTCTACCTTCCAAATGTGCTTGAATGATTCTACACATTAATACGAACAGATGATTCATCAAAGTGGTGTCTTCCACCGAATTGTTCAATCTTTGCAAGTGTTTAGTACTGAAGTCCGTTAGGACTCAGGATCGGGGGTCGTGTGTACGTGTGCGCCCATGCGCTAATAACCTAGCACATAAGCCGAGCGGGGTTCCATCCTAAAACCAATTGGCGTTAGGAGGAGTAACCCACTAGCTTATATACTATGGCTTCTTTGTTTGTATAATCGATGTGGGACTCTTTTGTCTCTTCACATTCTCAACACGCCCCCGCAAGTGCAACTAGGGTCGTCTTTCGCCTCTAGTTGACACTTGAACAACGGGTCCAGCATCTCATGCTAGCCCAGGATTGAGAGTCGGGCCGTTTTGGCTTTTTCCGCTCTGATACCATACTGAAGTGCGTTAGGACTCAGGATCGGGGGTCGTGTGTACGTGTGCGCCCATGCGCTAATAACCTAGCACATAAGCCGAGCGGGGTTTCATCCTAAAACCAATTGGCGTTAGGAGGAGTAACCCACTAGCTTATATACTATGGCTTCTTTGTTTGTATAATCGATGTGGGACTCTTTTGTCAATTCACATTCTCAACATTTAGTTGGCCGTGTCCCAAAATATATATTAATGTAATCGATATCTTTCTTTCTTCTCTTAATGAATTTGGTTGAAATATTGGTAGTTCATATATTAGATATTTACGTAGATAAGAGAGATGATTCTTACGAGAGGTGAATCATTCAAATTTGATGTATTTATGTCATTTATGGCATTCTGTTTGGGAACTTAGAAATAGAGTTATTTTTCGCAATACTTCGGGTAAAGGTATTATCTATACTCTAACTCAAACTATAGACAAAATATCATGTTGGAATAAACAGCAAGTAAAAACGAAGTTACCTTAACGTGTTAGACCTCCTGATAAATTAATTTGGAAATGCCCTCCTATAAATGTCATTAAGATCAATGTAGATGCTTCGGTGAAAATTGATACTCAATCGCAGGTTGGTTGTATTGTTAGGAATAATGATGGTCTAGTTCTTCGGATTCATAAATGTAACGTTAGGATGATTTCGGTCATTCTAGCAGAAGCTTTTGCAGTTTATACAGATATAAGACTGGCAGTGGAGATGGGGATTCGTAGAGTAATAGTTGAAAGTGATTGTGCAATCATCGTCAATGACATCAATCAAGTGAACAATATACCATGGGAGGTCGCTCAAATAATCCAAGAGATCCATTCGTTAAGCAAATATTTTGAGAGAGTCACAATTTCAGCACTGCTATAGAGAGGCAAATGGTGCAGCTGATTTTCTTGCTAAATCTCAGTTGAAATGTACTTTTATCTTGAGTTCCTGTTGTTGTGAGTTCCAGAACATCATCTTGCGAGATGATCATAGATGTCGTTAGTACATCCAATTTATTGCCTACTGTAAAAAAAAATCTTATGTATTTATGGTGAAATTAATCAATCCACACCTTTGTGTTTGTCAAATTTCAAATTTGAATCTTATTTATGCGCAAGATTAATATTTTTTGTTTTATAAAAATATTTAGGGATGGATAAGTTCTTTATCATCGAGGTTAAGAAGAGCTTCCCTATCTCCTTGAGACTACATAAAATTACTTCTGTATTCCTATTTACAAATAACTCTAAAGAGGCAAGTGAAAATAAAACTTGAAACAAAGAGATCATAACAAAACGACACTTTAATTAAAAAAAAAAAATTGATACAATGCAATGATTTGGAGTTGGTCAACCTCGGTTGACCAATGTCAAGTGCGTTCTGACGAACGAGATCATCAATCTCGGTTAAGAGGCGCTCATCAAGCATAGTCATCGTGAGTTCGAGGTGCGCCATCCTATCAGTTACCTGGTTCCCTTCCCTGAAAGTGTGTTAGAAGCTGATGCTGTCGAACGCTCTGCATAAACCTAGGATCCGATAATCATCATCTCAACTTTCCACGGGACCTTCCAAATTTCTTTTATGACATTCATCACCGTTAAGCGGTCCCCCTCCACCTCTAGAAAAGAGAAACCCCTTAAAGCAAATTCCCGTAAACTAGCCGGGAGACCGAGGCACATCGCTTGTAAAGTGGAAACCGAACCGTGGCCCTGCGCCACGCAAGAAAGGAATATACCCTAGTAATTCCAAATGACAAACCCAGAAGCGGCAAGTCCAGATGCAACTTTAGTTCCATCAAAATTAAGTTTCATAAAATCTTATTTGAGTTTTCCCCATTTTACCATTTTTTGTCTTTTGGTCCTTTTTTGGTGGGTGTTTGATCTATTGGTTTCCATGTCTTCTTCGAGGTTGTAGTTTGAGCTTTTTTTCAACTCATTGTTTGTTGTTCTATGTACTTGATCTATTCGTCCACATTCCTAATATCATTGTTGTCGAATAGTATTTTGTTTCTCATGGACCAGACTCCCCAAGGGGAGAAGGCAATGACCAATTTCTGCTCTGTTGAGAGCTTAATATAAAGATTCAGGTGATTATATCCTTATATGTTTGTCCATTTTTCCCATAATGGTCAGAGTTGTCTAACAGTGAAGATATGTGTCGCATCTTCTTCGTTGTAGTTGCGGAGCTGGAAATCAAATGGTATATTTACTCTTTTATTTCATAATATGATCTTCGTTGGTGTTCCATTTACTAGGCTTTTCCATAGAAATTTTTTATTTTTGGCGAGCAGTCAATTTTCCACATCTAGTCTAGTGGTTCTGAGTTAGTTCTCAAGCTCTTGTGATATAGTCTAAAGCACTAGCAGTGGAGAACCAACCGTTTAGAATACAACTGGTATTCCATTTCATTAGTTGGTATAAAGATTTCAAGGATTTTATCCACAATGTCTAAAGTGTTTCTTTTAGTTTTCATATGTTCTATGTCTTCTTTGGGTTTATATATTGAGCAAATGTCTCCTCTTCTTCAATGTGGTCATGAAGGCTTTTTTGTTGTAGGCTAATATCATAACTTAACCATTTGTCCTTCCAAAATTTTATGATTTTCCCATTACTAACTTGCTAAATTAGTCCTGTGCAAAATTCTTCTTTTAACTCTATCAGTTTTGCCCATTGTCATGAAGTTCCCTTTCCGAAAATAGTCCCAAATCTCAGTCTTTCTTAGATATTTTTCTCTAACTATTTTTACTCACTTATTTTGTGGTTCAGCTAGAATTTTGCAGAGAAGTTTCATTTGCAGCACATTTGTCATATCCTTTTTTTTATGAAATCCTAGTCCATTATCACTCTTTGGTTCGCAGACTTTGTCCCATCCAATGAGTAGTTTATGTCTAGAGTATTTAATCTAGAAGAAGCCTCTGTTTAGTTGGTCGAGTTCTTTATGCTTAATTGCTGAAAGGATAAAGTTCCGCATTATATAAGATGGTTTTGCAGCAAGGTTTCACAACAAAAAAGAATTGATTTTGCTACACAAGTGAGCAACGATAAAGATCTATCGTAGCGACTAGTAGGTAATTTCCAGGGCATTTGCCCCATTCCAAATGTTTGCAACCACAATGCAGTGTTGTTTCAACATTAGCGACCTCAATTAGCCACGGCGTGATTTTTTCGTTGCCATTGCTCCATTTTTTTCCACGGTAATCCCATACCATCGCTAATTTTATGACGACAATGCCTAGACTTTGCTTTTTTTGCGATGGAAATGACAAGTCGCCTTGACTAAAATCACTCTTCCTTGTTGGGTAAGTTCGTTCTCCCTGCACTTTGTCAGTTGATTCTTAGTTTTTCCAATGATGTCTTCAAACATGTTTTTGTTCACTCTGTCGTTTATGATTAGGCAACCAAGATATTTAACAAGCGCAATTTGGTTAGCAATTTGTAAGCAAGATTGGATTCGTTGTTTTTGGTCATTTGTAATCCCTTTTTTAGCTTGGAATGCTGATTTTTGGAAGTTGCCTTTTTGGCCGGAAATCCGATACTAGTCATCCAATATTTTTTTCACAACATGGCATCCTTCCAGGATCACCTTGATAAAAATGATGATGTCGTCTGCAAATGAGAGGAAAGAGACGAGGGTTCCATTTCTCGAAGGTTTAAATCCAATAGTGTTCATTGATTGTTCGTTTGTTGTTGGAATTTTCTAGCTAGAATCTCATAATCTATGATATAGAGGTATGATTATATGGGATCGCCTTGTCTCAGGCCTATTTGAGGCATGAAGTTAGTGTTTGCTTCATCATTCACTAAAATGGAGAATGATACCGTTTGAATACATTCTTTAATCCATCCACAAAAATTTTGACGGAATTCGAACTTAGACATATTTCAAGAAGCAAGTCCCAATCCATTCTGTCATATGTTTTTTCCATATCAAGCTTTAATAATAAATAAAATAAATTAATAGAAAAAATAATGCCTATCACTTAGAGCAATTTTAACGGTACTATTCAAGATGCTTATTTATAAAAAAAAAAAATTAATAAAAAACTATCAACGTGGGGGTATGGATGCTTGAAGGATGCAAAATTAGCATCGATGCTAATTTCCTCACCCTTCAATTCATTCATCGCCTATACAAAAGAGGGGGGACACATGTCATGATCTCACTGGCGGTGGGGAGGAACGGCTGAGATCAAAGCCAAATAACGATTGAGATTTAATCTGTCACATGTAAATTACATTCATATAATGTCATTTTTACTATTTAAAATGCAATTTTAAAAAAAATATCATAATACTAGATTCATTTTTCTCTACACATTGACATTAATTTTGAATATGTTTACTATAATACCTTTCCGGATAAGGGAATCTCAAAACTGGATCATATGTTCTTTTACTTATTCATTTTATAAATGATGGAAATTTTATAATTAAATTTTAGGCAGTAAATACTAATATAATATTATAATAACATTATAAACATGTTGGAAATATTTGTTATGGAAGGGTATATTCGTAAATTGAATTAGTTAAAAAAATATGGACTGTGGGATGCTAGAGATGCTATTGTCAAAGTGGAAAAGTAAGACCATGTGCAACCGAGAGTCACACGAATCAAAACTCATTTCAGCCACATCAGCAACTATCACTACCACGTCAGCTTTCCACTAACTTTTCAGCTTTTTACATTTTTCATCTGCAACAAAGAGTCGCGCGAATCAAAACTCACTTTACACTTTTTTATATTTATTAAGCTAAATGTTGATTTATTTTACTTAAAAATTTTGGTTAATGATATTATTAACATTAATATTAACATTAATACGTATCATTTAAATAAAAAGGCATACAATTAAATTTAGAAATATTTTATTAACTTGATACACTGAAAAACACCCAAAAAAATTACACAACTTAAACTTGCAAACAACATATTAAATTTGAAACAAAACACACTCCTACAATAAAATTAAACGTCATCTCCGGGAGTGCCAAATTTCTGCCATATGTGTTCAATCTAGTCGGCCTTGAGTCAATTATGCATACTCGTGTCTCAGAGTTTAGCCCTATTTTGTATCACTTCACGCACTTCAGCTCGATAATTTAGGATGATAGGTTGAACTACATGAACTTGATCGAAGTCGGATGGATCATAGTATTGTTGATATGTATCACGTTCATCTTCAACAATCATATTATGCAAAATAATGCATGCCCTCTTTATTTTCCCCATCACATTAATATCTCAGGCAAGTGCCGGATAGCGTATAATAGCAAACCGAGCTTGTAAGACACCGAACGCTCGCTCCACATCTTTACGTGTTGACTCTTGACAATTGGAAAATAATGTATCCTTCGCACCAAAAGGGTGTCGAGTTGATGGAATGAACGAAGCCCATTTGGGATAAATGCCATCGGCGAGGTCATATGTCATGTTGTAATGATTACCATTTACAACAAAATTCGCCGTAGAAGATTCACCGTTTAGGACATCATCAAATACCGGAGAACGATCAAGAATGTTTATATCATTACACATACCTGGAGTTCCAAAAAATGCATGCCAAATCCACAAGTCATAGGATGCAACTGCTTCCAAGACAACGGTTGGCTTTTTATCACCCCTTGCGTATTGACCTTGCCATGTAGTTGGACAATTTTTCCATTCCCAATGCATGAAATCAATACTTTTGATCATGCCGGGCCAACCACGAGCATCTCCAACGAACAAAAGACGTTGCATGTCTGTTGCATTCGGCCTCCGTAAGTACTCGTCCCCAAATAGAGTGATGATGCCATCAACACGAACGTAATCATCAACAACATCAGCGCTAACCCCATGCGCTAGCAGGCGTATGGCGGCCATACATTTCTGCAACGGGGATAGGCCTAGGCGACCAGTTGCATCCGGACGTTGATGAAAGAACTCAAAAGAACTGGACAAAGCGTCCACCACACGTACAAATACGTGTCGCCTCATCCGATATCTTCGTCGGAATTGAGCATCATTGTAGGTTGATGTTCTAGAGAAATAATCTTCAAACAACCGAGCATGTCCGGTTTCTCGATCTCTGTCGATGTAATTTCTGCTTCGACTTGGACATGAAGAACTGCTACTTCAGAGGCTCATATTGACCACATACTCCTCGAGATTGTCATTGAGTTCAGTATCCTCTGTTGAAAAGTAGGTAAGTATATCGGGGATTTCTAGGGATGAAGAAGTAGTTGAAGACCTAGATGAAGATGTGAAGCCAAAGTTTATAGGTTTTTTGGACATTTTGCAAGAGGAGATTGAGAGCTAGGTAGATGAAGATGTGTGTACGATTCATTTGATGAACTAATCAGGTATTTATGGACGTTTCATGGCCGACCGTTGCATCATTGCGGTTTTAAATTCAAATTTAAATTTCAAACCGACATTCCACATTTGAATTTGAATTCAAATTTGAATAACTTCAATAATGGGTTTAGTCAAAGTCAGTAGCTTCGGAATAGGGTAAAGCTGAGATTCCTCCAAGCTTTAGTCATTCAAAGCATCGGAATAGGGTAAAGCTGAGATTCCTCCAAGCTTTGGTCATTCAGAGCATCGGAATAGGGTAAAGTTGAGATTCCTCCCAGCTTTATTCATTCAGAGTTTCGGAATAGGGTAAAGCTGAGATTCCTCCAAGCTTTCATCATTCAGAGCATCAGAATATGGCAAAGCTGAGATTCCTTCAAGCTTTAGTCATTAAGAGCTTCGAAATAGGGTAAAGCTGAGATTCCTCCAAGCTTTATGTTAGGAGGGAAACTAGTTATCAAAATAAATCGAAATAAACCAACTCCCTGTCCAAGCAAATAAAATACAAGAAACCCTCCCGTTGTAGTGGTAGGGTATTCAGGATTGTATCCACGAGGAAGCGTGTCAGTGCTCGCTTGATTAGTTCCAGAATCCTCTCGTTTTAACCAGCAGAAGTCCTCGATGTCGAGTAAAGTACTCAATGTCGACTACCTCAGTCGAGTTAATCTGTAAAACAGAATAACAGAAAACAAAGCAAAGCAATGTCAAGTACATAGTACTCGATGTCGACAAGAGTCCTCGACGTCAACCATTATTTTCGATCTCAAGTAGTCTGTAGAATAAAAACCGTAGCTTTTCGCAAGAAAGAAAGACAAAATCATCACAAAATTTGTGGGAATTCAATAATATAAAAAGCTCCTAGAACCGGGGTTTCAACGCTACAACGATAACCATTTAAGATTCATGCTAAAGGTATAAAAGATCATGCCTTTCATCAAATAAATGTCGTTATTAACAAGTAGGAAGATAGAGGCTTTCGCATAAACCCTAATTGTTACTAACCCTTTTCACATAATTAATCCAAGTTTGAATTAAGCTCATTTTTGCTTCAATAACACAAACAAGGATCACCTTCGACTGTCGCATAATAATCATGCTCATAGAGATAGAAGACGAAATTTCATTAAAAGTTGTACCTTTGTCGCATTACCTTACATGGCTACCGTCGGGCTCACCCCGACCCTAGAAGTTGGATGACTACTCGCTCTTCATCATAGAAACACACAGCAATAATAAAAGGAAACTAAATTGCATTAAATCGGAAAATAGTGAGCTTACAACCAAATATCGCCAAAAACGTCTCGCCTCGCTTTTAACGCCACTCGGCCTTCACTCTCTCTCTAACTCTATGTAACACAATTGCTTGTGGCTTGGATTGGATTATTTTTGGATGATTCCTAAAATCACCCCCTAAGGCCTTATTTATAGTATTCAATCCTTGCTATCCAAGGAAAGAATAATCTATCTATATCTAAAACTATCTATCTAAAGCTTAATGATAAAACTTGGAAATAAAACAAATGAATCCTTAAGGGAAATATCTAATTGTGAATAAATCTTGATATATCTTCTCTTCAAGTTGATGGAATTCCTCATGCCTTAGCTTGCAAGTAATCACACACTCACATCTTTACTCGATTTCGACTCGGAAGGGCGCAAGGGAGTACTGGACATCGACCAGAGTAGTCGACGTCGAGGACTCTTCTTCTCCTCGGACTATGCTCGAGCTCGGGTAGATTTCGGACTCTCGATGGGTACTCGACATCTAGTAAAGTCCTCGACGTCGAGTAGATTTATGCTCCTCGAGTGGTCTCCTGCTCGAGTGGTGGATTTGGATTAGCTGTACTCGACATCGACCAAAGTGGTCGACGTCCACTAGTGTTGTCGATTGCCTCCTTTCTTGTTTTCTGGTTGACGTGCACTGGCTCAGCTGCTACTCGACCTCTTCTTTGATGTAGTCGACCTCGACCTCTCTCATGGTTTTCTTCTTTCTCCAAATTGCTATAAAATGCATCGATTTCTTCGAAATTAAACAGAAACTAGTGTAGACTCCATAATTTTCCAAATAAGCATAAACTACATAGTTCTGTATAATTCTAACCCGATGATATGAAATGCATGCAGAAATCGATACAAAAGTTAGTGTAAAACATGGCAATTTAGGCGCACCTATCTTGACTTTGGACCAGATTGATAGAGGCATGATACTTACACTGGCTCCTAAGTCACATAATGCATTAAACTTATATTGACTATATCCAATAGTTATAGAAAACTTACCTGGATCTGGCCTTTTCTCTGGTAAGTCCATCTTGCTACATTCCTTTGCAATCTCAGCCATCGGCCGCTTTTTGCTTAGGATCTCCTTGAGGAACTTTACGTACGACGGCATCTCATGAAGAGCTTCTGTGAAAGGAATGGTGACATTGAGCCTTTGAAGCATCTTTACGAACTGCTGAAACTTCTTCTCTGCTGGATCCTTCAATGATTTGGTTGGGAATGGCAGCGTTTTCTTTTTCGGAGGTGCAGGAGTGTGGTCGACATTGTCAGAAGGGTGGTCGATATCGACTGGAGGTTGGTCGACGTTGAGTAGAGTGGTCGACTTCTGGGAAGGCTTCTTGTTCTGCTCGACATCGACCACAGGGTCCTCCACATCGACCAGATTATGGTCGACGTCGAGTGGACTAGTCGATATCGAGTACTTCTCTGCATCTTTCTGCTTCGTGTTTTTCTTAGGTGTTTGCATCTGACGCTCACTTCTTAAATTCATAGCAGCCACCTGTCCTGCAGATTTACCCTTAGGGTTAGGTACAGAGGATCCAAGGAGCGTACCTGATTGTTTGGGGACGGATGTAGCTAATTGACCAATCTGGGTCTCCATAGTTTTCCGCCAGATGTCTATCTCCCCAAGTCTAGAGTTGATGTTATATTGTTGAGTGTGGATGGAATTTATGGATTGCTTACTGTCTGTGTGATTCCTTTGTATCTCCTCAAGAATAGTCTGCATGTCATCTTTCTTACCTTCCTTGTCAGGGTGACCAAGAGCTCTGTAGGGTGGGGGGTCTCTTTCGTACTGGGGCTGGCGATAGTGGCTCTAGTTTTGTTGTTGATGTTGTCCTGAGTAGTTCCCCTCCCCCCCCCCCCCCCCCCCCCGCGCATAGCGTGCCTCTTCGTGGGTTTCAGCTAAAAGTATTTGGTCGGCGTGTGGGCACGCAGTGGTGTTGTGCCTCACAGACCCATATTCCAAACAAGGTTTATCTTTAGAAAGAAATTTAACTTGCTTGGTGAGACGACGTACCTGATCATTATGGAATTGTTCCCTAACGTCCGGATCAATTTATTTTGGTGGCTCATATAAGGGCATAGATGGGGCAGGCCTTTGATACCTTTCAGTTGAGGCCGCAGAAGTCCCATATGTGTTGTCATAATTATCCAACGTTTCAAAGGTTTCCCAAGCATGCCGTTAGGTGTACTCGAGATACATATAGGCGGTGTAGTTGTTGATTCGGTCCTTCGTTGGCGCATCCAGGCAGTTGAAGATGATCTCCTGGATGACATATGGTGGCTGCCCATGCGTGTGACAGGATTTCAAAAGCCTTTTGTAGCGCTCCCAGACTTGTGCTAGTGTCTTCCCTGGCTTCTGTCTAAAAGTCGTGATTTGTTGTCTGAGCACAGCTGTTTTGGCAGGAGGAAATAACTTGTTAAGTAACAAGTCTTGTAGTTTGTTCCACGTGCGAATTGATTGTGAAGGCAAACCCTCGAGCCACTGTGAAGCTAATCCTGCAAGAGACCAACGAAATGCCTTTAGTTTTAGATATTCTAGATTAGCACCATCTGCAATAGCTTCACATAAATCTAGAAAAGTACTAATATGCTCTAAAGGACACTCATTGGTTTCCCTTGAAATTGATTCCTCCTAATTTCAGTAATCAAAGAGGGAAAATTTTCAAAGTTAACGCGTGGGAGGACGATTGGTGATTTTGGAACTTCCAGAGTAGGGTGCAGGTACTCCTTAGCTTTTGCAGGGACATTCTGATATTGTTCCTCAAGCTCTCGTCGGGCATTGACTTCACGATCCACCCTTGCTTCCCACCTTTGCTGGTTCTATAGATATTCTGCCTCTTGTCGGACGTACTCTGCTTCTCTGGTGGTGAATTCCTCAATCCGTAGGTGGAGTTGCTCAAGCTCATGTGCTGGTGTGAGCTGGACCGCGTTCTCGTTGTTAGCTGTCGACATTAGTCTCCTTTTTACCCTTTGCTAAAGGTTGAAAAAGCGATCAGGTTCGAGAATTGGGTCGATATGTGTGAGATCAGTTCTTCGCATGCAGCTGAAAAACAAAAACAAAAATAAAAGAGTAAAAAGAACTAAAAAGGGCGTGATTGATTGCTTCCCTGACAACAACGCCAAAAACTTTTAGGAGGGTAACTAGTTATCAAAACAAATCGAAATAAACCAACTCCCTATCTAAACAAATAAAATACAAGAAACCCTTCCGTTGTAGTGGTAGGGTATTCAGGATCGTATCCACGAGGAAGCCTATAAGCGCTCGCCTTATTAGTTCCAGAACCCTCTCGTTTCGACCAGCAGAAGTCCTCGACATCGAGTAAAGTACTCGATGTCGACTACCTCAGTCGAGTTAACTTGTAAAACAGAACAATAGAAAATGAAGCAAAGCAATGTCGAGTACAGAGTACTCGATGTCGACAGGAGTCCTCGAGTAGTCTGCAGAATAAAAACCGTAGCTTTTCACAATAAAGAAAGACAAAATCAACACGAAATTTGTGAGAATTTAATAATACAAAAAGCTCCTAGAATCGGGGTTTCAACGCCACAACGATAACCATATAAGATTTATGCTAAAGGTATAAAAGATCATGCCTTTCATCAAATAACTTTTGTTATTAACAAGTAGGAAGATAGAGGCTTTCACATAAACCCTAATTGTTACTAACCATTTTCACATAATTAATCCAAGTTGTATTAAGATCACTTTCCCTTCAATAACACAAACAAGGATCACCTTCGACTGTCGCAAAAGAATCATGCTCATAGGGATAGAAGACGAAATTTCATTAAAAGTTGTGCCTTTGTCGCATTACCTTACATGGCTACCGTCGGGCTCACCCCGACCCTAGAAGTAGGGTGACTACTCGCTCTTTATCATAGAAACGCACATCAATAATAAAAGGAAACTAAATTGCATTAAATCAAAAATAGAGAGCTTACAACCAAATATTGCAAAAAACGTCTCGCCTCGCTCTTAACTCCACTCGGCCTTCACTCTCTCTCTCTCTAACTCTATGTAACACAATTGCTTGTGGATTGGATTGGATTATTGCTGGATGATTCCTAAAATCAGCCCCTAAGGCCCTATTTATAGTATTCAATCCTCGCTATTCAAAGAAAGAATAATCTATCTATATCTAAAACTATCTATCTAAGGCTTAATGATAAAACTTGGAAATAAAACAAATGAATCCTTAATGGAAATATCTAATTGTGGATAAATCTTGATATATCTTCTCTTCAAGTTGATAGAATTCCTCGTGCCTTAGCTTGCAAGTAATCAAAAACTCGGATCTTCACTCGATTTCGACTCGGAATGGCGCCAGGGAGTACTCGACATCGACTAGACTAGTCGACGTCGAGGACTCTTCTTCTCCTCGGACTGTGCTCGCGCTCGGGTAGAATTCGGACTCTCGATGGATACTCGACATCGAGTAAAGTCCTCGATATCGAGTAGATTTGTGCTCCTCGAGTGATCTGCTGCTCGACTGGTGGATTTCGACCAGGTGTACTCGACATCGACCCGAGTGGTCGACGTCGACTAGTGTTGTCGAGTGCCTCCTTTCTTGTTTTCTGGTTGACGTGCTTTGGCTCAGCTGCTATTCGACCTCTGGTTTGATGTAGTCGACCTCGAGCTCTCTCATGGTTTTCTTCTTTCTCTGAATTGCTGTAAAATGCCTCGATTTCTGCTAAATTAAACAGAAACTAGTGTAGACTCCATAATTTGGTAAATAATCATAAACTACATAGATTCTCTATAAATCTAACTCTATGATATGAAATGCATGCATAAATCGGTATAAAAGTTAGTGTAAACATGGTAATTTAGGCTCACAACACTTTAGTCATTCAAAGCCTCGGAATTGGGTAAATATGAGATTGTTCCTCCAAGCTTTCCCCTACATAAACGAGTTGCTCCTTCAATATTGCAAACAAGCAAGCAAATTACTCAAACCATCCATCAAACAAAATGGATCCAAATTGAAACCCACTCCCAAATCCTTTCGATCTTTCTCAAAGCTTCATTCAAAGCCTAGCTTCGCAAGATCCAAACTACCCAAACCATCTTTCTCAACACCCTCTTTCATATCAGTATGCAAACTTTCCTTTCATACCTCCTTATCACATGCATCTAACTGCTCAACTCATTCCACACATTTACCATGATCCAAAAGTGAATGTCAACCCAATGTCTCCTCCTATTACTCGACCAGCATTTGGTACACATGCAAGCATGGACGAAGAAGGTGACGATGAAGATGTCGAGGAGGTAGTTACTGGTGAAGATGTCGAGGATGTTGCTGATGGTGAAAATGTTAAGGAGATTGTTGTTGATGTAGATTTGGAGGAGGTTGTTGTTGTCAATGACGGAGGAATAAAACGACGGTAGACTGAAAGGAAGGACGAGTTGCTCGTCAGCGGATGGCTTAACACTAGCAAAGATGCTATCCAAGGAACCAACCAACCAAGCAACACATTTTGGTCTAGGGTTGCAGCGTACTTCAACGACAGGAGGGGGGGTGGACCTCCTCGTAGTCGGTGCTGATGATGCTCGAAAATTAAATAATGATATTCACAAATATCATAAATAAATAAAGGTTCCCCGCTATATAAATAGAACCTTATAAACATGAAAAATGGGCGAGTACGAGTGAGGATAAGGACTCAAGACGTCCACGGACGATAAACCATCCACGACTCCCACATGCATGCTAGGACACATGGCATCCATGCCCCCATCACACATGGTGTGAGGCACTTGACATGTGGCAACGAGTGACATGCATGTAGAGGTACTTGCACTATAAAAGGAGGTCGAAGCCTCATTATCAAGGGTCGGTTCCCATTTTATTCCAAACAGCATAGGCCGGGAATATGGGGCTCTGACATAGCCTACCTGAGCGGGTTTGTCTCGACTCAATATTGAGCCGACACTTGGTGAGACTATCGCCCGAGAAGCGGAACGAGCTGAGCTTCATGTACATCACTTTAAGAAGTCGTCCTCAGCCCTTCATTTAGAAAAATAAGAACGATGGATTGCATGGGTCCATGATCTGAAGATCGCCAAGATGTGCCATCCGCGGATGGGTATATCTGTAGACACAGATCTACTATAATCGATCTGCGAGTGTCGATTGAATTGGAGTGGAATAGCGCCCGAGGTTGCATCTACCCTGCCTCATTGATCGAGTCAGTTCCGCATCTTCGACCGCGTCGATTCTGTATCACTCTTCAATCGCGTCCCGTACCAGAGGATGCATGTGCTGTCGTTAACTCAAAGGGAGACTTTTTGAGTTCAAATACCATCCGCGGACTAACCGAGCAACGAAGATTGGGTTCAGGTCCAGTGGGAGACCAGACGCGGATTGGAGAATTATGCCAATCTGTCTCGCGCACGACTATTGTCACGGTGAGGTCGAGTTGCGCTAGAGCCTTTGATTGTTTCACAAGTTCTAGCCGCGCACTACGATCCAGCCGTGGTCAGAAAAGAAAAGTATTTGGCCCGAGTCTAGCCTCGCACTGCGATCAATTAAAAGCATCCTACACTGAAATGGCATTTTCAGCGCAGCTGTTATATAATCGGAAGGATTTGAATGTTTAAAAAAGAGTTCTTAGCTAGAAGCTGTGTTTGATGGCTCATTCCATAAAGACTTGCACATTTGTAGTTGCACTTTGAGCTGCATAATCAGGTGAGCACAGGAGTTTGCTTGTCCTCGACCGCGACCGATCGGAGACCTCACGTGTTTGAATGTACAAAGCAGACGCAGACGAGTCCCCTCGCTCGTGGCCTCACACATCAAGAACAAGTAAAACGCGATCTAAAAATTTCGTACGTGTTAGGCCCGGCCGATTACATACAAGGATGTCCGAGAGTTTGGAATCAGCACGGGGGGATGGATCGCGCTGCTATGACCTGTGAGCCTGAAACTGTGGGTCACGCTGCGACATGCTTGGCATAACTTGAAGTGCCCACGGACGCAAATGGCCCCGTATGATGCTAATTTACGCAACCGTCTGGTACTACTGATGATGAAGGGCGCAGAGCACATGTCATTAAAAGTGCGTCTATCAGGTTGACATTTGCGTATTATCTTGAGAAACATACTTTTCGCTCCACGTCAATACTCTAGCTGATTACACGGGTGCATGTTTTGTATGCTTGGTAGCCTTCTTGGTTGCTCTGCGTCGGGCATTCGGTCGTAGAGTCATCCTCCCGGCTTGAAGATCTTATTTAGTCCCAGGATGCAGGAGCTTGCTTCCCGTCGGGCATCCGGTCGTATAGTCATCCTCCCGGATTGAAGATCTTATTAAGTCCCATGACGCTCAAGCTTGCTCCGCGTCGGGCATCCGGTCGTAGAGCTTGCCTCCAGGATCGAGTACTAAGTCCCAGGGCGGTGGAGCTTGCTCCGCGTCGGGCATCTGGTCGTAGAGCTTGCCTCCCGGATCTAGTACCAAGTCCCAAGACGCTGGAGCTTGCTCTGCGTCGGGCATCCGGTCGTAGAGCTGGCCTCCCGGATCAAGTACTAAGTCCCAGGGCACTAGAGCTTGCTCCGCGTCGGGCATCCGGTCGTAGAGCTTGCCTCCCGGATCGAGTACCAAGTCCTAGGACGCTGGAGCTTGCTCTGCGTTGGGCATCCGGATGTAGAGCTTGCCTCCCAGATCGAGTACTAAGTCCCAGGGCGCTTGAGCTTGCTCCGCGTCGGGCATCCAGTCGTAGAGCTTGCCTCCCGGATCGAGTACTAAGTCCCAGGACGCTGGAGCTTGCTCCACGTCGGGCGTCCGGTCATAGAGCTTGCCTCCCGGATCGAATACTAAGTCCCAGGGTGCTGGAGCTTGCTCCGCGTCGGGCCTCCGGTCGTAGAGCTTGCCTCCCGGATCGAGTACTAAGTCCTAGGGCGCTGGAGCTTGCTCCGCATCGGGCATCCGGTCGTAGAGCTTGCCTCCCAGATTGAGTACTAAGTCCCAAGGCGCTAGAGCTTGCTCCGCGTCGGGCATCCGGTCGTAGAGCTTGCCTCCTAGATTGAGTACTAAGTCCCATGACGCTGGAGCTTGCTCCGCGGATCGAATAACTAAGTCCCAGGGCGCAGGAGCTTACTCCGCGTCAGGCATCCGGTGGTAGAGCTTGCCTCCCGGATCAAATAACTAAGTCCCAGGGCGCTGGAACTTACTCCGCATCAGGCATCCGGTCGTAGAGCTTCCCTCTCGGATCGAGTACTAAGTCCCAGGGCACTGGAGCTTGCTCCGCGTCAGGCATCCGGTCGTAGAGCTTGCCTCTCGGATCGAGCACTAAGTCCCAGGGCGCTTGAGCTTGCTCCACGTCAGGCATCCAGTCATAGAGCTTGCCTCCTGGATCGAAAACTAAGGCCCTCTGTCACTCGAGAGGGACTTATAAGCTCGCGTAGATAACTCTTAAATGAGTATAAACTAAGTCCCTCTCGAGTGACAGAGGGCCTCCGCTGGTAGCTTTATAAGCTTACGGAGATAACTCTTAAATAAGTGTAAACTAAGTCCCTCTCGAGTGACAAAGGGCCTCCGTTGGTAGCTTTATAAGCTCACGGAGATAATTCTTAAATGAGTATAAACTAAGTCTCTCTCGAGTAACAGAGGGCCTCCACTGGTAGCTTTATAAGCTCGCGGAGATAACTCTTAAATGAGTATAAACTAAGTCTCTCTGGAGTAACAGATGGCCTCCGCTGGTAGCTTTATAAGCTCACGGAGATAACTCTTAAATAAGTGTAAACTAAGTCCCTCTCGAGTGACAGTGGGCCTCCGTGGGTAGTTTATACTCATTTAAGAGTTATCTCCGCGAGCTTATAAAACTACCAGCGGAGGCCCTTTGTCGCTCGAGAGGGACTTAGTTTATACTCATTTAAGAGTTATCTCCGTGAGCTTATAAAGCTACACGCGGAGGCCCTCTGTTACTCGAGAGGGATTTGATTTATACTCATTTAAGAGTTATCTCCGCGAGCTTATAAAGCTACCCGCGGAGGCTCTCTGTTACTCGAGAGGGATTTCGTTTATACTCATTTAAGAGTTATCTCAGCGAGCTTATAAAGCTACCAGCGGAGGCCCTCTGTCACTCGAGAGGGACCTAGTTTATACTCATTTAAAAGTTATTGTTGTAGGAGAAAATCGAGTTTAAAATATAATAAAATAGATCAAACCAAATTCTGCCCATGCAAATAATTACAAGACCTCCTCCTGATGTAGCAGCGGGAAGTCAGGATCGATACTCGAGGAAGCACGTCAGCGGATCTCTGGCAGCAACAAATCTCACGGACAAAAAAGCAAACAAAAAGTCAGAACTAACAAATAAAAGCGGAAAAGAAAGCAAAGCACAGATCTTTAGTCGATATCGACAAACAGTTACTCGATATCGACAAGAAATATCGACTAGCAGTAGGTCAAAATAGAGCACCAGAAAAAAAAACTCAGAAAAGAATAATGTCGAGTAAAACCCTCCTCGATATCGAGTAAATCAACTCGATATCGACAAGAACCTGCTCGAAGTCGACAAAAGACAGAAACCTTAAAATGTAACCTTTCGAACACAGAACGCAGATTTTGATAAATTAAATCAATAAACTAAAAGTCTTCTAAGGCCAGGGTATCAAAACCACAACGATAACCATGCAAAATAACACATAAAGGCATAAAAGATCATGCTTTTCATCAAATAACTTTCGTTATTAACAAATAGGAATATAGAGGCTTTCGCAAAAACCCTAATTGTTACTAACCCTTTTCACATCATTACCCCAAATTGTATTAAGATCACTTTCGCTTCAATAACACAAACAAGGATCACCTTCAACTTTCGCAAAAGAATCATGCTCGCATGGATAGAAGACGAATTGCATAAAAAGATCAAACCTTTACTGCATCACCTCACATGGCCACCGTCGGGCTCACCCCGACCCCAGAAGTGGGTGGACTACTCGCGCCTCATCACAATTGCAGACATTGATTGAAAAGAAATAACTTGCAATAAACTATATTCAAAGTTTTTACAATCCCGGCAATCAACTTTCTCAGAATGCCAAAACCCTAAAACCTTTGAACTCCTAAACTTCTCTTGCGGAACTACTTCTCTAGCTTCTGAATTGAATGAATAGAAAATCAGCCCCTAAGGCATTATTTATAGATTTCCAATCCTTGCTATTCAAGGTAAGAAAGTCTATCTATATCTATATCTACTTACTTAAGATAAAATAATGGAATAAATAATTAAATCTAGAACTATATCTAATGTAGATAAAATATCTTCTCCCTTGACTTGATAGCTCTTGATAGATGTGGATAAAATTTGGTCTCGAAAATATCACCATCGGCTTCGGGATAGAAACTTAACAAGATATCCGGATAGCTCGGAGTCCGCCACTGAGACTTCCTCGATATCGATTCGGAGTCCTCGATATCGACTAGAGTTTTCTTCGTCTTATGCTCAGCAACTCCATATCGGCTAGCAGGACACATGTCGACCAGGGTTGTCCTCGATATCGAGGAATTTTCCTCGACATCGACTAACTTCTGCTCGGATTCCCAGTGCTCAGCTTCGTCGATCTCGGCTCTGGACATGGAAATCGACTTGGGTGCTTGACAGGCCTAAAGTCGTTATGCCAAATCAAAGTAAATTCCTAAGATGCAAACTATAACAAGTATAGTAGGTAAGTTAGGGTCGAACCCACAGGGAAACAGAATCAATTGTAAGAGCAAGTATTATTACCCAAAAGTAACCAATTCAAGGGGGAGTTTGTGTGTAAGCGATAGTGACCGAACAAGTTGCAATAAGAGGTTGCGAATATATGATGGAAAAGTATCACACCAGGTAATTATCCGCACAACAATTGAGATGGTTCATCATCGCATTCTATGAGTCTCAAGTTCTAATGTCCAGTAATTGTTCTCAATTCAGATCGTGTAATAGCTTTTAGTCCTACCAGTCCTAAAAGCACTTATCACCAAATTACAAGGGGAAACCTTCACCGAATAATAAAGCGATAGCATTCAAACATGAATTATAATGAGATACAGCGATTCTAACAACCCGTTAAAATAGCCTGCAATCGAATCTCCTTCACAATCTACCACAAGCAACCTGCGTATGATGATTGTGTTTGCTACAATGAATCTACAACCCCAAACCCGGAATTGGAAACCCTAGCAATATGACTAGTATCGATAAACCTAGGTGATCAATCCAGATTAACCAATAATAAGCAATCAAGCAATAAGCTCAGGAGATCGAAACAATTAACAAAGGACGAACGAGAGTAGAATACTCACAACCAATTCAATCGAAGGCTTCAAAGAACCAAGTGCAACAAAGGAGAGTTAGTTCTCCATAGGGTTTGTGAGATGAAGAAGAGAAAGGAAAATAAGTCTCTGGAAAATTAACCTCTAACAACCGGCTTCCTTCTCGGAAATAATATAACCTAATTAAAAGGGTTTTTAATCCCTTAAAAATATAAATTAACAACTAATAAGATAGGGGAAAATCGGATAAGAATCCGTCTCCAGGGACTGACGCGGGCGCGCCAGTAGCAGCGCGGGCGCGTCAGTGAATTGTCTTGCTACTTCTCTCTGATGCAACGACGCAGGTACTCCCTCCTAGCAGCGCGGGCGCGTCAGTAGCAGCGCGGCCGCGCCAAGCTCGCCTGATTCCAGCTGCTTCCGAATTTCTTCACTTCAACTCTTCTATAACTTGCATGATCCTATGATTTCTTCAACTTCTTCAACAAGTTCCGAATCACCAAGTTCATACAAATATCTCTCACAATGACATGTAAATGATGACAAAAACTACTAAATGCGCTATAGAATATATCGCATATCAAATTCCCCCATACTTAAACCTTTACTCGTCCCGAGTAAGCATAGAAGCTAAGCCTACTCTCACCATAAATCTCAAAGGTTCACAGACAGTACAAGGAAAATGAACACTAAGTACTAGTAGTTTCCACCATCTCAACAATCAGCACAAAAGACAATCAAAATAGGAAATGAGACTTACAATTATATCTCAACCATCTACACCTTATAGCTCCCAGTGGCCTACCCGAAAACCTCCTTATCACTCCACTTCTTATGTCGCCTTCTTAGTCATCAAGTAGCGGAGGGCTGCGTGGTCTGTGTAGATAATCACTTTGACTCCAAGCAGATACTGTCGAAACTTCTCTAGTGCAAACACCACGGCTAGCATTTCTTTCTCAGTGGTGGAGTAGTTGCGCCGCGCTCCATTCAGAGTCATGGAAGCATAATGGATCACATGAGAGGCTCTTCCCTCTTTTTGGCCTAGCACTGCTCCCACTGCATAGTCGCTCGCATCACACATGATCTCAAATGGGCGAGACCAATCTGGTGCCTGAATGATTGGTGCACTAGTGAGGCGTCCTTTCAGCGAGTTGAACGCCTCTTTGCACTCTTGTGTGAGTACAAAGGTCACATCTTTCTTCAGAAGCTCGCACAAGGGTGAGGATACCTTCGAAAAATCCTTGATAAACCTGCGATAAAAACCTGCATGGCCTAGGAAAGAACGAACTTCGCGCACATTAGTAGGATAAGGCAAAGATTGAATTACATCAATCTTCGCCTTATCGACCTCAATACCCTTTGCAGAGACTATGTGGCCTAAAACAATTCCCTGTTCTACCATAAAATGACACTTTTCAGAGTTCAAAACCAGATTAGTTTCAACACATCTTTTTAACACTAGTGCCAAATGGCTCAAACAAGTATCAAAGCTATCCCCATGTACTGTGAAATCATCCATGAATACTTCAATGAAATTTTCAATGTATTCAGAGAAGATACTAACCATACATCGTTGAAATGTCCCGGGTGCGTTACATAGTCCAAATGGCATTCTGCGATATGCAAAAGTACCGAAAGGACATGTAAATGTAGTCTTCTCCTGGTCCTCTGGTGCTATGTCCACCTGAAAATATCCAGAATATCCATCCAAAAAGCAATAATAGGGGCGCCCAGCAAGGCGTTCTAGCATCTGATCAATAAAGGGGAGGGGGAAGTGATCCTTCCTGGTTACTGTATTCAGCTTGCGATAGTCTATGCATACCCTCCAACCTGTTTGTGTTCTGGTAGGGACCAACTCACCTTGTTGATTCTCCACGACTGTAATCCCTCCTTTCTTAGGGACAACTTGTGTAGGACTTACCCATTGACTGTCAGAAATTGGGAAAATCATGTCTGCTGATAGCAATTTCAGCACTTCCTTCTTCACCACATCCATCATGGGAGGATTGAGCCTTCTCTGTGGTTGGCTTGATGGCTTAGCTCCATCCTCCAGCAGAATCCTGTGCATGCATGTAGATGGACTAATTCCCTTGATGTCAGCGATGGTCCACCCCAGCGCAGTTTTGTACTTCTTCAGAACCTCCACTAACTTTTCTTCCTGCTCTACTGAAAGCTTACTTGACACAATAACTGGTAAAGTGTCATCAACTCCTAGGAAAGCATACTTGAGATGACTAGGGAGTTGTTTGAGTTCAATTTCAGGTGCCTGCACAACAGATGGAACAAGCACTTCGCTTGGAGTCAGTAGATTGGGGCCAATGCCCAAAAGAGTAGAGAACTTACCTTCTACATCCATCTGGGCTACTAATTCCTGCATGTTAGATGTAATTGAAAAATCTGTATAGGACTTGTCAATAGCATTCTCAATAATTGACTGCAACTCATCTTCCCTAGAAATATCAAATAGATCTTGAGCTAATGGTTCAATCACATCAATAGAGCATAGAGAATGGTCATCAACAGGATGTTTCATAGCCTTGTATAAATCGAATTCAACCTTTTCTCCATCAAATTCCATTGTTAGTGTCTCAGAAACACAATCAATTTTTGTCCTAGCTGTTTTAATAAAAGGTCTACCTAACAGAATAGGCGCATCATGCTTATCATGTTCCATATCCAGGACAAAGAAATCTGCAGGAAAAATCAGTTTATCGACCATGACCAAAACGCCTTCTACTACTCCTTTAGGGTATTTATTAGACCTGTCAGCTAGTTGCACAATTACTCCAGTTTCATGCAAAGGTCCTAAATCTAGCGATTTGTAAAGTGAGTAAGGAAGCACATTTATGGAAGCGCCCAAATCAAGCATAGCTCTATCAAATTTTACATCTCCAATGACGCAGGGGATAGTAACCATACCTGGATCAGTGCACTTTTTCGGCATTCTCCTCTGAAACATAGCGGAGACTTGCTCACTTACTTTCACTTTCTTTTTACCTTTCAGCTTCTGATTCCTCTTTACCGTGCAAAGCTCCTTCAAGAACTTTGCGTACTTGGGCACAGTTTTTATCATTTTCAGCAGAGGAATGTTCACCTGGCATTTGCTAAATGTCTCGAAAAGCTCTGAATCATCGATTATCCTCCTCTCTTTGAGTGCCTCAGGGAACGGAGGTTTTGGTTTCTCCGACCCGAGAGGGGGAAAATCCGGTCGGACATATGTATCGACATAGGGCTCGGATTCAGGCGAGATCGGACTCGACGTGGGCGCGCCAGTATCCAGCGCGGGCGCGCCAGTGTCCAGTGCGGGCGCGCCAGTGTTGGGCGTGGCCACGTCAGAGACTTGCGTGCTTTCCTCCTCATCTTCCTGACTTTTCAGCTCTTTTCCATTCCGAAGAGTTATAGCACTGACGTTTTCCCTTGGATTGACCACCGTTTGAGATGGTAGACCCCCTGACGTCTTTGCCTCTATTCTCGTGATTGCTTCGGCCATTTGCCCCATTTGTTTCTGTATATCTTTTATGCTCGATTCAGTTGTCTGAACATGCGCAGTAAAGTGCTGTGTCAGGGTATTGAGCATGGACTCAGTAGAGGGAGCGTTACCCTGCTGCCTCTGATTGTAAGGAGGTGGCTGTTGCTGTTGTGATTGGTTTGGTGGATCCCTCCATCTGAAATTTGGGTGATCCCGCCAACCTGGGTTGTAGGTGTTTGAGTAGGGGTCATGTTTGGGTCTCTGAGGTCCATTTCCACCTATAGCACTTACTTCAGCGGTGTCTTCCTGGAGTGTAGGACACGCATCAGTTGGGTGGAAGTTATCATTGCAGATTCCACAAGCCTTGAGTTGTTGAGGAGTACCTTGCAGAGTGAGCCTCCTAACCATATCCTTCAATTCAGCAATATCTTTGGATTGGTTAGAGTCTACCGAATTGACTCCTTTCTTTCTGGTGGATTTCCCGAAATTTCTAGTCCCCTCAGCCATTTCCTGAATCTTCTCCATGGCTCCCTCTGGCGTGGCATTCAGAATATTTCCTCCGCAGGCGGCATCAATCATCCTTCTATCAGATTCCAGCAATCCCCCATAGATGTATAGGACTAGGTCCTTCGTGCTGTAGCCATGGAAAGGGCAATTAGCGCAAAGCTTCTTGAACCTTTCATTGTAATCATAGAGGGTTTCATCATCTTCCTGCTCTATATTGCTGATTGCCTTCTTGAAGGTGTTCTCCTTCTTAGCAGGGAAGAATTTTTCCAGGAATGCCTTGTGGAGCTTAGGCCAAGTATCGATGCTCCCTGTAGGAAGACTGTAGTACCAGTCATCCACAGCATCGACCAGCGTGAACCCAAAGGCTCTCATCTTTATCTGTGCTTCATCTATATTGGCTGGTTTCATGCTCATGCACACATTATGAAACTTCCCCATGTGCTTGATGGGGTCTTCTCCAGCCAATCCATGGAATTTGGGCAGTTGATGAATCAGCCCAGACTTTAGCTCAAAATGGTTGTCATCCCCCAGAGCAGGGATTGTCACAGCAGGTGCCTGCTGTGTGATGTTTGCTGCTGTCAGCTGTCGCAGCGTCTGATTTACATTTCCAGCCATTGGATCAGGTTGTTGGGAATGTTGGTGTTGTTCTCTAAGGCGGCGGTGGTATGTCCTGTCAATTTCCCAATTAAAATCAACAAGATGGGGATCAGTAGCACGAGTGCGAACCATGCAAGAGGTTCGCACCCAAACAGGTAATAAGACAAACAAGAACAAAGATAATCCGTTTCCCCGGCAACGGCGCCAAATATGACAGGCCTAAAGTCGTTATGCCAAATCAAAGTAAATTCCTAAGATGCAAACTATAACAAGTATAGTAGGTAAGTTAGGGTCGAATCCACAGGGAAACAGAATCAATTGTAAGAGCAAGTATTATTACCCAAAAGTAACCAATTCAAGGGGGAGTTTTGTGTGTAAGCGATAGTGACCGAACAAGTTGCAATAAGAGGTTGCGAATATATGATGGAAAAGTATCACACCAGGTAATTATCCGCACAACAATTGAGATGGTTCATCATCGCATTCTATGAGTCTCAAGTTCTAATGTCCAGTAATTGTTCTCAATTCAGATCGTGTAATAGCTTTTAGTCCTACCAGTCCTAAAAGCACTTATCACCAAATTACAAGGGGAAACCTTCACCGAATAATAAAGCGATAGCATTCAAACATGAATTATAATGAGATACAGCGATACTAACAACCCGTTAAAATAGCCTGTAATCGAATCTCCTTCACAATCTACCACAAGCAACCTGCGTATGATGATTGTGTTTGCTACAATGAATCTACAACCCCAAACCTGGAATTGGAAACCCTAGCAATATGACTAGTATCGATAAACCTAGGTGATCAATCCAGATTAACCAATAATAAGCAATCAAGCAATAAGCTCAGGAGATCGAAACAATTAACAAAGGACGAACGAGAGTAGAATACTCACAACCAATTCAATCGAAGGCTTCAAAGAACCAAGTGCAACAAAGGAGAGTTAGTTCTCCATAGGGTTTGTGAGATGAAGAAGAGAAAGGAAAATAAGTCTCTGGAAAATTAACCTCTAACAACCGGCTTCCTTCTCGGAAATAATATAACCTAATCAAAAGGGTTTTTAATCCCGTAAAAATATAAATTAACAACTAATAAGATAGGGGAAAATCGGATAAGAATCCATCTCCAGGGACTGACGCGGGCGCGCCAGTAGCAGCGCGGGCGCGTCAGTGAATTGTCTTGCTACTTCTCTCTGATGCAACGACGCAGGTACTCCCTCCTAGCAGCGCGGGCGCGTCAGTAGCAGCGCGGCCGCGCCAAGCTCGCCTGATTCCAGCTGCTTCCGAATTTCTTCACTTCAACTCTTCTATTACTTGTATGATCCTATGATTTCTTCAACTTCTTCAACAAGTTCCGAATCACCAAGTTCATACAAATATCTCTCACAATGACATGTAAATGATGACAAAAACTACTAAATGCGCTATAGAATATATCGCATATCAGTGCTTACTCGATATCGACCAGTTCTTGTCGATATCGACTAACCTGCTCCAACTCCCAGCTTCTCTTGTCGATGTCTGGTGTCTCTGACTCGATATGTGCCCAACTCGATATCGACTAAAGGAAGTCGATATCGACTAATGTTCTTCAGCTTTCCTTGCTCTATTCTGGCAGCTTGCTGGAAATCGACTTAGGTGTACTCGATATCGACAAGGTGTAGTCGATATCGACTTGATGTTGTCGAGTCGATTTTTCCTTGCTTCCAACTTGATTTGTCCTGTTTCCGCTGCTCCTTGACCTTGGACTTCTGTAGTTGACTTCGAGCTTTTCTTCCTTTCTCAGAACTGCAGTAAATTGCTTTGATTTCTGCAAATTTAAACAGAACCTAGTGTAGATTCCATAATTTGGCAAATAAGCATAAACTACATAGATTCTGTACGATTCTAGCCCAAATGCATGAAATGTATGCAGAAAACGATATAAAAGTAAATATAAAACATGACAGATTCGGCTCACAACAGTTATCTCCGTGAGCTTATAAAGCTACCAGCGAAGGCCCTTTGTCACTCGAGTGATGTCCACCAAAATAGCCATGTTGAAATGCACATTTTAGCTCCTTATTTTATACACTTTGCATATTTCGGGATGGGAATACGTCGAATTTATGTAATATGTCCTTATTTGCAAGAAATAGAGGTCTACATAAGTTTTGGTTTAATATTACAGAATTTGGAGCCATTCCGGGACAAAAACAAGAAGCAAAGACGGAAGCTAAGCCTTACTCGATATCGAGTACTTTTACTCGATATCGACCAAAGCTGTCCAAGCAGTGCCTGGTCGAGGAGGAGCTGATCGAGGAACTGAAGACAAAGCCAACCCGACTCCAGGACCCTACTCGATATCGACGAGTTTACTCTATATTGACAAAACTTGAAGTCATACCCAGAGTCGAGGAAGACCACCTGATCGAGAAGCCGAGAAGAAGACAACTCGAGCAGCATTGTTACTCGATATCGACAACATTACTCGATATCGAGTAAAACCAGCAGCACTTGTCCGAGCCAAGTCGAGGACCAGTTACTCGAGCAAGCCAGTGAAACCCAGTCGACAACACCTTTCCTCGATATCGAGGAAATTACTCGATATCGAGTAAAACATTCCTGGGCCGCGACGCTGTTGGGCCTGTCCGATCATGACTTTGGCTTTTGGGTGGCAGGATGTCCGAGTTCTATCAAGTTCTATCTGAGTCTATCAAGGTCTATCCATGGAAAGAAGATTTATCCACACATGAAGATATTTAGATAGTTTAGATATAATTCCTTTTAAGATAAATATTCCTTTTATTTAAGTTTTATCTTTAGAAATAGATATAGATATTGCTTTCCTTGAATAACAAGATTTAAGCCCTATAAATAAAGCCTTAGGGGCTGAGTTTTTATTCATTCAATTTTAGAGATACAATTACACATAGAGTTTAAGGAGTTCAAAGGTTTTAGGGTTTTGGCATTCAACGAAAGTTGGAGTGCCGGGATTGTAAAGACATTGAATATAGTCAATGCAAGTTATTTCTTTTAAATCAATGTCTGCGATTGCGATGAGGCGCGAGTAGTCCACCCACTTCTAGTGTTGGGGCGATCCCGACGATAGCCCCGTGTTTTTGAGGTAAAGATCTGACTTTTATCATGTTTTGAGCATCTACTACTTGTTATATGTTTATTACCCATCTAATGGAGGTCCATGCTAACAACTTGGATTATAAACATAAAATCAGTAGATACAATTAAGGTTTCTTGAAAGAGTTGTCTAATTGTTGGAAAAGGCAAAAGTTTGATCCTTCGATGCAAGTTACATGATTATCTGTTTTATTCTTGCCTTATGCATGCTTGATTATTGTTGTCGCAAACCCCGATCTTGGAAGTTGTCTCTCATACATAGTTTATTTCGAATCCTACAACATTTGTTCTTTATTTTATTTTCGCTTTAAAGTTTCTGTTTCTCCTCGATATCGACTAAATCTGGTCGATATCGAGTACTGATATTTGATCGACGAAGATCGTTGTAGCTTCTCCTATGCAGGTACCCGAGATCGACGAGAGCCTTCCTCGATATCGAGGAGTTTTACTCGATATCGAGTAACCACCGAGAGCTTTTGTTGCTTTGTTCGACTTGCCCGATCTTCTGTCGACTAACCCTAGCCGAGATCGAGCACTGTGGTCGACTTCTGTTCGTGAGATTCATTCGCTGTCTAGGATCCGCTGACACGCTTTCTCGTGGATCGATCCTGACTTCCCACTACTGCATCGGGAGGAAGTCTTGTAATCATTTGCGTGGGCATAATCTGGTTTGATTTATTTTATAATATTTTAAAATTGATTTCCTCCTACAACAAATTGGCGCCGTTGCGGGGGAAGCAATCATTCGCGCCTTAGGTAGTTAAATCTCACATCTACTTTGAGTTACTTCACAGGTGTATGCGCCGTTCTGGTCAACCACCTGAGTTTGACGGCTTAGACGAACCGGAATGCCTTTTACACATCCACGCTAAACTAAAAAGAGCAATGGCAGCCGCAGAAACACAAGAACAACTGGTTGAGAGGCTTCGGAGGGAACTAGCCACCAAAGATACTGCTCTCACCACTGAGAGAGCGGGAAGTGAATAGGAAGCTGAGCGTGCGAGGCAAGCAGAAGCTGAGCTTGCCCAATACCCAACCACTGCAGAGGATTATATGCATCCGACTCTCGTCGTGCCTGGATCGGCTATTCTAATCCCTCAAAATAACTTTGAAATTCACACTCACTTTCTTATTGAACTTAAAAATAATGCTTTTCATGGAAGATTTAATTAATGCCCTCTTGAACATATTACCAATTTTACTGACATGTGTCGTACTCTTACTGAAGGTACTACTCTGGAATATGTCAAGATGAAGGCTTTCCGCTGGTCTCTCGCTGGTCCTGCATTGAAGTGGCTAGAAGGACTAAAACCACGATCCCTCACGACATGGGCTCAAGTAGAGCAGGAATTCCTCAACAAATTCTTTCCTCCTGCCAAAAGAGCACTTCTCCGCCAAAAGATTACAGCTTTCAAACAGAAGCCTGGGGAGCCGCTGGCAAAGGCATGGGAACGTTATAAATATCTCCTGCGATCTTGCCCCACACATGGACAGCCACCCTATGTCATTCCAGAGATCTTCTTCAATTCTCTTGACCAAACCACCAAGGATAGGATCAATCAGTATACTCGATATGAGTATCTGACGATGCCACCAGCTGACGCATGGGGTGTACTCTACAAGCTGACCAACTATGATAACAAGTATGGGGCTACTGCAAACTATGATGAGAACTCATATGCCAGGCCAGCCCCATCTATGCCTCTCTACGAGCCTTCTAAGGAGATTGACCCAGATGTCAGGGAGCAGTACTACAGAGATCAAAATCGCAAGCTCCTCAAGCAAGTCAAGTATCTCTCTGTGAACCAGCCTTGCATCAAATGCGGATCACAGCGGCACACCAATACTGAGGGCCTACACACAGAGCAAGTCAGGATGGCAGAGACCCAGGAAGAGGTAGCTTATGCAGGGGGTCCCAATCACTATATGGGGGATCAAAGGTTCTATTAACCACAATGGAACCAAGGTCCTCCTAGGAACCCTCCGTCATACAGAGCTCCAGGACATCCAGAAAAGGACCAATAGAAGGATGATTTACAGCTCATCATTGAGGAGATGCGCCGGAATCAAGGCACCATCAACAATCAGTTCCAGAACATCAATACGAAATTTGGAGAGCTGGATATCTGGAAGAAGAGCATAGAAACCCAAATGGGTCAATTCACGGCACAGATTCCACGACCGACCGGGCAACTCCCTGGGCAAACAGAACCAAATCCTAAAGGGAAGAAAGGACACGCCGTAGCTATAAAAATCAGGAGCGGGCACCAGTTACATGAGCCAGAGGTCGAAAAGCACCAAGACAAAGCAGAGCAGCAACTCGACAATGAGCAACAGCAACTCGATGTCGACCACACCTTGGTCGATATCAACAAGAACCAACTCGACACAGAGGGGAAGCCAAACTCGGACTAATCTGCGCAGCCCAGTAACTCAAGATCGACAACTGTTGTCGATATCGAGCAGTCCCTTGTCGATAACGAGGAGAAGTTTGCCGATGTCGAGGACTCTACAACACTGCTAACAACTGTTCTGACTCCGAAGCAGAAAAAGACATTGCCTTTCCCTTCCAAAGCACTTAAGGATCCAACTGCAGGTAAGTTTAAACGTTTTGTTAATATGCTTTGAGAACTGAATGTCTCTATTCCTTTTACAGAAGCTCTGCAAGAGATGCCTGCTTATGTCAAATTCCTTAAGGAGATCCTGAGCAACAAGCGATCACTCTCAAAAATCGCGGGCGAATGCAAAATGCTCCACTTCCCTGAAAAGAGGCCCGATCCTGGTAAGTTTTCTATTACTGTAGGACTTGGTCAATATAAATATGATTCCTTGTGTGATTTATGAGCAAGCGTGAGCAACATGCCCTTATCAATCTAGCGAAACGTGAAAATAGGAGCCATAGAACCTGTGGATGCCAAGCTATACATGGCAAACAATACAGTAGTCATCCCTACAGGTATGGTTGAGAATGTCCCTGTCCAGGTTGGTAAATTCTTTATTCTATCAGATTTCCTTATTATAGACTGTGCTGAAGATCCTACTAGTCCTATTATTCTTGGTAGACCATTTCTAGCTACTGCAGATGCCAAGATTAGTGTCAAACAGTGATTACTCACCTTCACCATAGGTGAAGAGGTCTTAGATTTCTCCTTTGGCCCTGCAAAGGAGGAAATTTCATGGCTGGAGGTGAAAAGCATCAGCAACCACGGGATCAAGCAAACAACGGAGGAAGGCAGCCAAACTCTACTCGATATCGACAAGCCTTCCTCGATATCGACCAAAGCTGTACTCGATGTCGACCAAGCTTCTTCGACATCGACTTCCTCTGCTGAGCACCTAACTTGCCAAGAGCCTAAGTATGGGGTCTCTATACTGGATATCGAGCAGTCTTGCTCGATGTCGACTAACCCTAAGCCCGAAGTTTTCTGTTTTGGGCCCGAAAACGTAAGTTCAGGTATGAGTTCTACTCCTCCTCAGTCCATTAAGAAATTTATAAATAATTTAAGGGGAGGTAAGGCCCCGTGGTGAGAAAATCTGCGGAAACTGAGAGCTGGAAAGAAAAAGAAGGGAGAAAATGGGAACTATGCAAGCAACCACCTATCAGCTAAGCTTGCATACTACAATTAGGACCTTGTTGATCTAGGAGAAGGGCCAAGCACAAGCGGGCCCCACATTGACAGTCCTTGAGCACAAACGGAGAAGTCGGCCTAGCGTCTCTAAAATCTAGAGCATGTATATAAAACTTTTGAATTTTGGGACTTTGGAACTTTTGATTTTGGTTTTGGTTTTTGGTTTTTTATTTTAGAATACTTCATGTGGAAAGTCTTGTCTTTGTGTGCAATCTAACACTTTTAGATCGGCAAGCATAAAAGGATTGCGAAAGGTGGAATAAGAAGTCCCTGAATACAGTCGAAATCGACTAGGCCAGTCGAGAACGACCAAGAGGAGCAGCCCACAGTTACTCGATATCGAGTAGGCCAACTCGATATCGACCAAGTCAGAAGGCTCCTCGACTTCAGCATTCCACTGGACGATGACAGTTTACTCGATATCGAGTACAGTACTCGATATCGACCAATCCAATTCCTCGACAAGCCCTGTATTGCCTTCCTCGACACATTATTCGGTGAGTTCCTTCCTTTACTCTTGCTTTGTTTGATTTTCATACAGTGGGGACACTGTATATTTTAAGTATGGGGTTGGGGAAGAACTCATTATCATTATTATATGTTTTATTCTTGCTTTTGGTTTTACATGGCAAATATTGAGTAAATTTTAAATTTTTGTGCATAAGGCTAAACTCAAAGTTCTATGAGACATCTCCCATAGCTTGTAAATTGTTCAAAGAAATAGTGTCATGGAAGCTTTATTGAACTCGACGATGCAAAATTGGATTCATTAGAGATATAGCATGAAATTGCCTAGTAAATGGAAGTCACAATGAAGTGCATATTTTATTGAAAACCATAGAAGGAGGTAAAATTTGAAGTTGCTTTTGACATGTTGCATGATAAGAGGATAGAGGACTTTATATTTCCATACAATGCTCATTGTTTATATTCCTAGCCTTACCTATGCTTATGCATCACAAAAGCCATATTATGCCTTATTTCATACATTGCTCCACATGATCTAAATATTTGCCATTCTTTACCTTATTTCCTATCCGGGGATTATGTTGAGAATGATGTTACATTATGGAGATGGTATATGGTGTTTGTGTTATCATTATTGGAGTTTGGAAGGATTGTTTGAAATATATGGAAAATTTAATGAGTGAAAGAAAATCCGATCAAAGATCGACCCTGCTCGCTGAGATAATAGTTTGACGAGATGGGACACACAGGTGAGGAGTCCAAAGCACTAAGTATCCAGGGTCATTCATGACACCCATGTTTGCGACTCGCGAGAAGGCAGTGTTGAGGTTAGAGAGGTAAAAGCATTATTATTGATAAAAGCAATATGAAAGGTGATGAATCTTATGAAGAAGGAATGTGGAAATTCAGTTTGGAAAGTAATCCATTTCCCCGGATTATTAGCACCTTATTTCCAAAAATTGCCCACCGTTAGCCTTTTACCAAATTTACTCCTTATTTGAGCTTAAATTAAAGTCCTCTTGATTATTAATGCTTTGTCACATGAATTGTTTTTGCATAACCCTCCTTTATGAGTAGATGTTGCTTTTGTTTGCACATGCATGGATTTGTGGCACAAGTACCTTTTCGATGATGGTAATTGATTGCAGGGTTATATGAGAATGAATCCTAGATGTTGAGAGTTTTGAATTCTTCCCCTGAATGACCATCCAAGTTATTGCTTGGGGACAAGCAAGCTTAAGTATGGGGTGATTTGATGTCCATCAAAATAGTCATGTTGAAATGCACATTTTAGCTCCTTATTTTATACATTTTGCATATTTCGTGATGGGAATATGTCGAATTTATGTAATATGTGCTTATTTGCAAGAAATAGAGGTCTACATAAGTTTTGGTTTAATATTACAGAATTTAGAGCCATTCCGGGACAAAACCAAGAAGCAAAGACGGAAGCTAAGCCTTACTCGATATCGAGTACTTTTACTCGATATCGACCAAAGATGTCCGAGAAGTGCCTGGTCGAGGATGAGCTGACTGAGGAACTGAAGACAAAGCCAACCCGACTCCAGGACCCTACTCGATATCGACGAGTTTACTCGATATCGACAAAACTTGAAGTCATACCCGGAGTCGAGGAAGACCACCTGATCGAGAAGCCGAGAAGAAGACAACTCGAGCAGCATTGTTACTCGATATCGACAACATTACTCGATATCGAGTAAAACCAGCAGCACTTGTCCGAGCCAAGTCGAGGACCAGTTACTCGAGCAAGCCAGTGAAGCCCAGTCGACAACACCTTTCCTCGATATCGAGGAAATAACTCGATATCGAGTAAAACTTTCCTGGGCCGCGACGCTGTTGGGCATGTCCGATCAAGACTTGGGATGTTGGGTTGCGGGATGTCCTAGTTCTATCATGTTCTATCCGAGTCTATCAAGGTCTATCCATGGAAAAAAGATTTATCCACACATGAAGATATTTAGATAGTTTAGATATAATTCCTTTTAAGATAAAAATTCCTTTTATTTAAGTTTTATCTTTAGAAATAGATATAGATATTGCTTTCCTTGAATAGCAAGGATTAAGCCCTATAAATAAAGCCTTAGGGGCTGAGTTTTTATTCATTCAATTTTAGAGATACAATTACACATAGAGTTTTAGGAGTTCAAAGGTTTTAGGGTTTTGGCATTCAACAAAAGTTGGAGTGCCGGGATTGTAAAGACATTGAATATAGTCAATGCAAGTTATTTCTTTTAAATCAATGTCTGCGATTGCGATGAGGCGCGAGTAGTCCACCCACTTCTAGGGTTGGGGCGAGCCCGACGATAGCCCTGCGTGTTTGAGGTAAAGATCTGACTTTTATCATGTTTTGAGCATCTACTACTTGTTATATGTTTATTACCCATCTAATGGAGGTCCATGCTAACAACTTGGATTATAAACATAAAATCAGTAGATACAATTAGGGTTTCTTGAAAGAGTTGTCTAATTGTTGGAAAAGGCGAAAGTTTGATCCTTCGATGCAAGTTACATGATTATCTGTTTTATTCTTGCCTTATGCATGCTTGGTTATTGTTATCGCAAACCCCGATCTTGGAAGTTGTTTCTCATACATAGTTTATTTCGAATCCCACAAGATTTGTTCTTTATTTTATTTTCGCTTTAAAGTTTCTGTTTCTCCTCGATATCGACTAAATCTGGTCGATATCGAGTACTGATATTCGATCGACGAAGATCGCTTTAGCTTCTCCTGTGCAGGTACCCGACATCAACGAGAGCCTTCCTCGATATCGAGGTGTTTTACTCGATATCGAGTAACCACCGAGAGCTGTTGTTGCTTTGTTCGATTTGCCCGATCTTCTTTCGACTAACCCTAGCCGAGATCGAGCACTGTGGTCGACTTCTGTTCGTGAGATTCATTCGCTGTCTAGGATCCGCTAACACGCTTCCTCGTGGATCGATCCTGACTTCCCACTACTGCATCGGGATGAAGTCTTGTAATCATTTGCGTGGGCATAATCTGATTTGATTTATTTTATAATATTTTAAACTCGATTTTCTCCTACAACAAATTGGCGAGAGGGACTTAGTTTATACTAATTTAAGAGTTATCTCCGCGAGCTTATTAAGCTACCAGTGGAGGCCCTCTGTCGCTCGAGAGGGACTTAGTTTATACTCATTTAAGAGTTATCTCCGTGGGCTTATAAAGCTACCAACGGAGGCCCTCTGTCACTCGAGAAAGACTTAGTTTACACTTATTTAAAAGTTATCTCCGTAAGCTTATAAAGCTACCAGCGGAGGCCCTCTGTCACTCGAGAGAGACTTAGTTTATACTCATTTAAGAGTTATCTCCGCGACATTATAAGACTATCAATGGAGGCCCTCTGTCACTCGAGAGGGACTTAGTTTATACTCATTTAAGAGTTATCTCCATGAGCTTATAAAGTTACCAGCGGAGGCCCTCTATCACTCGAGAGGGACTTAGTTTATACTCATTTAAGAGTTATCTCCGCGAGTTTATAGAGCTACCAGCGGAGGCCCTCTGTCGCTCGAGAGGGACTTAGTTTATACTCATTTAAGAGTTATCTCCGCGAGCTTATAAAGCTACCAGCGGAACAGAGGGCCTCCGGTGGTACCCTTATAAGCTCGCGGAGATAACTCTTAAATTAGTATAAACTAAGTCCCTCTCGAGTTACAGAGGGCCTCCGCTGGTAGCTTTATAAGCTCGCGGAGATAACTCTTAAATGAGTATAAACTAAGTCTCTCTCGAGTGACAGAGGGCCTCCGCTGGTAGCTTTATAAGCTCGGGGAGATAACTCTTAAATGTGTATAAACTAAGTCCCTCTCAAGCGACAGAGGGCCTCCGCTAGTAGCTTTATAAGCTCGCGGAGATAACTCTTAAATGAGTATAAACGAAGTCCCTCTCGAGTGACAGAGGACCTCCGCTGGTAGCTTTATAAGCTCGCGGAGATAAATCTTAAATGAGTATAAATTAAGTCCCTCTCGAGTAATAGAGGGCATCCGTTGGTAGCTTTATAAGCTCACGGAGATAACTTTTAAATGAGTATAAACTAAGTCCCTCTCGAGCGACAGTGGGCCTCCGCTGGTAGCTTTATAAGCTCGCGGAGATAACTCTTAAATGAGTATAAACTAAGTCCCTCTCGAGCGACAGAGGGCCTCCGCTGGTAGCTTTATAAGCTCGCGGAGATAACTCTTAAATGAGTATAAACTAAGTCCTTCTCGAATGACAGAGGGCCTCCGCTATTAGCTTTAAAAGCTCACGTAGATAACTCTTAAATGAGTATAAACTATGTCTCTAGAGAGTGACAGAGGGCCTCCGCTGGAAGCTTTATAAGCTCCCGGAGATAACTCTTAAATGTGTATAAACTAAGTCCCTCTCGAGTGACAGAGGGCCTCCGCTGGTAGCTTTATAAGCTGGCGGAGATAACTCTTAAATGAGTATAAACTAAGTCCCTCTTGAGTAACAGAGGGCATCCGTTGGTAGGTTTATAAGCTCACGGAGATAACTTTTAAATGAGTAAAAACTAAGTCCCTCTCGAGCGACAGAGGGCCTCCGCTGGTAGCTTTATAAGCTCGCGGAGATAACTCTTAAATGAGTATAAACTAAGTCCCTCTCGAGCGACAGAGGGCCTCCGCTGGTAGCTTTATAAGCTCGCGGAGATAACTCTTAAATGAGTATAAACTAAGTCCCTCTCGAGTTACAGAGGGCCTCCGCTGTTAGCTTTATAAGCTCACGGAGATAACTCTTAAATGAGTATAAACTAAGTCTCTCTCGAGTGACATAGGGCCTACGCTGGTAGCTTTATAAGCTCACGGAGATAACTCTTAAATGAGTAAAAACTAAGTCCCTCTTGAGTGACAGAGAGCCTCCGCTGGTAGCTGTTGTGAGCCTAATTCACCATGTTTTATAGTTACTTTATATCCATTTCTGCATGCATTTCATGCATATTGGGTTAGAATAATACAGAATTTGTGTAGTTTACACTTATTTGTAATATATGGAGGTCTACACAAGTTTTTGTTATAGTTCGCAGAAATCGGACGCACTTTGGAACTTAAAGGAAACTCATGGAGAAGCTAAGAATGGTGCAGCTGGAGAAAAGACCATTTTTCACCATTCTTCGTTCTGAATCAAGCTTTGATGTCTTCATGAGATTTGTAGCCTTCGGAAAGAGCTTTCCAACGCATGGTCATATGCGTCAATCCGACGAACGAGGACTCGGGAAAGAGCATTTTAAGAACAGAGCAGAAAGCTGAGAGATGTACTCGATATCGAGTACCTTTACTCGAGATCGACCAAAAATGTCCAAGGAGTGCCTGGTCGAGGAGGAGCTGATCGAGAAGCCAAAGACAAAGACATGTCGGGTTACACTCTACTCGAGATCGAGTAAACCTACTCGAGATCGAGGAACTCGGAAGCCGGCACCCGAGCCATGTCGAAGAGAGGTTGCTCGACAACACCAGAAGACCTAGTCGACGAGCCACCTTTACTCGAGATCCAGTAAGGTCCTCGAGATCGACCAAGCCTAGGAGCCATGTTCGAGCCACATCGAGGACCAGCAACCCGAGACGCCGAGCCAGCCAAGTCGACGTCCGTTCTACTCGATCTCGAGGAGCCTTGGTCGAGATCGAGGAGCCGCGTCCCGAAGCCGCGTTACGCGGTTTGAGCAGTCCTACGCGCTGTGGGAGTCCTTGGAGCCGAAGGAATCCGAGCTGGCCGAGATCCATCAAATTCTATCTATGGAAGACAAGATCTATCAACATGAGAAGACTTACCTATTTAGATATTATTTCCCTTTTATTAGATTTAATTCCTAAAGTGCTTTTATTTATCTTTTAAGCTTTTTAGATATAGATAGATATTTTCTATCCTTGAATAGCAAGGAATAGAAGGCTATAAATAAAGCCTTAGGGGCTTGTTTTTCATCATTTAATTCAAATTCAGAGCAAGAGAGGTATTACACATAGAAGTTTAGGAGTTCTAAGGTTTTTAAGGTTTTGGCATTCAGCGAAAGTTGGATTGCCGGGATTGTAAAGGCTTTGAATTTAGTTTAATGCAAGTTTCTTTTTATACATCAATGTCTGCGCTTGCGATGAAGAGCGAGTAGTTCACCCACTTCTGGGGCTGGGGTGAGCCCGACGGTGGCCATGTGAGGTGATGCGGTAAATGTACAATCTTTTGATGCGATTCGTCTTCTATCCCTATAAGCATGATTCTTTTGCGAGAGTTGAAGGTGATCTTTGTTTGTATTATTGAAACGAAAGTGATCTTAATACAACTTGGATTAATTATGTGAAAAGGGTTAGTAACAATTAGGGTTTATGCGACAGCCTCTAGGATCCGCTGACACGCTTCCTGTGTGTCAGCGGAAGTGATCTTTTGCGAGAGTTGCTGTTATACTTCTGTCGTCGATTTTCAGTTTCTGTTGTCGTTAGTCGATCTCGAGTTAGGGCTTGTCGAGATCGAGTTAGTTGCTGCCTTCATTTTATTTCTTGCTTTCGTTTGTCTTTCTTTCTTTGTTTCTTTGTTTCTGTCTTCTGTTCGCTTTTCTGTGAGATTTACAGCTGCCTAGGATCCGCTAACACGCTTCCTCGTGGATTCGATCCTGACTTCCCATTACTGCATTGGAGGGAGTCTTGTAATTATTTGCGTGGGCCTAAATCTGGTTTGATCTATTTCATCTAGCCGCCAGGGATGCTGCTCTCGCCACTGAGAGAGCAGGCAGGCAACAGGAAGCTGAGCGTGCGAGGCAAGCAGAAGTTGAGCTTGCCCTATACCCAACCACTGCAGAGGATTATATGCACCCGACTCTCGTCGTACCTGAATCGGCCATTCTAATCCCTGAAAACAACTATGAAATTCGCACTCAATTCCTTATTGAAATTAAAAATCATGCTTTTCATGGTAGATTTAATGAATGCCCTCTGCGCCATATTACCAACTTTACTGACATGTGTCGTACTCTTTCTGAAGGTACCACCTTGGAGTACATCCTGATGAAAGCTTTCCGTTGGTCTCTAGCTGGTCCTGCACTAAAATGGTTGGAAGGGCTGAAACCACGATCTCTCACAACATGGGCTCAAGTGAAGCAGGAATTTCTGAACAAGTTCTTTCCTCCTCCCAAGACAGCACTCCTGCGCCAAAAGATCACATCTTTCAAACAGCAGCCTGGAGAGACGCTAGCAAAGCCATGGGAACGCTATAAGGATCTACTGCGATCCTGCCCTACACATGGACAGCAACCCTGCGTAGTTCAAGAGATCTTCTTCAATTCTCTGGACTTGGCTGCAAAGGACAAAATCAACACATATACTCACTATGAGTATCTGACAATGCCGCCTCCTGACGCATGGGCTGCTCTAGACAAGCTGACCAACTATGATAACAAGTATGGGACTCCAGTCAACTATGAGGAGAACCCCTACGCTAGGCCAGCACCATCCATGCCCCTATATGAGCCCCCTAAGGAGATCGATCCAGATGTTAGGGAGCAGTACTACAGAGATCAGAATAAGAAACTCCTCAAACAAGTAAAGTATCTTTCTGTCAACCAGCCTTGTATTGAATGCGGATCACAGAGGCACACCACTACTGAGTGCCCACACACTGAGCAAGTCAGGCTGGCAGAATACCATGAAGAGGCAGCTTACGCAGGGGGTCCCAATCGCTACATGGGGGACCAAAGGTTTCAGCAACCACAATGGAACCAAGGTGCCCCTAGGAACCCCCCGCCCTACAGAGCTCCAGGACATCCGGAAAGAGACCAGAAAAAGGATGATCTATAGACTGTTTTAGAGGAAATAAGGAGAAATCATACAGAAACCAGGCAATCCTTCAACTCAGTCTACACTCAGATTCAGGGCGTCAACTCTAGGCTTAGGGAAATTGATATATGGCGGAAATCAGTTGATACACAGATTGGTCAACTGGCAGCAGGAATCCCCATACAGACAGGGTCATTCCCAGGATCTTCATAACCTAATCCCAAGGGAAAGACTGGACATATCGCTGCTGTAAAACTCAGAAGCGGTTATCAATTGCAAAAGCCAGAGGTCAGAAAGCAGCAGAACAAAGGGGAACAGCAAGTCGACCAGCACCAAGTCGACATCGACAAACACCTGGTCGATCTCGAGGAGGGGAAAATCGATCTCGAGGAAACATTAGGCCAGCCTTCGTCTGCACGGCACAACAACTCGACACCACAGAAACTGGTCGAGATCGAGAAGGAGCTGGTCGATATCGAGGAGTCCCAAGTCGACGTCGAGAAAGCTGCTACACCTCCGACATCTATTCTGGCTCCGAATCAGAAAAAGAAGCTGCATTTCCCCATAAAATCTCCAAAGGACCCGACAGAAAAGAAATTTCAGCACTTCATCAAGATGCTTCAGAAGCTCAACGTCACCATCCCCTTCACAGAAGCTCTCAATGAAATGACATCCTATGTCAATTTCCTGAAGGAGATTCTGAGCAAAAAGCGATCAATGGCTGAGATTACAGAGGAATGCAGCCATTTGGACATACTGGAGAAGAGGCCAGATCCAGGTAAGTTTGCTATTACCATTGGATTTGGTCCATATAAAATTAATGCTTTATGTAATCTTGGAGCTAGTGTGAGTATAATGCTTTTAACAATTTGGTCCAAGATTAAGATAGGTGCCCTAGAGCCTGTGGATGCTAGACTTTACATGGCCAACAACACAGTGGTCATTCCAACAGGCATGGTGGACAATGTGCCAGTACAAGTAGGTAAATTCTTTGTACCTACTAATTTCTTAGTTGTTGATATGCAAGAAGACCCTGCTTGTCCAATTATTCTTGGAAGACCCTTTTTGGCGACGGTGGATGCCAACATAAGCGTGAGGAAAGGAGTGCTCACTTTCAACATCAGCGATGAGGTAATTGCGTATTCCTTTAATAAAACTGAATGGCATTCAGGTCCAATGGAAGAGGTAAAATCTATCTCAGCTGGCTACATCACTTGCGGGGAACCCAAGGTAAGAAATATGACCCCTGAGGAGCTGGAAAAGAGGGATATGGAAGCCCAGGTGGAGGAGATCATGGCAATCCTAAAGGAGGACACAGAGAATCCAATCGACACAAACCAAGGTACGTCGTTATGGACTAACTACTTTTCGGATGCCTTGACAGGAACCAAGTATGGGGTCAAGATCGACCAAGACTCCTCGACATCAAGGACTCTAGTCGATCTCGACCAAAGCCAGGAGCCTCCACCAGCACCAGCGTCGTCGAGCAGCCAGACTGAAGCGAAAGGCAACTCGAGATCGAGTACCATACTCGAGATCGACCAGCCCTCACCTCCACCAGCTCCTGCATCCTCGAGCAGCTCACCACCAGAACCTGAAAACTCGTCGAGATCGAGTAATAGTACTCAAGATCGACCAAACACCGTGGTCCCCGATTCCGTCTCTGCGAAGGTAAGCCAAGGTATGGATCTTTCATCTCCCATTTCCATTAAAGATCTATCTATACATAGGAGAGGTTTGCCTTGGTATGTGCGCTTATGTAGGATATCCAATGATGAGCCTAAAGAGTATGAAGTTGGAGACAAGCTCTATGTCTCTAAATCAAAAGATCATTTGTTCCCTAACAAATTCAACAAGAAGAGGATGGGACCTTTTGTGGTGAACAAGATCCATTCTGGAGGATTACAGCTGATGGACAAGAATGGAGTCCTATTTGAAGCCCAAGCTACATGGGCCCTGCAGATGCCACCTTGAGCTAAATGGAGAAGTCGGCCTAACGACTATAAAATCTAGAGCTTGTACATAGACATTTATTTTTGGACTTTTGAGACTTTGTTGCTTTTGTTTGTTTTTGGTTTTGAACTTTTTAGTTTTTCTATTGTGGGTATATGTCTTCTACACTTTTCAGGTCCATGGATAGAAGCAAGCTATATTCAGACTCGGCCCAGGCGATTCCTTTTATTCAATATTAAGAAGCCTGGACACCTGTCTTGTGAGTTTCTTTCTTTACCCTTGTTTTTATACAGTGAGGACACTGTAATGTTTAAGTATGGGGTGGGGGAAGGGCTTACTCTATGCATATTTGCCATATTTGACATTATTTGTGCATATTTAGAATTTATTTCTTGAATTGCTTATACATGGCTATTTTGGAATTCATTATTGATTTATGAGCTTATATGCATGTTTTCCAAAAGTTTGAGAAAAATGACCCCCATTGAAATTTTTTGATAAATGTCATGGAAGCTTATATTGAACTCGACGATGCAAATTTGGATTTATTAGAGATATAGCATGAAATTGCCTAGTAAAGGGAAGTCACAATGAAGTGCATATTTTCTTGAAACCATAAAAGGAGGTAAAATTTGATGTTGCTTTTGACATGTTGCATGATAAGAGGATGGAGGATTTTATATTTCCATATATGCTCATATTGTTATATCCTAGCCATACCTATGCTTATGGATTACAAAAGCCATATTATGCCTTATTTCAATTATTGCTCCACATGTTCTAAATATTGCCATTCTTTACCTTATTTTCTATCCGGGGATTATTTTGAGAATGATGTTACATTATGGAGATGTTATATGGTGTTTGTGTTGTTTCTATCATTGGAGTTTGGTAGGAAAATGTTTGAATATATGGAAAATTTAATGAGTGAGAAAAAAATCCAATCACCTCAGGAGATAAAGGTAGATCGACCCTGCTCGCTGAGATAATAGTTCAGTGAGATGGGACATATGTGAGGAGTCCAAAGCACTAAGTATCCGGGGTCATTCATGACACCCATGTTTGCGACTCGCGAGAAGGCAGTGCTAAGGTTAGAGAGGTAAAAGCATTATTATTGATAAAAGCATTATGAAAGGTGATGAATCGTATGAAAAAGGAGCGTGGTATGAAAAGTTTGGAAATACTCCATTTCCCCGGATCATTAACACCACATTGCCAAAAATATCCCACCTTTAGCCTTTTACCAATCTACTCCTTATTTGAGCTAAAATTAAAGTCCTTTTGATTATTAATGCTTTGTCACATGAATTGTTTTGCATAACCCTCCTTTTGTGAGTAGATGTTGCTTTTTAATTGCACATGCATGGATTTGTGACACTAGTACCTTTTCGAGGATGGTAACTGATTGCGGGGACATATGAGAATGAATCTAATATGTTGAGAGTTTTGATTTCTTCCCCTGTATGACAATTAAAAGTATTGCTTGAGGACAAGCAAGCTTAAGTATGGGGTGTTTGTTGTGAGCCTAATTCACCATGTTTTATAGTTACTTTATATCGATTTCTGCATGCATTTCATGCATATTGGGTTAGAATAATACAGAATATGTGTAGTTTACACTTATTTGCAATATATGGAGGTCTACACAAGTTTTTGTTATATTTCGCAGAAATCGGACGCACTTTGGAGCTTAAAGGAAACTCATGGAGAAGCTAATAATGGTGCAGCTGGAGAAAAGGCCATTTTTCACCATTCTTCGTTCTGAATCAAGCTTTGATGTCTTCATTAGAGTTGTAGCCCTCGGAAATAGCTTTCCAATGCATGGTCATATGCGTCAATCCGACGAACGAGGACTCGGGAAAGTGCATTTTAAGAACAAAGCAGAAGCTGAGAGATGTACTCGATATCGATTACCTTTACTCGAGATCGTCCAAAAATGTCCAAGGAGTGCCTGGTCGAGGAGGAGCTGATCGAGAAGCCGAAGACCAAAGACAAGCCGGGTTACACTCTAGCACCATATTGCCAAAAATATCCCACCTTTAGCCTTTTACCAATCTACTCCTTATTTGAGCTAAAATTAAAGTCCTCTTGATTATTAATGCTTTGTCACATGAATTGTTTTGCATAACCCTCCTTTTGTGAGTAGATATTGCTTTTTAATTGCACATGCATGGATTTGTGACACTAGTACCTTTTCGAGGATGGTAACTGATTGCGGGGACATATGAGAATGAATCTAATATGTTGAGAGTTTTGATTTCTTCCCCTGTATGACAATTAAAAGTATTGCTTGAGGACAAGCAAGCTTAAGTATGGGGTGTTTGTTGTGAGCCTAATTCACCATGTTTTATAGTTACTTTATATCGATTTCTGCATGCATTTCATGCATATTGGGTTAGAATAATACAGAATATGTGTAGTTTACACTTATTTGCAATATATGGAGGTCTACACAAGTTTTTGTTATATTTCGCAGAAATCGGACGCACTTTGGAGCTTAAAGGAAACTCATGGAGAAGCTAATAATGGTGCAGCTGGAGAAAAGGCCATTTTTCACCATTCTTCGTTCTGAATCAAGCTTTGATGTCTTCATTAGAGTTGTAGCCCTCGGAAATAGCTTTCCAATGCATGGTCATATGCGTCAATCCGACGAACGAGGACTCGGGAAAGTGCATTTTAAGAACAAAGCAGAAGCTGAGAGATGTACTCGATATCGATTACCTTTACTCGAGATCGACCAAAAATGTCCAAGGAGTGCCTGGTCGAGGAGGAGCTGATCGAGAAGCCGAAGACCAAAGACAAGCCGGGTTACACTCTAGCACCATATTGCCAAAAATATCCCACCTTTAGCCTTTTACCAATCTACTCCTTATTTGAGCTAAAATTAAAGTCCTCTTGATTATTAATGCTTTGTCACATGAATTGTTTTGCATAACCCTCCTTTTGTGAGTAGATATTGCTTTTTAATTGCACATGCATGGATTTGTGACACTAGTACCTTTTCGAGGATGGTAACTGATTGCGGGGACATATGAGAATGAATCTAATATGTTGAGAGTTTTGATTTCTTCCCCTGTATGACAATTAAAAGTATTGCTTGAGGACAAGCAAGCTTAAGTAGGGGGTGTTTGTTGTGAGCCTAATTCACCATGTTTTATAGTTACTTTATATCGATTTCTGCATGCATTTCATGCATATTGGGTTAGAATAATACAGAATATGTGTAGTTTACACTTATTTGCAATATATGGAGGTCTACACAAGTTTTTGTTATATTTCGCAGAAATCGGACGCACTTTGGAGCTTAAAGGAAACTCATGGAGAAGCTAATAATGGTGCAGCTGGCGAAAAAGCCATTTTTCACCATTCTTCGTTCTGAATCAAGCTTTGATGTCTTCATTAGAGTTGTAGCCCTCGGAAAGAGCTTTCCAATGCATGGTCATATGCGTCAATCCGACGAACGAGGACTCGGGAAAGTGCATTTTAAGAACAGAGCAGAAGCTGAGAGATGTACTCGATATCGATTACCTTTACTCGAGATCGACCAAAAATGTCCAAGGAGTGCCTGGTCGAGGAGGAGCTGATCGAGAAGCCGAAGACCAAAAACAAGCCGGGTTACACTCTAGCACCATATTGCCAAAAATATCCCACCTTTAGCCTTTTACCAATCTACTCCTTATTTGAGCTAAAATTAAAGTCCTCTTGATTATTAATGCTTTGTCACATGAATTGTTTTGCATAACCCTCCTTTTGTGAGCAGATGTTGCTTTTTAATTGCACATGCATGGATTTGTGACACTAGTACCTTTTCGAGGATGGTAACTGATTGCGGGGACATATGAGAATGAATCTAATATGTTGAGAGTTTTGATTTCTTCCCCTGTATGACAATTAAAAGTATTGCTTGAGGACAAGCAAGCTTAAGTATGGGGTGTTTGTTGTGAGCCTAATTCACCATGTTTTATAGTTACTTTATATCGATTTCTGCATGCATTTCATGAATATTGGGTTAGAATAATACAGAATATGTGTAGTTTACACTTATTTGCAATATATGGAGGTCTACACAAGTTTTTGTTATATTTCGCAGAAATCGGACGCACTTTGGAGCTTAAAGGAAACTCATGGAGAAGCTAATAATGGTGCAGCTGGCTAAAAAGCCATTTTTCACCATTCTTCGTTCTGAATCAAGCTTTGATGTCTTCATTAGAGTTGTAGCCCTCGGAAAGAGCTTTCCAATGCATGGTCATATGCGTCAATCCGACGAACGAGGACTCGGGAAAGTGCATTTTAAGAGCAGAGCAGAAGCTGAGAGATGTACTCGATATCGATTACCTTTACTCGAGATCGACTAAAAATGTCCAAGGAGTGCCTGGTCGAGGAGGAGCTGATCGAGAAGCCGAAGACAAAGACATGCCGGGTTACACTCTAGCACCACATTGCCAAAAATATCCCACCTTTAGCCTTTTAACAATCTACTCCTTATTTGAGCTAAAATTAAAGTCCTCTTGATTATTAATGCTTTGTCACATGAATTGTTTTGCATAACCCTCCTTTTGTGAGTAGATGTTGCTTTTTAATTGCACATGCATGGATTTGTGACACTAGTACCTTTTCGAGGATGGTAACTGATTGCGGGGACATATGAGAATGAATCTAATATGTTGAGAGTTTTGATTTCTTCCCCTGTATGACAATTAAAAGTATTGCTTGAGGACAAGCAAGCTTAAGCATGGGGTGTTTGTTGTGAGCCTAATTCACCATGTTTTATAGTTACTTTATATCGATTTCTGCATGCATTTCATGCATATTGGGTTAGAATAATACAGAATCTGTGTAGTTTACACTTATTTGCAATATATGGAGGTCTAAACAAGTTTTTGTTATATTTCGCAGAAATCGGACGCACTTTGGAGCTTAAAGGAAACTCATGGAGAAGCTAAGAATGGTGCAGCTGGAGAAAAGGCCATTTTTCACCATTCTTCGTTCTGAATCAAGCTTTGATGTCTTCATTAGAGTTGTAGCCCTCGGAAAGAGCTTTCCAATGCATGGTCATATGCGTCAATCCGACGAACGAGGACTCGGGAAAGTGCATTTTAAGAACAGAGCAGAAGCTGAGAGATGTACTCGATATCGATTACCTTTACTCGAGATCGACCAAAAATGTCCAAGGAGTGCCTGGTCGAGGAGGAGCTGATCGAGAAGCCGAAGACCAAAGACAAGCCGGGTTACACTCTAGCACCATATTGCCAAAAATATCCCACCTTTAGCCTTTTACCAATCTACTCCTTATTTGAGCTAAAATTAAAGTCCTCTTGATTATTAATGCTTTGTCACATGAATTGTTTTGCATAACCCTCCTTTTGTGAGTAGATGTTGCTTTTTAATTGCACATGCATGGATTTGTGACACTAGTACCTTTTCGAGGATGGTAACTGATTGCGGGGACATATGAGAATGAATCTAATATGTTGAGAGTTTTGATTTCTTCCCCTGTATGACAATTAAAAGTATTGCTTGAGGACAAGCAAGCTTAAGTATGGGGTGTTTGTTGTGAGCCTAATTCACCATGTTTTATAGTTACTTTATATCGATTTCTGCATGCATTTCATGCATATTGGGTTAGAATAATACAGAATATGTGTAGTTTACACTTATTTGCAATATATGGAGGTCTACACAAGTTTTTGTTATATTTCGCACAAATCGGACGCACTTTGGAGCTTAAAGGAAACTCATGGAGAAGCTAATAATGGTGCAGCTGGAGAAAAGGCCATTTTTCACCATTCTTTGTTCTGAATCAAGCTTTGATGTCTTCATTAGAGTTGTAGCCCTCGGAAAGAGCTTTCCAATGCATGGTCATATGCGTCAATCCGACGAACGAGGACTCGGGAAAGTGCATTTTAAGAACAGAGCAGAAGCTGAGAGATGTACTCGATATCGATTACCTTTACTCGAGATCGACCAAAAATGTCCAAGGAGTGCCTGGTCGAGGAGGAGCTGATCGAGAAGCCGAAGACCAAAGACAAGCCGGGTTACACTCTAGCACCATATTGCCAAAAATATCCCACCTTTAGCCTTTTACCAATCTACTCCTTATTTGAGCTAAAATTAAAGTCCTCTTGATTATTAATGCTTTGTCACATGAATTGTTTTGCATAACCCTCCTTTTGTGAGTAGATGTTGCTTTTTAATTGCACATGCATGGATTTGTGACACTAGTACCTTTTCGAGGATGGTAACTGATTGCGGGGACATATGAGAATGAATCTAATATGTTGAGAGTTTTGATTTCTTCCCCTGTATGACAATTAAAAGTATTGCTTGAGGACAAGCAAGCTTAAGCATGGGGTGTTTGTTGTGAGCCTAATTCACCATGTTTTATAGTTACTTTATATCGATTTCTGCATGCATTTCATGCATATTGGGTTAGAATAATACAGAATCTGTGTAGTTTACACTTATTTGCAATATATGGAGGTCTACACAAGTTTTTGTTATATTTCGCAGAAATCGGACGCACTTTGGAGCTTAAAGGAAACTCATGGAGAAGCTAAGAATGGTGCAGCTGGAGAAAAGGCCATTTTTCACCATTCTTCGTTCTGAATCAAGCTTTGATGTCTTCATTAGAGTTGTAGCCCTCGGAAAGAGCTTTCCAATGCATGGTCATATGCGTCAATCCGACGAACGAGGACTCGGAAAAGTGCATTTTAAGAACAGGGCAGAAGCTGAGAGATGTACTCGATATCGATTACCTTTACTCGAGATCGACCAAAATTGTCCAAGGAGTGCCTGGTCGAGGAGGAGCTGATCGAGAAGCCGAAGACCAAAGACAAGCCGGGTTACACTCTAGCACCATATTGCCAAAAATATCCCACCTTTAGCCTTTTACCAATCTACTCCTTATTTGAGCTAAAATTAAAGTCCTCTTGATTATTAATGCTTTGTCACATGAATTGTTTTGCATAACCCTCCTTTTGTGAGTAGATGTTGCTTTTTAATTGCACATGCATGGATTTGTGACACTAGTACCTTTTCGAGGATGGTAACTGATTGCGGGGACATATGAGAATGAATCTAATATGTTGAGAGTTTTGATTTCTTCCCCTGTATGACAATTAAAAGTATTGCTTGAGGACAAGCAAGCTTAAGTATGGGGTGTTTGTTGTGAGCCTAATTCACCATGTTTTATAGTTACTTTATATCGATTTCTGCATGCATTTCATGCATATTGGGTTAGAATAATACAGAATATGTGTAGTTTACACTTATTTGCAATATATGGAGGTCTACACAAGTTTTTGTTATATTTCGCAGAAATCGGACGCACTTTGGAGCTTAAAGGAAACTCATGGAGAAGCTAATAATGGTGCAGCTGGAGAAAAGGCCATTTTTCACCATTCTTCGTTCTGAATCAAGCTTTGATGTCTTCATTAGAGTTGTAGCCCTCGGAAATAGCTTTCCAATGCATGGTCATATGCGTCAATCCGACGAACGAGGACTCGGGAAAGTGCATTTTAAGAACAAAGCAGAAGCTGAGAGATGTACTCGATATCGATTACCTTTACTCGAGATCGACCAAAAATGTCCAAGGAGTGCCTGGTCGAGGAGGAGCTGATCGAGAAGCCGAAGACCAAAGACAAGCCGGGTTACACTCTAGCACCATATTGCCAAAAATATCCCACCTTTAGCCTTTTACCAATCTACTCCTTATTTGAGCTAAAATTAAAGTCCTCTTGATTATTAATGCTTTGTCACATGAATTGTTTTGCATAACCCTCCTTTTGTGAGTAGATATTGCTTTTTAATTGCACATGCATGGATTTGTGACACTAGTACCTTTTCGAGGATGGTAACTGATTGCGGGGACATATGAGAATGAATCTAATATGTTGAGAGTTTTGATTTCTTCCCCTGTATGACAATTAAAAGTATTGCTTGAGGACAAGCAAGCTTAAGTATGGGGTGTTTGTTGTGAGCCTAATTCACCATGTTTTATAGTTACTTTATATCGATTTCTGCATGCATTTCATGCATATTGGGTTAGAATAATACAGAATATGTGTAGTTTACACTTATTTGCAATATATGGAGGTCTACACAAGTTTTTGTTATATTTCGCAGAAATCGGACGCACTTTGGAGCTTAAAGGAAACTCATGGAGAAGCTAATAATGGTGCAGCTGGCGAAAAAGCCATTTTTCACCATTCTTCGTTCTGAATCAAGCTTTGATGTCTTCATTAGAGTTGTAGCCCTCGGAAAGAGCTTTCCAATGCATGGTCATATGCGTCAATCCGACGAACGAGGACTCGGGAAAGTGCATTTTAAGAGCAGAGCAGAAGCTGAGAGATGTACTCGATATCGATTACCTTTACTCGAGATCGACTAAAAATGTCCAAGGAGTGCCTGGTCGAGGAGGAGCTGATCGAGAAGCCGAAGACAAAGACATGCCGGGTTACACTCTAGCACCACATTGCCAAAAATATCCCACCTTTAGCCTTTTAACAATCTACTCCTTATTTGAGCTAAAATTAAAGTCCTCTTGATTATTAATGCTTTGTCACATGAATTGTTTTGCATAACCCTCCTTTTGTGAGTAGATGTTGCTTTTTAATTGCACATGCATGGATTTGTGACACTAGTACCTTTTCGAGGATGGTAACTGATTGCGGGGACATATGAGAATGAATCTAATATGTTGAGAGTTTTGATTTCTTCCCCTGTATGACAATTAAAAGTATTGCTTGAGGACAAGCAAGCTTAAGCATGGGGTGTTTGTTGTGAGCCTAATTCACCATGTTTTATAGTTACTTTATATCGATTTCTGCATGCATTTCATGCATATTGGGTTAGAATAATACAGAATCTGTGTAGTTTACACTTATTTGCAATATATGGAGGTCTAAACAAGTTTTTGTTATATTTCGCAGAAATCGGACGCACTTTGGAGCTTAAAGGAAACTCATGGAGAAGCTAAGAATGGTGCAGCTGGAGAAAAGGCCATTTTTCACCATTCTTCGTTCTGAATCAAGCTTTGATGTCTTCATTAGAGTTGTAGCCCTCGGAAAGAGCTTTCCAATGCATGGTCATATGCGTCAATCCGACGAACGAGGACTCGGGAAAGTGCATTTTAAGAACAGAGCAGAAGCTGAGAGATGTACTCGATATCGATTACCTTTACTCGAGATCGACCAAAAATGTCCAAGGAGTGCCTGGTCGAGGAGGAGCTGATCGAGAAGCCGAAGACCAAAGACAAGCCGGGTTACACTCTAGCACCATATTGCCAAAAATATCCCACCTTTAGCCTTTTACCAATCTACTCCTTATTTGAGCTAAAATTAAAGTCCTCTTGATTATTAATGCTTTGTCACATGAATTGTTTTGCATAACCCTCCTTTTGTGAGTAGATGTTGCTTTTTAATTGCACATGCATGGATTTGTGACACTAGTACCTTTTCGAGGATGGTAACTGATTGCGGGGACATATGAGAATGAATCTAATATGTTGAGAGTTTTGATTTCTTCCCCTGTATGACAATTAAAAGTATTGCTTGAGGACAAGCAAGCTTAAGTATGGGGTGTTTGTTGTGAGCCTAATTCACCATGTTTTATAGTTACTTTATATCGATTTCTGCATGCATTTCATGCATATTGGGTTAGAATAATACAGAATATGTGTAGTTTACACTTATTTGCAATATATGGAGGTCTACACAAGTTTTTGTTATATTTCGCAGAAATCGGACGCACTTTGGAGCTTAAAGGAAACTCATGGAGAAGCTAATAATGGTGCAGCTGGCGAAAAAGCCATTTTTCACCATTCTTCGTTCTGAATCAAGCTTTGATGTCTTCATTAGAGTTGTAGCCCTCGGAAAGAGCTTTCCAATGCATGGTCATATGCGTCAATCCGACGAACGAGGACTCGGGAAAGTGCATTTTAAGAACAGAGCAGAAGCTGAGAGATGTACTCGATATCGATTACCTTTACTCGAGATCGACCAAAAATGTCCAAGGAGTGCCTGGTCGAGGAGGAGCTGATCGAGAAGCCGAAGACCAAAGACAAGCCGGGTTACACTCTAGCACCATATTGCCAAAAATATCCCACCTTTAGCCTTTTACCAATCTACTCCTTATTTGAGCTAAAATTAAAGTCCTCTTGATTATTAATGCTTTGTCACATGAATTGTTTTGCATAACCCTCCTTTTGTGAGCAGATGTTGCTTTTTAATTGCACATGCATGGATTTGTGACACTAGTACCTTTTCGAGGATGGTAACTGATTGCGGGGACATATGAGAATGAATCTAATATGTTGAGAGTTTTGATTTCTTCCCCTGTATGACAATTAAAAGTATTGCTTGAGGACAAGCAAGCTTAAGTATGGGGTGTTTGTTGTGAGCCTAATTCACCATGTTTTATAGTTACTTTATATCGATTTCTGCATGCATTTCATGAATATTGGGTTAGAATAATACAGAATATGTGTAGTTTACACTTATTTGCAATATATGGAGGTCTACACAAGTTTTTGTTATATTTCGCAGAAATCGGACGCACTTTGGAGCTTAAAGGAAACTCATGGAGAAGCTAATAATGGTGCAGCTGGCTAAAAAGCCATTTTTCACCATTCTTCGTTCTGAATCAAGCTTTGATGTCTTCATTAGAGTTGTAGCCCTCGGAAAGAGCTTTCCAATGCATGGTCATATGCGTCAATCCGACGAACGAGGACTCGGGAAAGTGCATTTTAAGAGCAGAGCAGAAGCTGAGAGATGTACTCGATATCGATTACCTTTACTCGAGATCGACTAAAAATGTCCAAGGAGTGCCTGGTCGAGGAGGAGCTGATCGAGAAGCCGAAGACAAAGACATGCCGGGTTACACTCTAGCACCACATTGCCAAAAATATCCCACCTTTAGCCTTTTAACAATCTACTCCTTATTTGAGCTAAAATTAAAGTCCTCTTGATTATTAATGCTTTGTCACATGAATTGTTTTGCATAACCCTCCTTTTGTGAGTAGATGTTGCTTTTTAATTGCACATGCATGGATTTGTGACACTAGTACCTTTTCGAGGATGGTAACTGATTGCGGGGACATATGAGAATGAATCTAATATGTTGAGAGTTTTGATTTCTTCCCCTGTATGACAATTAAAAGTATTGCTTGAGGACAAGCAAGCTTAAGCATGGGGTGTTTGTTGTGAGCCTAATTCACCATGTTTTATAGTTACTTTATATCGATTTCTGCATGCATTTCATGCATATTGGGTTAGAATAATACAGAATCTGTGTAGTTTACACTTATTTGCAATATATGGAGGTCTAAACAAGTTTTTGTTATATTTCGCAGAAATCGGACGCACTTTGGAGCTTAAAGGAAACTCATGGAGAAGCTAAGAATGGTGCAGCTGGAGAAAAGGCCATTTTTCACCATTCTTCGTTCTGAATCAAGCTTTGATGTCTTCATTAGAGTTGTAGCCCTCGGAAAGAGCTTTCCAATGCATGGTCATATGCGTCAATCCGACGAACGAGGACTCGGGAAAGTGCATTTTAAGAACAGAGCAGAAGCTGAGAGATGTACTCGATATCGATTACCTTTACTCGAGATCGACCAAAAATGTCCAAGGAGTGCCTGGTCGAGGAGGAGCTGATCGAGAAGCCGAAGACCAAAGACAAGCCGGGTTACACTCTAGCACCATATTGCCAAAAATATCCCACCTTTAGCCTTTTACCAATCTACTCCTTATTTGAGCTAAAATTAAAGTCCTCTTGATTATTAATGCTTTGTCACATGAATTGTTTTGCATAACCCTCCTTTTGTGAGTAGATGTTGCTTTTTAATTGCACATGCATGGATTTGTGACACTAGTACCTTTTCGAGGATGGTAACTGATTGCGGGGACATATGAGAATGAATCTAATATGTTGAGAGTTTTGATTTCTTCCCCTGTATGACAATTAAAAGTATTGCTTGAGGACAAGCAAGCTTAAGTATGGGGTGTTTGTTGTGAGCCTAATTCACCATGTTTTATAGTTACTTTATATCGATTTCTGCATGCATTTCATGCATATTGGGTTAGAATAATACAGAATATGTGTAGTTTACACTTATTTGCAATATATGGAGGTCTACACAAGTTTTTGTTATATTTCGCACAAATCGGACGCACTTTGGAGCTTGAAGGAAACTCATGGAGAAGCTAATAATGGTGCAGCTGGAGAAAAGGCCATTTTTCACCATTCTTCGTTCTGAATCAAGCTTTGATGTCTTCATTAGAGTTGTAGCCCTCGGAAAGAGCTTTCCAATGCATGGTCATATGCGTCAATCCGACGAACGAGGACTCGGGAAAGTGCATTTTAAGAACAGAGCAGAAGCTGAGAGATGTACTCGATATCGATTACCTTTACTCGAGATCGACCAAAAATGTCCAAGGAGTGCCTGGTCGAGGAGGAGCTGATCGAGAAGCCGAAGACCAAAGACAAGCCGGGTTACACTCTAGCACCATATTGCCAAAAATATCCCACCTTTAGCCTTTTACCAATCTACTCCTTATTTGAGCTAAAATTAAAGTCCTCTTGATTATTAATGCTTTGTCACATGAATTGTTTTGCATAACCCTCCTTTTGTGAGTAGATGTTGCTTTTTAATTGCACATGCATGGATTTGTGACACTAGTACCTTTTCGAGGATGGTAACTGATTGCGGGGACATATGAGAATGAATCTAATATGTTGAGAGTTTTGATTTCTTCCCCTGTATGACAATTAAAAGTATTGCTTGAGGACAAGCAAGCTTAAGCATGGGGTGTTTGTTGTGAGCCTAATTCACCATGTTTTATAGTTACTTTATATCGATTTCTGCATGCATTTCATGCATATTGGGTTAGAATAATACAGAATCTGTGTAGTTTACACTTATTTGCAATATATGGAGGTCTACACAAGTTTTTGTTATATTTCGCAGAAATCGGACGCACTTTGGAGCTTAAAGGAAACTCATGGAGAAGCTAAGAATGGTGCAGCTGGAGAAAAGGCCATTTTTCACCATTCTTCGTTCTGAATCAAGCTTTGATGTCTTCATTAGAGTTGTAGCCCTCGGAAAGAGCTTTCCAATGCATGGTCATATGCGTCAATCCGACGAACGAGGACTCGGAAAAGTGCATTTTAAGAACAGGGCAGAAGCTGAGAGATGTTCTCGATATCGATTACCTTTACTCGAGATCGACCAAAATTGTCCAAGGAGTGCCTGGTCGAGGAGGAGCTGATCGAGAAGCCGAAGACCAAAGACAAGCCGGGTTACACTCTAGCACCATATTGCCAAAAATATCCCACCTTTAGCCTTTTACCAATCTACTCCTTATTTGAGCTAAAATTAAAGTCCTCTTGATTATTAATGCTTTGTCACATGAATTGTTTTGCATAACCCTCCTTTTGTGAGTAGATGTTGCTTTTTAATTGCACATGCATGGATTTGTGACACTAGTACCTTTTCGAGGATGGTAACTGATTGCGGGGACATATGAGAATGAATCTAATATGTTGAGAGTTTTGATTTCTTCCCCTGTATGACAATTAAAAGTATTGCTTGAGGACAAGCAAGCTTAAGTATGGGGTGTTTGTTGTGAGCCTAATTCACCATGTTTTATAGTTACTTTATATCGATTTCTGCATGCATTTCATGCATATTGGGTTAGAATAATACAGAATCTGTGTAGTTTACACTTATTTGCAATATATGGAGGTCTACACAAGTTTTTGTTATATTTCGCAGAAATCGGACGCACTTTGGAGCTTAAAGGAAACTCATGTAGAAGCTAACACTAGTACAGATTTAACGTATGTCGGGGGGTTTTTTGTAAAGCGTACGGGAGTTTTTCGCCTCCTTATATACGCTCAGCTGATAAATATATCGGGAGTTTTATAAAAACTCCTGATACACAAATCTCGGTCAGGAGTTTTTTTAAAAACTCCCGAGAGAGAGCATTTCTGAAACGGCGATTTACTTTCAACTGTTACGGGAGTTTTTAAAAACCCCCCTGAGAAAATCTATCAGGAGTTAAAAAAAAAACTCTTGAGAGAGGGTATTTTTTTCAAAAAAAAATAGGGAATTTTAACTCGGTTCAAGCCTAGTTCTAGACCAGAAAATTAGCCCCTTTTCACACTTACGTAATTATCCTAACCAGACATCTTATAAATTACATAGCAATTACAACATAAAATTTCTAAGGATATAAAAGTTGAATCAAGTCAAGTTTCATAGCAATTACAACACCAAGTTTCTTATAAATTACTGAAGCATATCCTTACACAATAGGTACATCTAATGGCATATTTTTCACAAAATATCAAAACTCCTTATACTATTGAAAACAAAAGAAGAAAACAATAACAGATGAGCATTTGAACATGATTTTTACCAAGACTTGAGGTGCCAGAAAACTCATATCCTTGGAGCTAACAAATTCATGAGCAATGCGCCTCCTTAAGGACACCGGTTTCTCTATAAGCCACGAACATGCCATCACTCAGCTTGATTCTGGGTGTTGTAATAAGATGCTAATCAATTGCAGCCAGCTTCGAGCATGTCCCGGACAAAGAAATGTTACCAATCTGCGAGTTGTGGAAACACTTAAATAGGAATGTAATGCTATGGATACCCAAAAAAAAAAACATAGCTACTGCTACACGACATCAAAGACTGAAATCGTAAAAGGCATTTACATGGACAAGTCCGAACACAATATGTGCAAGAGGCAATCAACTATCTAAATGTTTATAATAAAACAAGATAAATAAAATCTAAAAGGAGAATAAATTTTCTTAGCGCATCAAGGATTAGATGGTCAATCATTCGCTAGTTTATAGCCATATTAAGTCCAAGAATAAAAGTTAGAAATTGCAATACTAATGCATGTTTCATTCAAATTTCCCTGCAGCAGAAGGAATGTTCAAAATTGATTAAATATGCAATTAACAAATCATGCATAAATCATGGTAACTTTTCAAGTACTGAGGTATGCTTCGAAAGATGTTTCCCTTTTAGGGAAATCCAGAAATCATGCTATCATACTGAATGATACATGCTAATGGAACCCGCTTTTGACAATGTATTAAAAGGAAATATGGGGGAACATACCTGCTAGTGGAACAGGTAAGCTGAAAATCGGCTTTCATGCTGAGGGAGAATGACGCACCTCTATAAAGCAACATGTTGGGGCTGATGTGTTGATGTATCTTCTAGCGAGAAAAAGAGAAGCATCGAGATGGTTTCAAACAACAATATCGAACATGATGTTATGGCGAAGGAAAATAGACAGACAACAGAGGAAAATCTATCCCAGTAAAAGGAAATACAACTATGACAGATGATTAGTTCAAATAGAGACAACAAGAATAATGGCAAGGCTTCTAAAAAATACCTAAAGAAACCCATTGTTATCAAATTAGCAATTGTATATTACGTAGCTTATTGAGTCTGTTAGATTTTTCATCCCTTGCTAAACTACATATTCTTCACATAAGGTGTTCATGTTAGAGATCTAATGATCAATTAACATTGCTTCAATATACATAGTGGCCATCATTGAATTTCACATTTCAAAGAGGAACCTCCTCTTTGATCAGTAGGCAATTGGCACGGTGTTGTACTAACTAAAGAATCCAAAATATGTTTGTATTTGTAGGCAGTAGCCACAAAGCAAGTATGAAACTACAACTGCTAGCTAGTTATGACCATTAGTCCAAAATTTGCATGTTTGTCATCCTCTCGTTGATAAATTCCAATAAGATCCATGATGCATCATATTAAAAAAAAGATATAGGAAAACAACTCAACCAACATCACACCAAAAAAAGCTTATTCCACAACAGATATCATGTTCTAACTCATATAGGACAAACAATTCAGCCAACATCCTCTCATTGGATGATTTCTTTCAATTGGAAAGCTACCTTCATTAGAAATAAAGTGGCTCCACTGATATAAATAAATAAATAAAAGCTCCTAAGAGTTTCATGCCTAATTGTAGAGACCTAATTAGCAACCAGATGGAGTAAGTGATACGAACAAAAGCAAACACTAATCGAAGAAATTAAACATGGATAATCACCTCTCCATTAAAAAAAAAAGTTAAGAGCAAGAGATACCAACCTCAAAGAGCTAACAAGAGCCAAAAGACAAAATCGTCAACTGATTGAGGGCAAAGAGAAAGTTGATGAATAGAGAAGTACTGCAAACGATTTGAAGGAAGTGGGCGAAGATAGAATTATCGAATGCACCTACGAGCCCTAATTAGCAAGAGAAGATAAATTTCCAACTGATTGATTGAATAGGGTAAAGGGAGAAGCATCTAACGAACCTGAGAGCCCTAATCGATCGAAGAGGGCGAAGGGAGAGAAGCAATGTCTGAACGGATGGTCGACACCTCCTATGCAAAGAGATCTCCTGAAGACGATGCTGATCGAAGACGATGATTAAAGAGGGGTGAAGAGTGGAATCGAAAGCATACCTCAACTGGCGTAGCTGAAGAGCTCGAAACAATGAGATCTGCTGAAGACGATGCTGATCGAAGACGATGTTGAAGATGCTGAAAACGATACTACAGCAGCAGAAGACGAAATTGAAGATGATGTTGAAGAGCCTCTTCGATCCGCAATTGACAGTTGAATGTGTAGATTGAGCCTCTTCAAGAATCGATTCATCGAACTACCGCTCAAGGATTGTTTATTAGGGTTGTCATTTGGGCCTTTCGGGCCTTTTATTAAAAACTCCTGAGAGAGTATATCCGATTTTTTATTAAAAAAATAAACACGCTTCTATCAGGAGTTTTTATAATAACACCTGAGCGAAAATTGTCTTTCAGGGGTTTTATAAAACACCCGATAATTTTATCCTGATAGACGTACAATCTGTACTAGTGTAAGAATGGTGCAGCTGGAGAAAAGGCCATTTTTCACCATTCTTCGTTCTGAATCAAGCTTTGATGTCTTCATTAGAGTTGTAGCCCTCGGAAAGAGCTTTCCAACGCATGGTCATATGCGTCAATCCGACAAACGAGGACTCGGGAAAGTGCGTTTTAAGAATAGAGCAGAAAGCTGAGAGATGTACTCGATATCGAGTACCTTTACTCGAGATCGACCAAAAATGTCCAAGGAGTGCGTGGTCGAGGAGGAGCTGATCGAGAAGCCGAAGACAAAGACATGCCGGGTTACACTCTACTCGAGATCGAGGAACCCGGAAGCCGGCACCCGAGCCATGTCGAAGAGAGGTTGCTCGACAACACCAGAAGACCTAGTCGACGAGCCACCTTTACTCGAGATCGAGTAAGGTCCTCGAGATCGACAAAGCCTAGGAGCCATGTTCGAGCCACATCGAGGACCAGCAACCCGAGACGCCGAGCTAGCCAAGTCGACGTCAGTTCTACTCGATCTCGAGGAGCCTTGGTTGAGATCGAGGAGCCGCGTTACGCGGTTTGAGCAGTCCTACGCGCTATGGGAGTCCTTGGAGCCGAAGGAATCCGAGCTGGCCTAGATCCATCAAATTCTATCTATGGAAGACAAGATCTATCAACATGAAAAGACTTACCTATTTAGATATTATTTCCCTTTTATTAGATTTAATTCCTAAAGTGCTTTTATTTATCTTTTAAGCTTTTTAGATATAGATAGATATTTTCTATCCTTGAATAGCAAGGAATAGAAGGCTATAAATAAAGCCTTAGGGGCTAGTTTTTCATCATTCAATTCAAATTCAGAGCAAGAGAGGTATTACACATAGAAGTTTAGGAGTTCCAAGGTTTTTAAGGTTTTGGCATTCAGCGAAAGTTGGATTGCCGGGATTGCAAAGGCTTTGAATTTAGTTTAATGCAAATTTCTTTTTATACATCAATGTCTGCGATTGCGATGAAGAGCGAGTAGTCCACTCACTTCTGGGGCTGGGGTGAGCCCGACGGTGGCCATGTGAGGTGATGCGGTAAAGGTACAATCTTTTGATGCGATTCGTCTTCTATCCCTATAAGCATGATTCTTTTGCGAGAGTTGATGGTGATCCTTGTTTGTATTATTGAAGCGAAAGTGATCTTAATGCAACTTGGATTAATTATGTGAAAAGGGTTAGTAACAATTAGGGTTTATGCGAAAGCCTCTATATGCCTATTTGTTAGTAACGAAAGTTATTTTGATGGAAAGCATGATCTTTTATGCCTTTATGTGTTACTTTGCATGGTTATCGTTGTGGTGTTGATACCCTGGCTTTGGAAGTTCTTTATATATTGATTTATTTCTGTCGAAATCTGAGTTCTGTGTTCGAAATTTGCCTTTACAGTTTCTGTTTCTTTGTCGATCTAGAGGAGGAGCTTGTCGATCTCGAGTAAGGCCTTGTCTAGATCGAGTTGTTGTTGTGCTTCTGTCGTCGATTTTCAGTTTCTGTGTCTGCTGTCGTTAGTCGACCTCGAGTTAGGGCTTGTCGAGATCGAGTTAATGGCTGCCTTTGTTTTATTTCTTTCTTTCGTTTGTCTTTCTTTCTTTGTTTCTTTGTTTCTGTCTTCTGTTCGCTTTTCTGTGAGATTTACAGCTGCCTAGGATCCGCTGACACGCTTCCTCGTGGATTCGATCCTGACTTCCCATTACTGCATTGGAGGGAGTCTTGTAATTATTTGCGTGGGCCTAAATCTGGTTTGATCTATTTCATTATATTTCATACTTGATTTCGTCCTAACAACAGTAGCTTTATAAGCTCGTGAAGATAACTCTTAAATGAGTATAAACTAAGTACCTCTCGAGTGACTGAGGGCCTCCGCTGGTAGCTTTATAACCTCACGGAGATAACTCTTAAATGAGTATAAACTATGTCCCTCTCGAGTGACAAAGGGCCTCCGTTGGTAGCTTTATAAGCTCACGGAGATAACTCTTAAATGAGTATAAACTAAGTCCCTCTGAAGTGATAGAGGGCCTCCGTTGGTAGCCTTATAAGCTCGCGGAGATAACACTTAAATGAGTATAAACTAAGTCCCTCTCGAGCAACAGAGGGCATCCGTTGGTAGCTTTATACGCTCACGGAGATAACTTTTAAATGAGTATAAACTAAGTCCCTCTCGAGCGACAGTGGGCTTCAGCTGGTAGCTTTATAAGCTCGCGGAGATAACTCTTAAATGAGTATAAACTAAGTCCCTCTCGAGCGACAGAGGGCCTCCGCTGGTAGCTTTAGAAGCTCGTGGAGATAACTCTTAAATGAGTATAAACTAAGTCCCTCTCGAGCGACAGAGGGCCTCCGCTGGTAGCTTTATAAGCTCACGGAGATAACTCTTAAATGAGTATAAACTAAGTCCCTCTCGAGTGACAGAGGGCCTCCGTTGGTAGCTTTATAAGCTCACGGAGATAACCCTTACATGAGTATAAACTAAGTCCCTCTCGAGTGACAAAGGGCCTCCGTTGGCAGCCTTATAAGCTCGCGGAGACAACTCTTAAATGAGTATAAACTAAGTCCTTCTCGTGTGACATAGGGCCTCCGCTGGTACCTTTATAAGCTCGCAGAGCTAACTCTTAAATGAGTACAAACTAAGTCCCTCTCAAGTGGCAGAGGGCCTCCGCTGGTAGCTTTATAAGCTCGCGGAGATAACTCTTAAATGAGTATAAACTAAGTCATTCTCGAGTAACAAAGGGCCTCCGCTGGTAGCTTTATAAGCTCGCGGAGATAACTCTTAAATGAGTATAAACTAAGTCCCTCTCGAGTGACAGGGGGCCTCCGCTGGTAGCTTTATAAGCTCGCGGAGATAACTCTTAAATGAGTATAAACTAAGTCCCTCTCGAGTGATAGAGGGCCTCCACTGGTAGCTTTATAAGCTCGCGGAGATAACTCTTAAATGAGTATAAACCAGGTCCTCCTCGAACGATAGATGTGTATAAGAAACAGGATCATACGATGTATCATTGTCGAACCCCAGTTTAGCCACGACTTAACTGAAGTTCGAGGAGCTGTGATGATGCTCGAAAATTAAATAATGATATTCACAAATATCATAAATAAATAAAGGTTCCCCGCTATATAAATAGAACCTTATAAACATGAAAAATGGGCGAGTACGAGTGAGGATAAGGACTCAAGACGTCCACGGACGATAAACCATCCACAACTCCCACATGCATGCTAGGACACAGGGCATCCATGCCCCCATCACACATGGTGTGAGGCACTTGACATGTGACAACGAGTGGCATGCATGTAGAGGTACTTGCACTATAAAAGGAGGTCGAAGCCTCATTATCAAGGGTCGGTTCCCATTTTATTCCAAAGAGCATAGGCTGGGAATATTGGGCTCTGACATAGCCTACCTGAGCGGGTTTGTCTCGACTCAGTATTGAGCCGACACTTGGTAAGACTATCGCCAGAGAAGCAGAACGAGCTGAGCCCTAGGCTCAGCGGCACAGGAAAGGATAACCCGCCAGTCGTGGTGGTCAAGTCCAGGTAAGACCGTCCGAACGACTGGTCTCCGCGGCACAGGTCGAGGCCCCCACTTATGATAGACGATAGGAGGGGGGCTTCAGGTAAGACCGCCGACCAACTGAAAATTGACACGCGGGTCACCTCCCCCATGGGGACGTGGAAGGAGGTCCGCTTTTCTAAAGTGGTTTCATCAGGTGCCAATGTATGAACCACTTTCAAAAGGTAAATGCAACTGTTTCTAAATTTGCAGCGGCTAATACAACAGCCTCGCGGGGAAGAACAAGTGGTCAATCAGAGGATGACGTGTTGGCTCATGCTCGTATGTTGTACAGAAAGTCAAGTAACTGAAAAGCGAAGTTCAATCTCGAGCGTGTATGGCGCATGCTTCGGAATGAACCAAAGTGGCAGTGTTCCCTTCAACCGTCAGCAACTGCATGAGGGAGTAGCTCTAAGAGAACAAAGGTCAATCAAGCCGGAGCATACACTTCAAGCTCTAACGCTGAAACTCCGCCTAGTGAAGGTGGGACTCCAGATAGTTTATTTGCTCGTCCTCTCGGAAGGACGAGTTCTAAGAGAGCGGGTAAGAGACCAAGTACTATGTTAAATGAGCCAACCTCAAACCTGGATCTTGGAGAGTTTTACGACCTCAAAAGGAAGGAGCTGGAGTTGAGGCAAATGGAAATGGAAATGAGAAGAGAATCTCTTCGGCTATAAGGTGAAAGTGAAGCAAGGAAGAAAATGGATGCTGAGAGGAAGAAACTGGAAGCAGAAACCAAGGCATTGAAGATTAGTGAAAAGGCAAAACATATGGACTATAAGTTTAACGTTCTTACGAACTTGAAAAGCAGGATAGGTTCGTTGTCATTGGACGAAGAACAGTTGATGAAGAAGCTGATCAAGGAGTTGAAGGATGATCACCAGTCAGTGATGAAGAAGTTAATGTCCGTGTGTAATGTTCATTTGTAGTGTTTAAGTGTATGGGTATGTGTAATTTCATGTTTAAGGAATAATTTCATGTGTGCTGTCATGTTCCGGGTGTAGTGGGTATTGTTATTTAATGTTTAAATTTATGTATTTTTATGGTGTAAGTTTATGTTGATTTAAGTTAATGTTGTTTGTGTGACTATAAATCTTTAACATATGGTAAACTTAGTGAAATTTTTTTTCTTCCAAACATATGCAAAATGGGTGTCATTGGGTAGGGAAAAATAAATCGTATTCAAAAATAATTTTTTTTAAATAAGTTATTTATTTAACAAATAAATGGGAGTTTTAATTTAATTAAAACTCCCTGCCATGTGTCTCATTACCATTGGCTAAAAAAAATTAAATCGGATGATGCGCACCACCTAGCATCACCTCCGGCAAAATTTTCTCCCAGATCAAATGTCTCTCTCTCCTCCATCTCATGATTTTGCTGAGCTGGCCTCCCCAAATGATTCGCCTGGATCGCCATTGCACATGGCCTAAGGAAATGATGCTATGCTGATGTGGCGGAAAGAGGTGTATAAAAAAATAATATTTTTAGTATATTGAATAGCAACTGATAAACATGGCTTTATAAAGCAATCTACTGGTCTAAATTCTAGAGTCTAAGACCTATAAATTAGGAGTTGCCCTGACGCAAAACCAATGTTAAATCATTTTTTGTAATTTCATTTCATACTTCAAAATACAAACCTCTGACCACCGTGAAACTAATTCTAGTCTTCTGCCAATCGCATAAGCTTCCACAAAGGTTTTTGACTAATTTGAAACTTTCCATACACACCAAAAAAGAAACAATTTTAGAATCATCCATCTATCATCACAAGGCTTTATCAGATGCTCCATCCACACATATGCATCTCTCACATCCGTTTCTACAAACTCCTTTTTTTTTTTTTTAATACACATAAAAACTTGCTTGGATTGGTGGCTAGCTATCATATATATCGCTTCTTGTTCTCTCTATGATACATCTCATCTCATAATTCAGCTTACAAACAACGCTGTCTTATGCCTTCCACACATCCAAGTTTTTTATCTCTTCATTTAAACCCCACCACTTTCAATCAACTCTCTTTGTTACCCACATAAAAAAAAAAAGCCCACATAAAGTAAGCACTCAAATCCCTGTCAAAAGCCACTTATAGTAGGCCATTTCATTTCAACCTTACTTCTGTAGCAATAGTCCACCTTCCTTTTTTTTTTTTTTTAAATCTCTCATACTCTCTAATTGGGTGCAGATTTTTTTTGGCACCCACTGTACGGTGAACAGTGTGAAGAAGCTTCAAAACTAGCACTTCTTTTTATCTCTTATTGCATGATTTCTCCTTCTTTTTTTTTTTATACAAGGCGAAAATTTGGGGGTGATCAACCTCGGTTGAGCCACCACTCAAGTGCGTTCTTGAGGACGAGCTCGTCGACAACGGCATCAGACCCCCAGTCAGTAGGAGTCGGCAGCAGACCAAGATGAGCGAGACGATCCGCAACGCGGTTGCCCTCTCTGAAAATATGAGAAAACGACACGCTAGCAAAGTATCTACCGAAGGCAAGCGTGTCCGACATCGTCATCTCAATCTCCCACCGGGCAGCTCCACACACCTTTGACGACGTTAATAGCCGTCAGACAGTCACCCTCCACCTCAAAATGAGTAATCCCCAGCCGATGAGCTTCCTGCAACCCATGAAGCATACCCAGCGTCTCTGCTTGCAAAGCTGAAGACTTACCACAACTCTGCACCCCACAATTGAGAATTCTACCATGGTTGTCGCGGATGACGAAGCCCCAAGCAGCGTTTCCATTGGTAGTCCTAGCACCGTCGAAATTCAGTTTCATGAATCCGTCACGTGGTTTTTTCCATTTTATGATTTTTTGTCTGCATGGTTTGTTCTGGTTGTTGCCCAATTCTTTAGTTATTTCTTCCTCTAGATGTTCAATTTGTGCCTTCTTCCAGTTGTCCCGTTGTTGCTTGATGTAGTTTATCCATTCTTCCGGACCACGGTAAATGTGGTCATCAAAGAGAATTTTATTCCTCAAAGACCATATACCCAGAGGGAGAAAATTAATATTGATCTTTGTTCTTGGGTCAGTTTTGCAAATATATCTATAATAATGTCTTTATAGGTTCTGTTATTTTTGTTTGTATCATGGACTATCTTTCCAATCTGTTGATTCATTTTTCGAATGATTGTGAGCGTGGTCTGACATTCTGTGAACAAGTGTATTGCATCTTCCTGGGGTGGTTACAAAAAGCACATTCCATTGGTACATGAATTCCTTTGTCTCGTAATCGCTTTTTGGTAGGAGTGCCATTTAGTATGTTTTTCCATAAGAAATTTTTCATCTTTGGTGGACAGTCTATTTTCCATATCCATTCGAAAGATTCAGTTGTGTTTCTTTGCGATCTGGTGGTATAATCTAGGGCACTAGTAGTAGAGAACCAGCCATTTTTACTTGCTTTCCAATAGAGTCTATCCTCGAATTCATTCAGGGGTATATGGATACTACAAATTTGTTCAATTATGTTAATGGGAAGCACTTCCTTTAGTTTTTGCGTTTTCCATGTTTTGTCAAGGTTTATATATTGGTCAACAGTTTCCCATTCGTTTATGCTATCATGTAGCCGATTTTCTATCAGATTTGTATCATTGTTTATCCAGCTATCTTTCCAGAATCTAATAGTTTTCCCATTCCCAATCTGCCAAATCAAACCTGAGCTGAATTCAGATTTTATATCCATGAGTTTTGCCCATTTCCAAGAGGTATTTTTTGTTCTTTTATAGTCCCAGAGGGTTTTTTCCTTTTAGGTATTTTTCGAAGATTATTTTAACCCATTCGTTGTGCGGTTCGGCTAGGATTTTCCATAATAGCTTCATCTATAGAGCCTTGTTTATATCTTTTGCCTTGTTTAATCCTAGTCCTCCTTCCTTTTTTGGTCTACATATTTTGTCCCATCCGATGAGGGGTTTATAATTTTGGTCATTGTTCCAAAAAAGCACCTATTTAGTCGGTCAAGTTCTGTATGGATGCTTGTCGGGAGCATAAAGTTTTGCATTACAAAATTTGGTTTGGTTGCCAAGTTTGTTTTAATAAGTACAGTCCTCCCTTGTTGCGTCAATGCATTTGCTTTCCATTTTGTTAGCTGGGTTCTCGTTTTTCCAAGCACCTCTTCAAATGTGTTCTTACTAACTCTTCCATTAATAATCGGGCATCCTATGTATTTTTCTATCGCTGCTTGATTCGTGATTTGTAGTATCATTTGGATCATTTGTTTTTTACTAGGAGAGACCCCTTTTGTAACCTGGAAAGCAGATTGTTGAAAGTTTAACTTTTGTCCAGACATTTGACAGTATTCATCTAAGGTTTTTTTCACGGTTGTGCATGCTTCTTGGTTTGCTTTGGCGAATATCATAATATCATCAACAAATGATAGAAATGGGATTGTCGGTCCTTTTATGGTCGTCTTGAATCCAACTGTATTCCCCGTTTGGTCGCATTGTTGTTGAAGTTTTCGAGCTAGCACTTCCGCACCTAAGATAAAGAGGTATGGGGATAAGGGATCGCCTTGGCGAATCCCTCTGGAAGGCTTAAATGTTTCGGTGGGTTCGTCATTTACTAGGACTGAGAAGGATACAGTTTGAATACATTCTCTAATCCATCCACAAAATCTTTGGCAGTATCCGAATTTATCCATGACTGCAAGAAGAAATTCCCAGTCAACTCTGTAATATGCTTTCTCCATATCCAGTTTTATTGCAATCCATCCCTCTTTTCCTTTTCTATTTCTGAACGAATAAAATATTTCATGTGCTATAAGCACGTTATCCTGGATTGCTCTATCTGTCAGAAATGCTCCTTGCAGTGGATGGATAATATTTCCCATTGTTCTTTTCATTCTTTCTGCCAATATTTTCGCTATAGCCTTATATATGGTCGAACATAAACTTATTGGTCTATAGTTATTCGTTGTTCGGGGGTTGTCGCATTTAGGAATCAACGTTATGAAGGTTTCATTTATCTGCCGAAGCATCCTACCCGGCACGAAGAAAGCCTTGATAGCCTTAATAATCGATGGAACAACTACATCCCAGTAGTGTTGATAGAATTCAGCGGTCATACCATCAGGTCCAGGGAATTTATTCTTTCCTATTGAAAAGATCGCATTTTTTACTTCTTGGTTTGTGACAGGTCTTATAAGATTGTCGTTGTCCTCATTAGTTATTTCTGTAGTAATTTGGTTAAGATAATCTTCTAGAAGCGCCCCGTTTATTTGTTCCCTTTTAAATCTTTTTTCGAATTCTTCTTTAATCTGCGTTCTATTATTCTTCTCCTCGCGGATCAGAGTTCCTTCTGGGCTCGTAATTTCTCTAATTATTTTCCTATTCCTTCGTCCAGAAGCCACCCTATGGTGATATCCAGAATTGGTATCTGATAGTCTTAAGTGCTTCACTTTAGCTCTCTGCCGCCAGTACGTGTTGTGGTATTGTATAAGCTTGCTTGTCTTTTCAATAAGTTTTTGTTGTCCTCTGTTGTTTTCATTTTCGTTTATTTGTATATGATCATGTTGTACTAATTTTTCCTCAATTTTTTTTAATTGTCGAAAAATGTTTCCAAATGTAGATTTGTTCCATTCCTTTGTTAGTCTCTTTAGTAATTGGGTTTTTTTAACCACTTGAAACATTTGAGAGCCTTCGCAGCTCATTCTCCATGCCTGTATTACTATGTTCTTGTAGTCTTTTCTTTGGAGCCACATTTTTTCAAACTTAAATGGTATTGCTTTTCTATTTTCATTTGATTTGATTTGAATCGATATAGGACAATGGTCTGAGGACGAGAAAGCATGGTTTCTGGTGGCTACATTTGGGTACCACTAAATAATTTCATCTTGCACTAGCGTCCTATCAAACTTCTCATAAATGTTATTTACGTCTGTTCTATTTTTTCTCCAAGTAAACTCGTTTCCTATCGTCGGAATATCAAGAAGCTTACAATCGTCTTTAAATTTCAACAATCGTTTGAATCTAGATGGGTTTGTTTGCGATCCCCCCTGTTTCTCATTTATGTTTTGTATCTCATTTAGGTCTCCCAATACAATAGTAGGGATATCCAAGTCACAAATGTGGGTAGTAATTTTGTTCCTGAATTCATTTTTCTTATTTTCTTGAGGGGGTGCGTAGACAAAACAAATAGCAAAAACTTTTTCTAATTAGGTGTCTTCAATTTTCATTGTGATGAACCGGTCATCTCTTGCCATTATGTCAAGCTTTACATTTGTTAATTGATAGTTTTTCCAGAGTACACATATTCCTCCCGATCTACCCACTGCAGGAGACCAGCAAATCGAATCAAACCAGTTTTTTGCCAATCCGCTTCAGAAGGAATATTCTCCGTTTTAGTTTCCATTAAGGCCATGACTTGTATATTTTCTATTTTACAAAAAAATTCAATTTCTGTCCATAGGTTTCTTTTTCCGATCCCACGACAATTCCAAGTTCAGATTCTCATCCTGGATATTCTATATTATAGATATTTTCTATATCAAAATTTTCGTTCATTAGGCTGAATTTCATTTGGTCTATTTGCATCTTATCACTTTTACTCTGATTGAGTCCATATTTGTTCCTTCTTGATGGTTCATATACAAGTTCAATATGTGTCTTAATTCTCTCTTCGAGTGTCAGTAGTATTCATCATCAACCAAGAGAACCGAGGGGGGGATAAGGGGTACATGGGGATGACGGCTCCAAATCTTTCTCCTTTTTCTTGTTTTAATGTCTTTGATCTCCTTTTCAAGTTTTGCCTTGTATAAACTCAGCAAAGGCTCATGAGTCCAGGAAGGATAGAGAAGCACCATTAACATGATCAGTAGATGGAAACCGAACAGCTCCCAACATACGGAAATCCAGCATGCAGCAGCAAGAGAGAAGCCAACAGCATTTCTCCGCAGAACTTTTGTGTCTACGGTTGTTTTCCATTGGTCTGGTGGTCCTTTTTTCGATTTTGTCATCAAGCAAGAAGCTTGACAGCTTGGTTTCTCATCTTTCACCGCATGGGGGGAAAGGCAGTGGGTTCCTTGAAATTGGTTGTTCGTTCTAACATAGTAGATACAAACCGTTAGTGTATCAAACAACAGATCAGATCCTAACACACAATCGAGTTCCAAGGAAAACGAGACAATAAAAGGGGTACAGATTCTCAGGGCTATTCTAGCAAAATGCTCAGAGACATTTTTCCTTGTACGTTCACACCAACTGAGTCTAAGCACTTTTAAATTATACACCTTTTTGTTCATAAATCCTTTTTGATATCTTTTTTCCAACTTGCAGGGGTCCTTATGAGGATCTTGGTCATTTGGATTAGTGGTCTTTTTGTAGTCATTCAAGGGGCGGGGATGAATTTCGTTTATTAGGAATTTATTTGAGTCAAATTGAGCAAGAGGGTTGTTGTGGTAGTACCTTGAAATGAGATCTGAGAGATGTTGGGATGGAGCAAGAGGGTTGCAACCAACCGCTTCAAGGAGGAAGAGGCCACCGTGCAGGTCAGCCGCCGACCGCAAGTACGCCTCCACCTAGGTCACACCAGGAGCAACAGATCGCTGGGAAGACCGACAGTGAGCAGCCCACCGACGGGAGGACGCCGACTCGACACGACGGAGATGACTCGAAAGCCATCGGAACCGCGAAAGCCCTTTGGGATCGAGGTCGGGTATGCTGCGTGATGGAGCGAGCCAATCGGAGCCAAATCTTTCTGAAATCCCATTTTCTTGAGCCAATGAATGCCATCTTGTGGCTGGATTATAAGATCTGGGATTTGGTTTGAAGGCCGCCATTGAATGCCATCTTTTAATCGGATTTTGTAGGGTTTTATATTTTGGGATTTGGTTGAAGTTGGATTTTGATGAACTTACTCAAATTTGTGACCAGATCTGGGATCTCTTGTGACTGGATTATAAGATCTCCCAAAAGAAAGGACATATCTATATTTTTGTGGCGATTTTTGATCGGATAGAAACACTTTCCGGTTACTTCGGTTTGGCGAATAGGGTTTAGGGATTCCGGGCTCGAGATCTCTCCGTCTGTCAGAGCTACTTGGCGTCGACATCTTCTCTCGTGGCATCGGTGGGCTGAATAGCAGGTCGGTGACGGGTCTAGGGTTCGTGGGGCGCGGCGCACGGGTGCGGCGTTCTCTCGCTCAGGCTTTCTCATTTTTTATTTCTCCTCCTTCTACTTGTACACATTTTTATCTTCTATCTCTTTCTTTATTAACTTCTTTTTTTGCCCTTTTTAAAATTTTCTCAGTTGAAAAGCTTTTTTGTCTTATGGGAAATTTGCTGCTCTGCATGGCCTTAAAATGGGTCAACTGGCCCCAATTATATAGCCCAATGATAATATCAATTGACACTCTCGTGTCATTTTCATTATAGCATTTTATATTTTAATGATTTTGTGTATATATATATATATATATATATATATATATATATATATATATATATATATATATATATATATAGAGTGTGGATCGGATGAGAACACCCCTTAGGGTGAGAACGTAGGAACATTTATGGATCATCGAATAATCTCTCAAATTAACCGAATAAACTCTTTAATGTAACCGAATAATCTCTCAAAATTAACCAATTAATGATTATTAAATTATCTACAAATAATAATTACCAAATAATGTATAATTTTTATACATAATTGTTTCAAACTTCCTCGTACCTATAAATACTCTTTTTGATCACCAAATAATGTACAAGTTTATTGATTACTATTTTAACATTCCAAAATAAATAAATATGTAAATAATCAACCTCTTACACACGAATAATCTCTATAATATAACCGAATAATAAATCAAGTGTAACCGAATAATATAATTTTAACTGAATAATATTAATAATATAATTTTCATCTTAAATACGAATAATATTTATAATCAACCCGAATAATCTCTCAAATTTAACCGAATAATATATCATATTTAATGGAATAATCTTTTTAGTTTAACCGAATAATATAATTTTAACATCAATTCGGACGAATAATTTATGATTTCCTATGAATAGTCTTTCTTTGGTCGATGAATCATATTTTGAATTTCACACCATTTGCACAAACACTAATTATTTCCGAATAATGTATTCATTTTCACACTTTCTCTTAATACACAATAAAACTAAACTATCATATTCGGACGAATAATGTTTTCATTTCCCACGAATAATCTTTTGTTCCTACGTTCCCATCTTAAGGGCTGTTCCCACAGGAGCCACCCCCTATATTTATATATATATATATATATATATATATATATATATATATATATATATATATATATATATATATATATATATATATATATATATATATATATATATATATATATATATATATATATATATATATATATATATATATATATATATATATATATATATATATATATATATATATATATATATATATATATATATATATATATATATATATATATATATATATATATATATATATATATATATATATATATATATAGGGAGTGGTTCCCTTGTGCACACCTCTTAGGATATATCTTGTGCACAATTATGAGCCATTGATCTCATAGGAATGGAGGGCTAATAAGGGACCACGTGTACGTGTAATTTAAAAAAAAAAAATTGAATTGTGCAAACATCCACCCAAATGGAGAGAGTGAGCGCGTGAGTCCTGGGTAGTTAAAAGAAGACCACTTTCTCTTCTTCCTTCCATGTACAGTACAATCGGTACAGTGTGCCCTCTCTCACAATCTACGAAGCTTCACCGGCGAGGACCTTCGGCTTGGCGTTTTAGGCGGCGATTCAAAGATAAAAGTAGCGGTTTTGAGTGGGCTGCACACGGACAAGAATCGGTGGATGCAAGGCGGTTGCCGGTGGTCCGATTTCAAGTTTGCGTGGATGTAGGGCGGTGGTCGGGGGTCCGATTGGAGTCATCTAACACCGGTTGCTCAAAGGTTGAAGAAAGAGACTCCATTAATAGATATAAGCATAAACCTTTCTACATATTTAGGCTCGATTTGGATTTTTTGCAGAGAAAAGTGATTATTAATGCATTTAGCCTATACGGAGTATTATATATTCAACCACTTGAGAGTTTATTTGGGTGATTATTTGGGGTTTTTTTTACAAGAACTTGTGATTCATCTTATTTGATTGTGGACAATATGAGAGTTTATTTGGATGATTATTTGGGGCTGGATTAGGGTTCTTTTGATTTGAGTTTTTTTTCGTACCACGTAAAAATAAGAATTTCACTGAATAATTCGAAAATAATCGTTCAATGTACGCGTGAAATCGACCGATTCAACCGAATAATTCAAAAATTTTACTTATTCACAACAGTTATACAATTATTCATCGCTTATGTGTACCTCGTAAAAATAAGTATTCCACTGAATAATCTCCCGATTATCTTTCAATGTACGCATTAAATCGACCGATTCAACTGAATAATTCTAATAATTTACTTATTGACAACAGTTATGCAATTATTCATCGCTTCTATGTACCTCGTAAAAATAAGAATTACACCGAATAATCTCTTAATTATTTGTTCAATGTGCGCGATAAATCAATTGATTCAACCGTATAATCCTAAAACATATCACGGTTATGCAGTTATTAATCGCTTCTGTGTCCCTCGTAAAAATAAAAATTCCACTAAATAATTGACCACCTAACCATATCTTTTAGTACATCACAACCGATTTATTGAATCAAAATAATATTTTGTGTTTATCTCAATCTAAAACTTTATAAAAAAAGAAAAGAAACCCCAAATTCCTAAACAATACTTACGATTTTAATGAATAATACATCGTATTTCACCGAATAATATTTCACGTTTCACCGAAACATTTCATAGTTGATGTGTTGCGATAAAAAAAATATCTTCTATAAACGAATAGTCATTAGAAATTCACCGAATAAGGCTTGTATTCCACCGAATAATGTTTCATACGTAAGTGTAAGGAATAAAATTAATAATCTAAGATTTCCCTAAATAAATTGATAATTATCGTAAATAATCTTTATACATATCTTTGATTGCATCACAACCGATATTGTTAATAAATTTAATGTTTTATTTTTATCTAAATCTAAATCTTTATAAATAAATAAAATATAGATAAACTACAAAATTAAAAGATAAATAAAAAAAATCCCGAAGGCATGGGATTTGATTTGAAACGGAAAGATATTGAATCAACACCACTTTCTTTTTTCTTTTTATTTTGGAGCGGCCCCACTAGTCATCAAATATCTCCCTTTCCTCCCGTACACACGCGCCCATGAATAAATTCAGAGAGAGTAGGTCCGGTTTGGTGTGTTAGTGCGCGGGCCCCACCTTTTTTTATATTAAAAAATGGAAAAAGCTTTTTAATCACAGCCATCCAATTACACCCGATCAATGGCCCAAAAACGTGCACAAAGTACACCCTAAGGGATGTGCACTTTATACCCATTCTCTCTCTCTCTCTCTCTCTCTCTCTCTCTCTATATATATATATATATATATATATATATATATATATATATATATATATATATATATATATATATATATATATAGAGAGAGAGAGAGAGAGAGAGAGAGAGAGAGAGAGAGAGAGTGAGGTTAAAGTGAAAAAGGGGCTTAAGATAAAAATTTCTCTTAAAGTGAAAATGGGTTAAAAAAACATACCCGCGCCCCAACAGTAGAAGCAGGCAAGCAGGTCGCTCTCGGACTCCTGCACCCACACCCGCATCAAGCCACCTCCGGCCACCAACGCCTGGCCGCGCTCGAGCCCACCCCTGGGCGCACCCCCCGAGCCTTGACTAGGCTTGGTTCGAGCCAACTGCTGCCCAGGCGAGCCCAGTCGAAGCCCCACGTCGCTTCTTCTCTCATCGGCCTCCCACGCCACCCACGAGCCACCTCCGGCCACCAGCCCCCACCTGCTCGAACCCCCTCCCTCAGGCGCACCCCCCGAGACTGGAACCCCCATGGTTCGAGCCTAGCCGAGCCTACACCGAGCCCATCTTCCCCAACATCGCTAATCGGTGCTTTTGGCTCGGAATACCTTCGAAATCCCGATTTTGCTCCTTGTTTCCACTCGAATTTGGTATGATTTCTAACCCCAAACTTGTTTATTACAACTATTTAGATTGTTTGAATGATTTAGGTTGAGATTGAAAACCTAGGGTTTGATTTAGGAGTGGAATTTGGGGCTTTTTTCCAAAAGCCAAATTGATTGAAATTGATGATATGGTTGTGTTGTTGGGTTGATTTTGAGATAATTTCATGTTCATATCATTGTCAAATTGTTTATAGATTATTAGCTAATTGGATTTTAGAATTTTATATTGCGATATGTTTTATAATTTGGGGCTTTTTGCCAAAAGCCAAATTGATTGAAATTGATGATATGGTTGTGTTGTTGGGTTGATTTTGAGCTAATTTCATGTTCATATCATTGTCAAATTGTTTATGGATCATGAGCTAATTGAATTTTAGAATTTTATATTGCGATATGTTTTAGAATTTGGGGCTTTTTGCCAAAAGCAAAATTGACTGAAATTGATGATATGGTTGTGTTGTTGGGTTGATTTGGAGCTAATTTCATGTTCATAGCATTGTCAAATTGTTTATGGATCATGATCTAATTGGATTTTAGAATTTTATTGCGATATATTTTAGAATTTTGGGTTTTTTTGCCAACATCCAAATTGATTGAAATTGATGATATGGTTGTGATGTTGGGTTGATTTGGAGCTAATTTCATGTTCATAGCATTGCCAAATTGGTTGTGAATCATGAGCTAATTGGATTTTAGAATTTTGTTGCGATATGCTTTAGGTCGATTAGGTTCTGCTATTTTAGCATGAAAATCATAATTTAGCCTATTAGCTCAATTGGTAGAGCAATGTGCGTTTGCACAAAGATGTGGGTTCAAATCCCACATAGGTTACATAATAGACAAGAGCGCAACAATCGCAAATTGTTAATCATGCACATTATAATCTTAGTTATGCACAATTGTATCCTACTGTTGCACAATCCTATCTTACTTTTGCACAATTGTATTATTAGATATGCACAACATAATGTTACATTTGCAAAACATAGTGTTATATTTGCACAACTTAAAGTTATATTTGCACAATATAATGTTATATATGCATTATATTATCTTATTTGTGCACATTATCATTTTATTATTGCACTTTATAATCTTATTCATGAACGGGAACACAAAAAAAGCAACCATAAATAGCTTATGCGGGATTTTGAACTCGAACCTTTGTGCATGGGCACATCACTATACCATTTTTTGAGCTAATAGGCTTTTAATGGCACATGTTGCATTACAGTACAAAACTGTCATAAAATAGCGGTCCATAAAGAAAATTTTTGGTATGACACATTATGAAAATGCACATTTATTAATAATAACATTTATTGTATTATTTGTTCACTTTATATTTTGTAATCTCATCTTTTTCCCTTTTTAAAATAAAGACAAAAACTGTAATGTAACATTCTTGTTGTATTTTTTTAATATTATAGTTGCACCTAACAATATTATTTCAAATAAAAATTACGGGCTAAAATCTGTAATTTTCATAATTGAAATAAGGGCAATATTCGTATGAATGGAAAGTTTGGGGGGGCGTGTGAAATTTACCCCATAATTAGGGTCATTTAACCATTTTCCCATTTACTCATAAAATTAGGCCCATTTACACCAAAATTAGGCCCATTTTATTCATTACTCATTTAATTAGGCCCATTTACTTTTAAATTAGGTCCATTTACATCCAAATTAGACTATTTTCACTTTAAGAAGGATTTTCATCTTAAGCCCCATTTTCATTTGAACCTTTACCTATATATATATATATATATATATATATATATATATATATATATATATATATATATATATATAAAACAAATTTATCGGTCGATGCATTTATGACTGATCCAATTAATGGATATGATTGCACCCTTGACTATGTATGCCGGGTGAAAAATGCAGGTTGTGTTCATCAACACTAAGATTATTTGTCAACAATATATAAAACTTACCATTGACAAGAGGAAAGTGATTAGGAGGTATTTCAGTGTTAAAACTTAAAAGCCATCAATGATCTTTAACATTTTTTTTTAATGTGTTGTTGTCTTTTTTAAAGACTTTAATTGATTAAAATATGTAGGGTGTATCAAAAAATAATAAAATTTATTAAAAAAAAGTTAGTGGATGATAAATGATGTTTTTTGTAAAAGTGACGTGTTTTATTAAAATTTGTTCACAAAGTTAAAACCCATATATTTTGAAATGGAGGGAGTATATTGCTAGCTACGGACCATTGTTGATCAACACTATACGGAATCTTAAGTAGTACACCTACTAAACATGTATGATAGAAGTCCATAATAGTTAATAGGTCTAATTGATAATAGTGCTGCAACCTCATCAATGAAAAGGTAATGGATTTCTTACATTTGACTACTACTCCTGGAGCTACTCACTATGGACTGAATGGTATTACTGATGATGAAGGATTCTCTATAGTTTGAGTATGAAAATACCTCAATAGACTTCCAGCTTCCCCGTACATCAAGTTCCGTTGTCGCTTTCTTTGTAGGTAGTTTTTGTGATCTCTGTGTGTGTAGCCAAGATTGATTGATCCACCAACATGCGCGCTTATAAACTCATGTGCTGCTTTAGGCTTGATCCCAGAGTCATCAGCTAACTCAATTTCAAGTGCTTGGGCTTCCGAAATTTTTCTCAATAAGTGACTAGTCTCCGGTAAATGCAAGGGATGATTATGGTCGGATACAAAATCATGTATTTGATATTTTCCGGTTTCCTTGTTCAACTGGATCTCAATGCGAGCTTTGCAGCCTGTTCTAGTTTCAACCCGGAAGCTGATGCAAATTGTCTGCTTTACCTATCACACATTGTCCTTCCTTTGCACAGACATATCTTCATGAACTTACCACTCCCTCCTTATTCCTATTTTCATATTGCCTTCGTACATTGAAACTCATCTTACCTCCATATGCTAGCCAAAACAACCAACTATCTTCTATGAAATCGAACTCCACGCCAATTTGAGGGATCCAAATCGCAGATGCCTCCATAGTGATTGGCATAAAATCTGATCTTGAGGGCTAAGACGGTTATGGACTTACGGGTTAATCAATTTAGTTACTTTCAGCAGAATAATTTGGAAAGTATGGAAAATGAGCAGATTTGCATATCTTTTTTTTTTGTATTTAAAAAAAATTAAGACTAATTTGGATTAATCTCAACCATTGGTTAAAATCAATGGTGTATGTTTGGTGAACTGCATACTACAGTTTTGGACGGCAGTCAAACCCTTGAAGTTGTTGGGGGTTATGTAAGGCCCAGAGTTAGTGTTTTCGTAAATGGATTGGGCACAATTAATATGTGACTTGTGTTTGATGAGGCATTTTTTTTAATCGGAAGTAGTGGTACTCACTTTCTAGTACTCTATCCGTTTAGCAAAATATGTCGTTTACCATTCACGTACGCTTCTTTAGGATGATAAAAATTATAGAAAATATTCATATAAAGTATTCCCTAAAAAAGCATGTGAATAGTAAGACGACATGTTTTGCCGAATGGAGAGAGTAGTTGATACGTTTGGGATACCCGATCCTTCGCTTGTGGGATCAAGATCAAGAACCATGCCGTATATTTGCCCGATCTTGTAATGCTCTTCAATATCTCCTGATTGTAACAAATTAAGCAACTAATTAATTAAACTGAAATAGCAACGAAACTAACCTTAATCAATTTAAACAACTAAAGCGACGGAAAAGGGTTAAGGGAAGCGAGTCAGCGAGACAGGTCCGACTCCGAGGTGCTCGCGGAACCAGGATCAGCGCTTTGCTGGGAGCGAAGCCGGGCGCACAGGAGCGAAGGCTCCTCAAGGCGTGCGAGAGTCCGGGTGTGCGCGAGCAAAGCCGCGGGCGCGAGCGCGAGGACACGGGAGTGAGGACGCTCCCAGGCACCGAGGACCACGGAGCCAGTGCCGAGGTCTAGGTGCCGGATCTTCTTCTTCCTTATTGCAACGATTTCCACTAGGGGTTGTGTTTGGTGTTTGCCAAATGCAAGGGTTGTGTTTGTGATGGTGAAGAACCGATTGGATCCAAGAACAAGAGAGAACTTGAGAGCTTTGGGATTGATAATCGAGGAACCTTTTAGCCAAAATGTTTCCTCAATTCTATATTCAATCTGATTAATTCAAAAGGGAATACAATGATTAAAAAGAAATTGCTTAACCACTTCTATCATGCAAGATAGAGTTTGGTTTGATAAAAGATAGAACTTAACTATCTAAAGATAAGTAAACCTATAAAGATAAAGACTTAGTGGAAAAGAATTCTATCTAGAGGAGATACACTTCTTCCACCTTATTAGTTCTAAGTTACATGAAATAATATAATTAATTAACTAGTAAAATCGGCCCACCAAAGCAAGGGAACTCGACATGGGCATCAAGTTCCACTCGACATGGACCTCTTGCACTCGACATGGGTAGAGGCCGAGTGTTCCCATGTGTGGCCGAATATGGTCTTGTCATGGTGGATCTAGATGAGTCTTCATGAGCTCTGTCTGTGGACGGAAGCTCAACTCCTGTGGTGGTGGTGTAGTCTTGAGCAAAGTGATCCAGGGTGGCCTAAACACTGTCTCCATAGTCCCTAGGTAACGGACAAGAAGTACTTTCGTTGCATCTTGAATCTTCTTGGCCCTTGCACGAGTGATAGGACCATTGAATGGCACCTTCATGTTGTCCTCAATGTCACTAGGAGTCATCGACAATTGCACTGCATCATTCTCCTCCACTTGAGTTCGATTTGTCCTCAAATCGTCGTCAGAGTCATCGTCAGGCACGAACAAAGAAAGGTCGGCGACGTTGAAGGTAGAATGAACACTGTACTTGTCGGCAGGAAGATCCAGCTTATAAGCATTAGGACCCATCTTCTGAACCACTCGAAATGGTCCATCTTCCCTGGGGTCCAGCTTAGATTTCCGTTGTTGCAGAAAACTTTCCTTCCTGAGATGCATCCACACAAGATCACCAACATTGAACTGCACATCCTTGCAATGCTTATCCTTTGCTGCCTTGTTCTGAGCGCTTTTCCTTTCCAGCTGCGCTTTGGTTTGCTCATGCAAGCACTTGATGAAGTCCACCTGCTTAGCTGCATCCATGCTCTCCTTCTCCTTAAGTGGCCGCGATATCATATCCACTGGAGTGAGTGGATTTCGACCATAAACCACCTCAAAAGAAGTCTTCTTGGTTGCTGAGTGCCTAGACCTGTTATACGCAAACTCAACAAATGGTAGGCATTCTTCCCACCTCCAGAGGTTAGTTCGCAGCATGGCTCTTAGGAGAGCCCCAAGAGTTCTATTTGTAATCTCAGTTTGACCATCTGTTTGAGGGTAACACGAAGTAGAAAATAAAAGTTTTGTACCCAACTTAGACCATAAAGTTTTCCAAAAGCAGCTTAAAAATTTAGAATCACGATCAGACACAATAGATAATGGCAATCCATGTAAGCGTACAACATCTTTAAAGAAAAGCATAGCAACATGAATAACATCATCAGTTTTGTGACATGGTATAAAATGAGCCATTTTGAAAAACCTATCCACTACCACAAAAATAGAATCATGACCCTTAGAAGTTCTAGACAAGCCAACAATGAAATCCATAGATACATCTTCTCAGGGTGCATTCAAAATTGGTAGGGGTTGATATAGACCATTCGAATTTGCCTTATATTTTTCTTTAGCACATATAACACAACTTTTGACAAATCTTTACACATAATTAGACATTTTATGCCAAAAGTAATGTTCCTTTAAACCAGCTAAGGTCTTTTCAAATCCTCCATGTCCCCTAGATTCATGTATTTCTTGAGTTAACAGTCGTCTAATAGATGAAGATGGGATACAAAGTTTGCCCATCTTAAAAAAGTAACCATTATCAAGAAAATAAGAATCAACTTCACCTTTGGACACACATTGAGCATAAATAGTCTTAAAGAAACTATCAGAAGCATACAATTCCTTTATCAAAGCAAAACCCAATACATGTGCATCCATATGGTTTAGGAGGACATACATGCGTGATAGCGCGTCAGCTACCACATTATCCTTTCCCTTTTTGTGGTGAACCACATAGGAAAAGGTCTTCAAGAACTCCACCCATCGAGCAAGTCGTCGGCTGAGGACAGACTGACCCTTGAGGTACTTCAGAGCTTCATGATCCGAATGAATCACAAACTCCTTAGGCCAAAGGTAGTGTTGCCATGTCTGTAAGCATTGAACAAGCGCGAACAACTCCTTGTCGTAGGTAGAATAGTTGAGCTCAGCGGGGCCCAACTTCTCACTAAAATAGGAAATAGGACGCCTATTCTACAGTAGAACCCCACCAATGCCAGTGCCAGAAGCATCACACTCGAGCTCAAACGGTTGTGCGAAGTCAGGTAGTTGCAGCACTGGGGCATGGGTGAGTCGATCCTTGAGAGCGTCGAATGCCCTTTGATGTGCGTCTGTCCAGCAAAACGTCGCATCTTTCTTGGTCAGCTCATGTAGAGGGCGGCAATGGTGCTGAAGTCCTTGACGAAGCGTCGATAGAAGCCAGCAAGGCCTAAGAATGAGCAGACACGGGTAGGAGTATGCGGCTGGGACCACTCCTGTATAGCTCGAACCTTCTCCGCATCTACTTTCAAACCAGATGCAGAAACAACAAATCCAAGAAAAATAGTAGATTCGGAAGCAAAAGAACACTTCTTTAAATTGGCTTATAATTTATCTTTTCTTAAACAATCAAACACCAATTTTAAGTGACTTAGATGATCATGCAGGTTCTTACTATAGATTAAGATACCGTCAAAATAAACAACGGCAAATTTCCCTAAGTATCGTCTAAGCACATGGTTCATAAGCCTCATAAAAGTAGAAGGAGCATTTGTTAAACCAAAAGGCATTACTAACCATTCATAAATTCCATACTTAGTTTTAAACACTGTTTCCCATTCATCTCCCTGTTCCATCCTAATTTGATGATAGCCACTTCTAAGATCAATTTTAGAAAATATGCAAGCACCATATAATTCATCAAGCATATCATCTAAAAGAGGAATAGGGTGACGATAATTAACTGTTATTTGGTTGAATGCCCTGCAATCAACACACATGCGCCATAAGCCATCCTTTTTGGGGACCAAAATCACAAGAACGGCGCAAGGACTTAAGCTCTCTCGAACAAAGCCCTTGTCCATGAGTTCAGTGACTTGGCGTTGCAACTCCTTTGTTTCCTTAGGGCTAGCTTTGTAGGCGGCGCGATTAGGCAAGGCTGCGCCAGGGAAGAAGTCAATCTGATGTTCAATCCTTCGAATGGGCGGCAATCCTTGTGGTAGATCCGCTGGAAGGACATCTAAATAATCCTGCAAATAAGCAGCAATATGTGAAAGAATATGACTCAAATCCACAACGTTAAGTAATAACTCTTTCATTACCAATAGGATGTGAGGTCGATGAGCATTCCAGGTGATGGTCTCTTTCTGAGGTTGAGAGAGCAAAGATCGTTGTTCAACAAAGCCTTTAAGCGAAGTAGACGAAGGCGGTGTTGAAGCGGAAGAGGAGGGTGTGGACGGAGGTGCGGCTGCGGGTGCGGTGACGGAGGCCGCGGGCGAGGTGCCCATATCCGCGAGCGTGGTGGTACCGGCTGAGGGCACACGGCTCTTCTCCCTCATTTGGGCCTCCTTTTGAGCATCCTGTTGTTGTCGCTTGCGAACTTGTTCCTTCAAAATAGCTTGAGGTGACAATGGTAGGAGAGTACCTCTCCTCCCATCAAAAGTGAAGAAATATGTATTGGCACGACCATCATGCATAGCAGAACGATCATATAACCAAGGACGACCAAGCAGAATATGACTACAATCCATTCTAGCAACATCACATAAAATTTTATCATAGTAGGAACCAATAGAGATAGAAACTAAGCACTGTTTAGTAACCATAGAGCAAATAACAAGCATCTTTTGGGCGGATGCAAAAATGATTATAGACTATGCTTCATTTGGCGAGGTAGTTGCTTTTGACACTACATTTGGTACAAATAAGGAGCAGAGACCTCTTGGTGTTTTTGTTGGATTTAACCATTTTAGAGAGGTTGTTGTTTTTGGCACTGCGCTTCTTTACGATGAAACTATGGAGTCATTTAGGTGGTTGTTTGAAACATTTCTAGCAACACATGATGATAAACAACCAAAAACTATCTTTACAGATCAAGACATAGCCATGGGAAAGGCTATAGAGGAGATTATGCCATAAGCTTCTCACGGATTATGTACATGGCACATAATGCAAAATGCAACCAAGCATTTAATTCATGATGGGTCTAATGCTCTTCGAGACTTTAAAGCTTTTATGTATGACTATGATACAGAGGCTAAGTTTGAAGAAGCTTTCAATGCATTGCGTGAGAAAGTAACAAAAGGTTCTTGGTTGGATAGTATTTATGCCTTGAAGAAAAAATGGGCAGAATGTTATATGAGAGATGTTTTTTCATTAGGGATGCAGAGCACACAGTTAATTGAGAGTTTGAATCGTGATCTGAAAGATTATTTGCATTGCAACATGGATATAATGCAGTTTTTTAAACACTTTGAGGGAGTTGTTAGGCAGAAGCGGAAAAATAAAATCAACTCTGAATTCAATTCCCGAGAAAAGTTGCCTAAAATGAAGATGAAATTGACTCCTTTACTTAGACAAGTTGGTCAGTTGTACACTCCTAAAAAATTTTAAGCCTTTCAAGATGAATATGATTGGTCTACAACTGCCTATATCAAGCCACCAGTTGAAGATCAGCTGAGTAATGAGTATAAAGTTGCAATTTCTGGTTTTGATGATAGCAAAGTTTCTGATGTAGAATATACAGTTCTCGGAAATCCTTTGACCCAAACAGTTTCATGTAGCTGCAAGATGTTTGATAGATTGGGAATACTATGTTCTCATGCTTTAAAGGTCCTCGATGCAATGAACATTAAATTGGTTCCTGAGAAATATATTCTGATACGGGGTTAGCCGTAGGTTGGTCCGATCTTCGACAACAAGCAAGAACTGAACAAGAAAAGCAAGAACTCGATCAAGATCAATCAAGAACTATAATAAACTTAGCAAGAATCGACAAGAAAGATGAAAGACTCGACAAAGATTCCAAGAACAAAGGCTGCACTTGAAATCGACTCAAACAAGAACAAGACTCGATTAAAGAAAGTTGCAAGAATCGAAAGACACGACCTGATATGGACTGAGTCGATCTGTATAGAACAAGATAAAGACCCCAGGCCTCCTTAGAGGGTAGGAACCAATACCAATGACTACACAACCCGCCTCTACAACCCTACACAATCAAGCGGACAACTTGAAGGCACAAGGAGGGGGCTTGTGAATACTTGATTCACCAAGTCTTGCGAAGTTGATGAACGGCAAAGCAAACCAAGCTGAGATTATCAATCAATGACCAACGAGCACAGCTCTAGTTGAATCAATAAACACTCGATGTGTTTACACTCGATATGAGAGAGTTATGTTCATAAAAGTTCCAATTGAATTCAATGAAAGGGGCGGCCATATAAAGACCTTACAAGGCTGTTCTGGCCGATTATAGAAGATAGAATAAGATAAATCTAATTACTAATGGGCTTAATAAAATAAACCTAAGAACATAAGTAAAATAAGGTCTTTAAAAACAATAACTAAAAAAGCCCAATTCAGCCCAATAGAAGTCTTATGCTGAAAATGGGTTCCAACACTTAGAATATTTCGACCAAGCTGATGTTAGGGTGGCTCGGCCTCCATTTGTGCTCCAATGCACATGCATGTCTTCAATGTTGGCTCGGGGAGTTGAACCTTGCTCGAGAATAAAGCATGACCCACAAAGTTGAATGAGTCTCTCTGAAGCTTCTTAGCTCTTGCTCGAGTCATTGGTCCTTCTCCAAGTATGATGGGTGTGTCTGGAGGTGTAGAAGATGGTCCCGCATCATATTCTAAAACGATGGAGCAAAGAAGCACGGAGTGGAACTGTGCAAGATATCAGCGGGCGGACTATTGTTGAGGATCCTCAGTTGGACACGACACAGAGATATAGAGCATTGTGTCACAAATTTGTGAATATAGCTTCTCGAGCTGCCAATTTTGACGAATGATCCTTATTTTTGGACAACAAGTTGAGTGATGTTAGTAATGAGGTTGATAAGATGTTGTCAAACATGCAGTTACATGGGCATGGAGATACTTTGTTAATCCCTGATCTGAATGCTAGTGCTCAGCAGCAAAGTAGTGCGATAATTCCTCCCAATGTTGTCTTGAAGAAAAAAGATGGGAGAAAAGAAGGAAGATGGTTAAGAGGTTGGAATGAAAAACTACATAAAATGAAAAAGAAGAATTCACCTAAAGATTCAGAAGGTCAATTAGCTATACTAGATCAAAGAAAGAGGAAAGCAGCTCAGAAAAATCAACCATCAAAGGTACATCTCATGTATACATACAAATGAAAATGAAAATAAAATCATAGTGTTGATTATCAAATTTATTTTCTTTATATGTCACTGATTTGTATGGTATTAAACAGGAAGTTCGAGATTTGCATAGTTTACCCTACCCACAAAAAGATTCAAATGGATTTATATATCAACAGCCTCACATCTATGACAATACATGCCAAATGATGTATCATGACAATTTTCCAGAGCAGCCTTTGAGAAATTCTAATAATAGTTCTGTTCAATTATTCCAGGTAAAGTTCTACAATTTTATGTTATTTCATTTCATTTTTCAAAGGTACTTATGTCTTTTTATTAGGGACTATCCAATGGAAGTAATCAAATGATGTCTTCTTTTCATCACTTGCAAGTATCCCATTTAGTTAGTCAGGTAAAATCATAAAATCATCACATTTGCAAATTTTATATAAACTAAATTTGCTTATTATTCTCGTAATGAATAAGATATGACTGCGGAGTTTATGAATCAGAATCCTCAAGGATTTTTACAGAATACTTCGATACATAATCACCTAGGTATACAGGCGAAATAAATATTTTCTTATTTTATTGATGTAATGTAGAATAGTTAAGCTTTAACTTGTTACAATTTAATGCAGGGTTATGACGGTTGATTAGAAATTTCAAGCTCTTCAGAAAACAGCATATTCTTGAGCAGAAGGACATGTTTATAATTTGTTTTCAATAACCAGCAATCATGACAGCTTGGCTTATTTTTTAGAGAGTTGATTGGCACTTGCATTCTTTGTTTTTATTAGTGTTGTTTATTTATGAACTCAAGATTTTAGTTAAAGATGAATTGTCAAAGCTTTGTTTTTTAGTCATGAAGATTAGCTGTTTTATTTTAGCTCCTTTTAATTATGATTGATGTCATAGTTTCTTTCACATTGAATATGGATTCACGGCAATTGAAAACACTGTTTTATGACAGCAAAAAGCACCAGAAAATGGGCTGTTTTTTATGTTAATTAGCAAAGATAGTTGAAAAGTGAAAACACCAAGGGTGAACATAAAGATTAAGCAAGAGGAGTGCATCTCCTTGGTGAATGACAACTTTGTTAACACATAGACCATAGCAACATCCTCATTTGCTCATGATCATTTGCAAAGCTTCCCACACATTTCAAAAGTAATTAATATTGAATGAATTTGTACAAGAAATTGAAGTCTGGAATTTGAACATTTTTTAAATGTCATGTTTCTGTTAGGATTTAGACTTACAAAAGTAAACTAAAGTCTTGCTCATGCTCAAGATGTGATAAACAAACTCAATTTGAAGCATATATATTTGGTCTATCTATGTCTCAATCAACAACTTTTACAACATTAGCCTATGCGGGACTTGAACCCTCATCTTTGTGTCAATGCACATCGCTCTACCATTTGAGCTAATAGGCTAAAAAATATACATGAATACTTTAAGATTGACAGTACTTTACCAAATACCATATACATGAATACTTTAAGTTTGATAGTACTTTACCAAATACCATGACATATTTTATGCACTTCTAATCTAATTGAAATATCAAAAAAGCTTGACAGATGATTTTTATCACCTTCATTACAGATTCGATGAACTCCTAATCTGCATATTTTTATCACCATGATAGCATATTTTTTATCACTTCTAATCTAATTCGCTAAGTAATGAGTATAAAGTTGCAATTTCTGGTTTTGATGATAGCAAAGTTTCTGATGTAGAATATACAGTTCTCGGAAATCCTTTGACCCAAACAGTTTCATGTAGCTGCAAGATGTTTGATAGATTGGGAATACTATGTTCTCATGCTTTAAAGGTCCTCGATGCAATGAACATTAAATTGGTTCCTGAGAAATATATTCTAATACGGGATTAGCCGTAGGTTGGTCCGATCTTCGACAACAAGCAAGAACTGAACAAAAAAGCAAGAACTCGATCAAGATCAATCAAGAACTATAATAAACGTAGCAAGAATCGACAAGAAAGATGAAAGACTCGACAAAGATTCCAAGAACAAAGGCTGCACTTGAAATCGACTCAAACAAGAACAAGACTCGATTAAAGAAAGTTGCAAGAATCGAAAGACACGACATGATATGGACTGAGTCGATCTGTATAGAACAAGATAAAGACCCCAGGCCTCCTCAGAGGGTAGGAACCAATACCAACGACTACACAACCCGCCTCTACAACCCTACACAATCAAGCGGACAACTTGAAGGCACAAGGAGGGAGCTTGTGGATACTTGATTCACCAAGTCTTGCGAAGTTGATGAACGGCAAAGCAAACCAAGCTGAGATTATCAATCAATGACCAACGAGCACAGCTCTAGTTGAATCAACAAACACTCGATGTGTTTACACTCGATATGAGAGAGTTATGTTCATAAAAGTTCCAATTGAATTCAATGAAAGGGGCGGCCATATAAAGACCTTACAAGGCTGTTCTGGCCGATTATAGAAGATAGAATAAGATAAATCTAATTACTAATGGGCTTAATAAAATAAACCTAAGAACATAAGTAAAATAAGGTCTTTAAAAATAATAACTAAAAAAGCCCAATTCAGCCCAATAGAAGTCTTATGCTGAAAATGGGTTCCAACACTTAGAATATTTTGACCAAGCTGATGTTAGGGTGGCTCGGCCTCCATTTGTGCTCCAATGCACATGCATGTCTTCAATGTTGGCTCGGGGAGTTGAACCTTGCTCGAGAATAAAGCATGACCCACAAAGTTGAATGAGTCTCTCTGAAGCTTCTTAGCTCTTGCTCGAGTCATTGGTCCTTCTCCAAGTATGATGGGTGTGTCTGGAGGTGTAGAAGATGGTCCCGCATCAACCTCCCCTTCTTGAAAAGGATTCGACCACGAATCCAAGTCTTCATCCACAGCGAAGTAAGGGATTAGATCCGCGACGTTGGATGTAGCGCTCACGCCCATGTCTCCAGGAAGCTCCAATTGGTAGGCATTGTCGCCCACTCTCTTCTTGATCCGAAATGGTCTATCACCAAGAGGTGACAGCTTGTTCTTCCGGGCTTCTGGAAACCGCTCCTTCCTCAAGTGCACCCATACAAGATCTCCAGGCTGAAATGTGACCAAGCAACGTCCCTTGTTGGCCTTGTTAGCATTGTATTCAGCCTTTAGCTTCAGCTTCTCTCGAGTTCGTTCATGCAGCTCCTTAATGAACTCGACATGCTTACCTGCCTCAAATGATTCTTTGTCTCTCAAAGGATATGGAGTAAGATCAAAAGGGGTTAGTGGATTAACACCATACACACATTCAAATGGACTAATTTTAGTAGCCGAATGCATGGTTCTATTATAAGCAAATTCCACATGAGGTAAGGCTTCTTCCCAAAGTTTCAAATTCTTCCTAATAATGGGTCTTAGGACAGTAGCAAGGGTTCTATTAGTCACCTCAGTTTGGCCATCAGTTTGGGGGTGGCTAGAAGTAGAGAATAGCAATCTAGTTCCCAATTTATTCCATAAGGTACGCCAAAAATGACTTAAGAATTTCACATCCCTATCATTAACAATGGTTTTAGGCACGCCATGCAACCTAACTACTTCTCTAAAGAATAGATTAGCAACGTTGGTAGCATCATCAGTTTTATGACATGTAATGAAATGAGCCATTTTAGAGAACCTATCCACTACCACAAATATAGAATCTCTCCCCTTCTTAGTTCTAGGCAACCCAACTATGAAATCCATGGATATGTCTTCCCAAGGGGCTGATGGGGTTGGTAGTGGTGTATAAAGGCCATGGGGCATAAGCTTAGCTTTGGCTTTAATGCAATCTATGCATCTCTTAAGGCAATGTTCTACATCCCTAAGCATATGTGGCCAATAAAAGTGTGATTTCAGTGTGTTATATGTCTTATCTCTACCAAAATGTCCCATTAATCCACCGCTATGGGCTTCACTAACAAGTAATAATCGTAGAGAACACCTAGGAATGCACACTTGATCTTTTCGAAATAAGAATCCTTGATGTATATAAAAGCTATCATTAGGACCCTTTTCTAAGCATTTTCGAAAGATATCACCAAAATCCAAATCAGATTCATACAATTCCTTTATGTAAACAAAGCCTAAGACTCTAGAATCCAAAGTGGTTAAAAGAACATGTCTTCTAGATAATGCATCAGCAACCACATTGTCTTTACCTTTCTTATACTTAATCACATAAGGAAATGTTTAAATGAATTCCATCCATCTACCATGTCTCCTATCAAGTTTATCTTGGCTTTTAAAGTGTTTTAAGGATTCATGATCAGTCCTAAGAATAAACTCGCTAGGCCATAGATAGTGAGACCATGTCTTAAGTACTCTAAACAAAGCATATAATTCCTTATCATAGGTAGAGTAATTAAGACAAGCACCTTTCAACTTCTCAGAAAAGAAAGCAATAGGCTTACCTCCCTGCATAAGGACTCCACCAATTCCAACTCCGCTAGCATCACACTCTACCTCAAAAGGCTGAGTAAAGTCCGACAAAGCTAATAGAGGTGCGTGAGTGAGCTTGTCCTTAAGTGTGTTGAATGCTTCCTCCTGAGCTGCTCCCCATGTGAACTCACTTCTCTTCTTAGTAAGCTCAGTCAGTGGGGCTGAGATTGTGCTAAAGTCTCGCACAAGTCGGTAGAAGCTAGCAAATCCTTGGAAGCTGCGTACATGTCCTATGTTAGTGGGGGTCGGCCACTCTTGGATAGCTTTGATCTTTGATTCATCAACACGCAGTCCATTAGAGCTCACTACAAATCCAAGAAAAGACACTTGTTCATTACATAATTCACACTTCTTTAAATTAGCATACAAGCGTTCAATTCTCAGCGTTTTAAGCACTTCTCTAAGATGTGATTCATGTTCATTAGAAGACTTGCTATAAATCAGAATATCATCAAAATAAACTACAACAAACTTTCCAATGAAATCTCGAAGCACATGATTCATTAAGCGCATAAAAGTACTAGGAGCATTAGTTAAACCAAAAGGCATAACCAACCACTCATATAATCCTAGCTTAGTCTTAAAGGCTGTTTTCCATTCATCACCTTCTTTCATTCTAATTTGATGATAGCCACTTCTAAGATCAATTTTAGAGAATATAGAAGCTCCATGTAACTCATCTAGCATATCATCTAATCTAGGAATAGGGTGACGATATTTAATAGTAATGTTGTTAATAGCCCTACAATCTACACACATTCTCCATGATCCATCTTTCTTAGGGACTAATAACACAGGCACATCACTAGGACTTAAGCTAATTCGAATATAACCCTTATCCAACAGTTCCTGGACTTGGGTTTGGACCTCTTGGGTCTCAGTGGGATTCATACGATACGCAGGTCTATTAGGCAATGCAGCCCCCGGAATAAGATCAATTTGATGCTCAATTCCACGAATAGGGGGTAGACCTGGTGGTATGTCATCGGGAAACACATCCTTAAACTCCCCAAGAAGAGCGAGAATGTTCTATGGAAGAGAAGCTTTAAGCTCTTCACTCAACATGCTCAAGCTCTTGCAAAGGCACATAAGAATAGTTCCACCATCCGCAAACTCATCCATGAATGTGCTTTTGGAAACCAAGAACACACTCTTAGATCGATTCTGAGGATCCACTTGGCTCGACTGAGCCTCCTGACCTAACTCACCTTTACTTACCTTGCGCTTCTCAATCTCATCAGCTACTTGCGTAGGTGTCATGGGTTTGAGAATGACATTCTTTCCCTGAAAAGTAAAGGTATAGCGGTTAGTAAATCCATCATGCATAACCTTACGATCAGATTGCCAAGGACGGCCTAATAGAATATGACAAGCTTGCATAGGCACAATATCACATAAAACATCATCTTCATAATGTCCTAGTTTAAAATGCACTTTAACTTGCCTATTTACTTTCAATAAGCCACAATCATTCATCCAATGCAATTTGTAAAGTCTAGGGTGTTGGACAGTAGGTAAATGCAATTTGTCAACCATTTCTTGACTAGCTAAATTATAGCAACTACCTCCATCAATGATCACATTTACAACCTTTCCTTTAACTAGACAACGAGTATGAAACAAGTTTTCCCTTTGATTATCATCACATGGTGTAGGAACAACACTTAAAACTCTCCTTACAATCAAAGATTCTCCATGCTCATATTCAACCTCATTATCATCATTTTCATAACAAACAAGGTTTAAGTTCTGATCATTGTCATTAGCATGCTCATCCGGTTCATCACAAGAATTTTCAGATTCGTATTCTCCTAAGTGATTAACCATAAGAGTTTTCTTATTAGGGCAATCCTTCATATAATGACCTCTACCTTGGCATTTAAAGCATACAATATCTCTAGAACGAAGGGTAGAAGGGTTAGGATTACTCCCTTTGGGACCAGTAGATGTCCCAGATGATTCACGTCCATTCCAGACGCCTTTTCCTTTGTCGAGGGGCTGTTGAGGTGCTCGGCTATCTCCTCTCCCTTGGGGCTGGCTTGGTCGATCCTTTGCACCCCCATCAACACGCCATTGGGACTGATTTGGCCGAGATTGGCGCCATTGGGGCTGTTGGCCACTCGACACTCTTCCTTGGCTCTTGTAACGTTGTCCCTTTTCTACTTTAATTGCTAGATGTAACAAATCAGTAGGAGTAGTATAGGGAAAGTAATCAATTTCATGAGCTAAAGCGGGATGCAATATCCTAAGATATCTAGCATTGGTATCTTCATAAGGTTCAACCACATTAGCTCGAGCCATAGTTTCTTGCATAAGATTAAATGTTTCCTCAACAGTTTTACTACCTTGCTTAAGATTTTCTAATCTTTGCCTAAGCTCTCTAGCATAATGTTGAGGTACAAATCTATTTCTCATTAATGCTTTAAGTTGATCCCAAGAAGCAATAGGTGCATCAAGGCCTCTTCTCCTTTCTTTAACTAGGTTATCCCACCAAATTAAAGCAAAGCCTGTGAATTCTAAAGTAGCTAATTGCACCTTTTTAGCATTAGAGAATTTATGACAATTCCAAATCTGATCCATTTTAGTTTCCAAATCAATGTATGCATCTGGATCAGTTTTACCTTCGAAAGGAGGAATCTTTACTTTGACCTTACCTATGCCGTCCTCGTCATCGTACCTAGGTGGTCAGTTCTGATTTCCTCTTTGATTCCATCTCGGGCGCTGCTCCCAATACTCCTCTTCTTGGAAGTCATCATCTTGCTCCGAGTAGTAGAATTGCTCCTGGAAGCCTCGACCTCTTCCCCTTCCTTGTCCTTGACCTTGCACATTAGCAAACCCATTATTCCGATCATTTCTCCCACCTCGTGGAGAGTTGTTTTCATTGAATAAAGGATTATCTAAATTAATATTGACATGAGGATTAGGATTAGGAATAGGGTTAGGATTTATGACCTCTCTTTCATCATTAGGCGTCTCTTCACGCCTTGGATTACCTTGACCACCAACTGTAGTAGAGCCACTCGGCCTAGCTTCTAGGGCTGTCAATCGATCTAGAATGGCTGTCAAGGTGTTGGTGAGGTTGTTGAATTGCTCGGGTGTCACAGTAGCACTCGAGTTACCCTCATTGTTGGGGTTGTTACCACCATTGTTTCCCTGATTGTTAGACATTATAACAAAGACAAAAGAAACACAGAACTATGTTAAAGATTAGTAAAATATAAACACCTCACAATTGTGTTTCGCTCACAATCCCTCTCTGATTGATATATCACGCTTGCTAGGGCAATCCGCTTTGGGCAAATCAACTACCAAGCAAAGAACAAAGCAATCAAAGTATATGAATTCAAGAGAATGAACAAAATCCCCAACAAGAGTACTCGACAGAAGGTTCAAGCACTCGACACAGCAATAAGACACTCAAAGTACTCGATTAAGATGAGAAAAGCACTCGACACACACAAGAGATCACTCGGCAGGGGCTAAGATCACTCGACTCAAGCAAGAGAGAACTCGACCAGGGGGAGATCTCTTCGACACACACACAATAGCACTCAATAGAAGAGAAAGTGCTCGACAACAGCCACAACTCAACTCGACAAGGCTGTATGAAAAGAGAAAATAAAGAAAACTTAAGAAAGTATGGAAATTTACCTCTTTTGATTGAAAACCTTAAGTTATGATGTTGTAGTTGCAAGGTAGAGTTTCAATTTTGTGGAGGTGTATGTGTTTGGGGATTTATGTATGTCGACTAGGGCTGAGAAAAAGGGATTCACCAATTGTCCTTGGGAGCTTTCTTGCACTAGATCAAACAAACACTTTCCTCTCTTTTTTTTTTTTGACTTACTTTTACCCCTAGTGAATTTTATCCTCCTAGGTCCAAGTTTTAAAATTGATTTCGAAACTGATTTTTTTTTTTTAACTTATGAAACTAATGCAAGAAAGACTCTAAAATATGTAAAGGACTCGAAAATCTGAATATTATGGTGATAGAAGATAAAAATTCAGCCCTAATGCAAAGATATAGATAGAATGGCTAATTTAGGTAATAAGATCTATCTTGTGCCTTTTTGTGATAGTTGATAGATATAATGGAATTAAATCTAACAACTTTAAAAATATGATTTTTGATAGGCAATAGATAAATGGAATTAGATAAAAGATAAATCAAAATTCCAAAGATAGAACAAAGATAGAAAGATAGCAAACAAGGGTTTCTTGGTGTGGATGTGGGGCTGTCGACCAAGGCTTACTCGACTATGGGGACAAGGAGCTTGCCGTCGGCTAGGAGAGTGAACACAAGGGGTGTGTGCACTGATCTGGTCAACTCCACGGTCTCGGGTAGGCTTGTGTTTAGGCTAAGCAACCACAAACAATCACAAACTCAAGATTAGTGCAAGAATCAATAAAGAATTGCAAGAAGTAAATAACCAAAGCAAGAAAAGGACTCTTTTTTGTGGTTTTTTTGTTTAGAAAAGAAAAGACTCAATCTTGATGTCGGAAACCAAAGCTCTGATGCCAATTTGATACGGGGTTAGCCGTAGGTTGGTCCGATCTTCGACAACAAGCAAGAACTGAACAAGAAAAGCAAGAACTCGATCAAGATCAATCAAGAACTATAATAAACGTAGCAAGAATCGACAAGAAAGATGAAAGACTCGACAAAGATTCCAAGAACAAAGGCTGCACTTGAAATCGACTCAAACAAGAACAAGACTCGATTAAAGAAAGTTGCAAGAATCGAAAGACACGACCTGATATGGACTGAGTCGATCTGTATAGAACAAGATAAAGACCCCAGGCCTCCTTAGAGGGTAGGAACCAATACCAATGACTACACAACCCGCCTCTACAACCCTACACAATCAAGCGGACAACTTGAAGGCACAAGGAGGGGGCTTGTGAATACTTGATTCACCAAGTCTTGCGAAGTTGATGAACGGCAAAGCAAACCAAGCTGAGATTATCAATCAATGACCAACGAGCACAGCTCTAGTTGAATCAACAAACACTCGATGTGTTTACACTCGATATGAGAGAGTTATGTTCATAAAAGTTCCAATTGAATTCAATGAAAGGGGCGGCCATATAAAGACCTTACAAGGCTGTTCTGGCCGATTATAGAAGATAGAATAAGATAAATCTAATTACTAATGGGCTTAATAAAATAAACCTAAGAACATAAGTAAAATAAGGTCTTTAAAAACAATAACTAAAAAAGCCCAATTCAGCCCAATAGAAGTCTTATGCTGAAAATGGGTTCCAACACTTAGAATATTTCGACCAAGCTGATGTTAGGGTGGCTCGGCCTCCATTTGTGCTCCAATGCACATGTATGTCTTCAATGTTGGCTCGGGGAGTTGAACCTTGCTCGAGAATAAAGCATGACCCACAAAGTTGAATGAGTCTCTCTGAAGCTTCTTAGCTCTTGCTCGAGTCATTGGTCCTTCTCCAAGTATGATGGGTGTGTCTGGAGGTGTAGAAGATGGTCCCGCATCATATTCTAAAACGATGGAGCAAAGAAGCACGGAGTGGAACTGTGCAAGATATCAGCGGGCGGACTATTGTTGAGGATCCTCAGTTGGACACGACACAGAGATATAGAGCATTGTGTCACAAATTTGTGAATATAGCTTCTCGAGCTGCCAATTTTGACGAATGATCCTTATATTTGGACAACAAGTTGAGTGATGTTAGTAATGAGGTTGATCAGATGTTGTCAAACATGCAGTTACATGGGCATGGAGATACTTTGTTAATCCCTGATCTGAATGCTAGTGCTCAGCAGCAAAGTAGTGCGATAATTCCTCCCAATGTTGTCTTGAAGAAAAAAGATGGGAGAAAAGAAGGAAGATGGTTAAGAGGTTGGAATGAAAAACTACATAAAATGAAAAAGAAGAATTCACCTAAAGATTCAGAAGGTCAATTAGCTATACTAGATCAAAGAAAGAGGAAAGCAGCTCAGAAAAATCAACCATCAAAGGTACATCTCATGTATACATACAAATGAAAATGAAAATAAAATCATAGTGTTGATTATCAAATTTATTTTCTTTATATGTCACTGATTTGTATGGTATTAAACAGGAAGTTCGAGATTTGCATAGTTTACCCTACCCACAAAATGATTCAAATGGATTTATATATCAACAGCCTCACATCTATGACAATACATGCCAAATGATGTATCATGACAATTTTCCAGAGCAGCCTTTGAGAAATTCTAATAATAGTTCTGTTCAATTATTCCAGGTAAAGTTCTACAATTTTATGTTATTTCATTTCATTTTTCAAAGGTACTTATGTCTTTTTATTAGGGACTATCCAATGGAAGTAATCAAATGATGTCTTCTTTTCATCACTTGCAAGAATCCCATTTAGTTAGTCAGGTAAAATCATAAAATCATCACATTTGCAAATTTTATATAAACTAAATTTGCTTATTATTCTCGTAATGAATAAGATATGACTGCGGAGTTTATGAATCAGAATCCTCAAGGATTTTTACAGAATACTTCGATACATAATCACCTAGGTATACAGGCGAAATAAATATTTTCTTATTTTATTGATGTAATGTAGAATAGTTAAGCTTTAACTTGTTACAATTTAATGCAGGGTTATGACGGTTGATTATAAATTTCAAGCTCTTCAGAAAACAGCATATTCTTGAGCAAAAGGACATGTTTATAATTTGCTTTCAATAACCAGCAATCATGACAGCTTGGCTTATTTTTTAGAGAGTTGATTGGCACTTGCATTCTTTGTTTTTATTAATGTTGTTTATTTATGAACTCAAGATTTTAGTTAAAGATGAATTGTCAAAGCTTTGTTGTTTAGTCATGAAGATTAGCTGTTTCATTTTAGCTCCTTTTAATTATGATTGATGTCATAGTTTCTTTCACATTGAATATGGATTCACGGCAATTGAAAACACTGTTTTATGACAGCAAAAAGCACCAGAAAATGGGCTGTTTTTTATGTTAATTAGCAAAGATAGTTGAAAAGTGAAAACACCAAGGGTGAACATAAAGATTAAGCAAGAGGAGTGCATCTCCTTGGTGAATGACATCTTTGTTAACACATAGACCATAGCAACATCATCATTTGCTCATGATCATTTGCAAAGCTTCCCACACATTTCAAAAATAATTAATATTGAATGAATTTGTACAAGAAATTGAAGTCTGGAATTTGAACATTTTTTAAATGTCATGTTTCTGTTAGGATTTAGACTTACAAAAGTAAACTAAAGTCTTGCTCATGCTCAAGATGTGATAAACAAACTCAATTTGAAGCATATATATTTGGTCTATCTATGTCTCAATCAACAACTTTTACAACATTAGCCTATGCGGGACTTGAACCCTCATCTTTGTGTCAATGCACATCGCTCTACCATTTGAGCTAATAGGCTAAAAAATATACATGAATACTTTAAGTTTGACAGTACTTTACCAAATACCATATACATGAATACTTTAAGTTTGATAGTACTTTACCAAATACCATGACATATTTTATGCACTTCTAATCTAATTGAAATATCAAAAAAGCTTGACAAATGATTTTTATCACCTTCATTACAGATTCGATGAACTCCTAATATGCATATTTTTATCACCATGATAGCAAATTGTAATAAAAAAACCTTCTCATTCCACAAATTCAATTCAATTCAATTCCTATACCAAATTCAATTGAATTCCAATTCATTGTAGAACCCCAATACCAAATTTCAACCCATGAAATCAAAAAATCCCTAAATTTGACATAGGGAATCCATTCAACGCCATAAATTCATCCACAAGTCACAAATTTCCAAACCAAAAGCCCACAATTGTCTAAACCCCCCATATTGATACACATACCTCATCGGCACTCGCGCAACAAACCCACGCCGATATTGCCTTGCCGCCTTCGATCGTCCTTCAACGAATTGCAGTCGCACCGCCTCCTTGCCGCCTTCGATCGTCGGCATCGTCCTCCAACAAATCTTTATTGATAAGCATCAATTTGAGAAATCTTCATTGATAACCATCAATTTGAGAATTCTGACAGGTTATCGAGAGAGGAATTAGGTTAGGGGAAAGAGGAGGTTCCATCGGGGATGGACAAGCTGTTTTGTTGAATTTTTCTTTATTTTCCCTGCTAAATTTCTTTCTTAAAAAAAAAAAACTAATCTCAACCGTTAATTAAATCCAATGGTGTATATTTGGTGAACTGTATGCTACAGTTTTGTTTCAACTAGACCGGAGCCAAACCCAATTTCAAATATGCATTCCAAAATTTCCAGGAAAATCCAATTTAATGGCAGCAAAATGAAACAGGCCGAAAAAGGATATCTTTTCAAGAATATTGTGACTCCATGGCCGTACTTCAAAGGGCAAAACAAAGTCTTCAAATTACATAAATCAACTTGCAAATAACGTATTAATCCAATAAACTCGAAAACATAGTGAAACTGCCGAAAATAACCTAGTGACTAATTTTTGTAGAACCCAAACATAGTGCTCGTACAAGACCCTGTCTTCCATGTTCTCCTACCAGTTCCAACGTGAGTTGGCTTTTCTTTGTGCAGTGTCGGATGCAATTGCTATCCAACCAGGACAAGCAAAGCCTCCTCAATAAGAAAAAATTTCGTCATTATGTCTTCTTCATAAGATACCCCAAGAGGATGCCCATTATGCCAATGATTATAACGTACATGATTGAGATGCTGCCACGACCTCTATTGGCTTCACGTTTCAACAAGTCCTGCACATTTTAATCTTGTATTAGTTCCAAACATCAACCAGCATAATAATTTGAATCGCCAATTGTGGGATAATAGCAACTTGTTGCAGTGAAGTTAACAGCAAGCTCAATCTCCACTGCCAAGTTTTTTTCCCTAATCGTCATGGTTTCAAAAACCTCAGATAGTCAATCCTAAAACAATTTGAAAGCTGATTTACATCTTGAATGATCATAGCCTATGTCATGGATTTGCGTGCAGCATGTCATAGAAATCATTTTCTACACGAATATATCTTCCCCTTCTCCCAGAAGAGAAACAACTGCATATTTACAATTATTTGCACTCTACACTGTCAAATTGGAGCCTAGTCGACAAAGCGAACAACAGTTCAGATTCTATTCCAATTTAGCGTCTCTCACAAAAAGGAAACTCAGTCGAAATAAACCTGACAAGTAAAACCTACTCATTTTGGAAGGAAACAGATTACTCAAGATACCAAAAATCTAGATGTGCCACTCAAATAATTAAGGAGAACAACCCAACCACCACCACCACCACCACCACCCACACACACACCCAAAAAAAAGTCCAAGCAAATTTATTTCACGTTCTATTTTGATTAGTTGGTTTCACGTTTCTTTTAGGAGTTTAAAAGTAAATACTTCATTAATAATGTATGTAATTTAATGTGCTGGGAAGTAATAACAGCAAGGTAGCTAAAACAACATTAATTGTGACCATTGGCAATCACAACATTAAGTTTCAATACGCATTTATGCTGGAGGATAACTTACCAATTCCTGCTGTAGCTTCTTATTCTGCTGAATGGCAGAATTTTTCTCCTCCGTCAGCTTGGCAATAAGAGCCCTTGCCTATATCAGCCCAGGAGCATATTAATTGAAGAACATACTTTCCTCATTTACATTAACAATAAACCAACATTCACTGGACATTCAGTCAAAGTTTCACGACACAAATGGAATATAACACGAATTAATAGCTAAATTTTGCAAGTTGAAATGACTGTCAGAAGTCAGGACTATGCAACAATTGTGCATTAACAATTAACAACATGCACTATTTGCAAATCTGGTGTATAAACAAGAATTTACAATCTACACAATCAGACATAGAATATGCAAAATCATAAGAAAAAATATATGCTGATAGGTACATAATATTGAATGAAAATGTCCAACTATAAAAGAAGAACAGTCACAGAAACAAATCAGTATTCAGCAAAACCTGACAGTCCACAAGGTTAAATTCTAGTTCTACACCAACTCCCTGTTCCTCAATTCAGTAACTGAGGGGAATCTGAAAAAGAAGGGAGAGAATTTTAATATTTTCATGTTTGGTTACAAGGGAAAGGAAAGGACTGGAAATCAAGTATCCTGTTTGGTTTGGAAGGAGAGAAAAGGAAAGTAAATTGGTGGGTATAACTTTCCCTTCATTTTTTCTCCTATTTCTCCCTCATTCTCTCGAGTGTTTTAAAAAGCTAGAGGCAACATATGGCAATAGACATTCCTGTAGCTTAAATGGGCTTCAAAAGCAAAGGCGATGGCTTTTTCATAAAACATCTCAAAATACCTTAAAACTCAAGTTTAATGCTATAAAACCCGTCCTTGATAAATAAAACCAGATTGAAAACATACTATTGTAATAAAACCAAGTTTTAGGTAGTAAGCAAGTAAAAACCCAGATCTAAAGCATCACAAAGAACTAAATATGAGTAAGTATAGAAAATTAAAGAATAGAAAGAAATCAAGCTGAATGGGAAGGATGATTAGGGAGTGGGTCAAGCAAAATCATCAATATCATCTGCATCCTCTTCTTGCTCAATGTCGAGATATGGTATGAAGTCCCCATCACGCTCGTCCACAGACTTGTATCCATCATCAGCACACAACAATTCGAACAAAAGGAAGAAGGGAAGAGAGAGGGGGAGAAGAGTGAAGTAAGGGAGAATAGGAGGCATGTAGAATAGTGGGCAGGATTGAACATTTAAAAAAGATCAACAAAATATTTTCCAAAAATAAAAAAGATATCGAAAGATTGTATCTAAATTCAGTTGAGATATGCAATGATCAACCAAAATAAGGAGAAAAAAAAAAGCCCATCGCCTGTAGCTTTTCAGCGCTTGGAGCTCAAGCAGTGCCTGGTGTGCTCTGGGTGGCCTTTTCCACCCTTGCTACGCCTTCACAAAAGCAAGGATTAGACTTGGTGCCTTGGGCTTAAGTGTGCCTGGGCTTGCCTTTTTTAAACACTGATTCTCCCACTTTTCTCCAAATCCATCCTCCCAAAGTTACCCAAACACCAAAAGTAAAATCCCTCTTCCCCCCTTCCACACATACCCTCTCAATTTTTCCAATCTGAACAGGGAAGTGCTTAGATAGGAAGCTAAGAGCATGGGAAGGAAGAGAACAAAATCCATCGAAATTCTCAACATTCTTCTACTTGAGAAGAAATCTGTGTATGCCTGTTTCACCGTTCATATGGCCAGAAAATAGTTTTGGACAGGATATTTGACAAGGCTATGTGTTTTGGCTAGTCACTGGACAGGACTATATATTCCTTTGAAGATATATCAAGGTTGATAACAAATCCAAGAAGTTTCTGTCAACGAGTGGAGATATTAGGATTTAGGAATATGTTATTAGCAGAGAAGCCAACTCACAGTCTCACATCCTACAGGAATAATACTTATTCTTTCGTAAAATTCCAAGGCTTCTTTTCAATCTATCTCATGCATAATAGTGCCTAAATTTTTCAGTTTCATGCAAACCACAGTATATGTACTTTTCTACACATGCTCATCATTTTAACCTTGTCTTCACATTATGGAATCAGTCAGGGAAGCCAGCCTACTTCATAGAGAAAAATCTAAGAAATCCAGGCATGTTCACAAAAATATATATACAACAATAAATAAAATAATCCAATCTGAAAAGTAAAGGGGCTAAAAATCAGGATGGATAATTATCAAAAACTAAATAGGAATTTCCATGAATACAGACAAGCATTACAAGGATGCAGATAAGTGTAACTAGGGCTGTACGAAAACTGGTCTAGAACAAACCAGAACTAAATAGACCAGACAGGGACGGGACCGGATGATCACAGTTGGGTCCTTGGTCCATAACAGTCCATATTACTAGTCTGCATAACTGAAAGTATGCAACTATAAAATGATATGGAAATGTGAGAACTGACAAGTAATATGAAAAGAAGAGAATAGAAGGATGACCACAAATCATACAGGAATAAGAGCACACGAAAAGCTATAATCAAATCCACCATGCCAAACACAGTATATCATTTTTACTTTTTTTTGCACTTAATTTACCAACACAATACTACAGTTTTCAGAATGAAATATAGAACAGACCTGAGTGGAATTATCCTGATTATCAGCTGCTTTTGAAGCCTGCAAAGTCCACATCTAGAATCAATTCTCTTCATAAAAAGCAGTATAATGAAAAGAAATGGCCCCAAAAAAGAACTCATGTCTTACAATAGTGAAATCAGAACCACTCAAGCTTCCATTGTCTGATACAGAAGGCCTTGGTGAGGAACCTTCATCTGAGCCTTCTGGCACCGGTGATGGTGGTCGTGGAGGGGACACATATAGCACTTTCAGCTTGAATTCTTCAACATGATTCCCTGACTCCTTGCTAAACTGTAACACAGGAAACCAGAATGATTTAAAAGACCATGAAAAAAGTTCATTGGTATGAATTCATGTTTAGTAGTTGAAAGACAAAAGTTTGTGATGTGGGGTGCTCACACAAACAATCAGATGCCAAAAATAATGTAAACAACATATTACCCATGTCAAATTCAATTCCTAATAAAATGCAAAATTCTCTTCATTGGGAATTAGTTGTACTAATTCTCAACATAATGGTAACTGTCCTACAATGGAGCTAGGATCTCTGGCTTGTCCCCTAAGTTTATCATACACAAGCAAAATTGTTTCATATATAATACAAACAGTAACACAACCAGCACGAGAGACACGTTTGATTTTATCACCTGATGAAGAACAATGGAACTGAAACAACTATATATTAAGTAATTTGTGTTGGACATTATAAATTCTGTGTATGAAATCTTTAGCATTCTCTTATTTATTTGTTGCGTCTACTCATTTCGTAGAATGCCGTCACCCATTTTTAGGCAATTGATGGCTTCTCATCTGTGCAAATCGCCTACATTTTCCATTTTGAACAAATCGTCATCATATGTAATTGGACAATTGGAAATTTAGAATCCACTAAGAAACAACTTGCTAACTATCACCAGGAGGAAGAGGCAAGGCAAAGTGAATCTTCATCACTAATATGTACAAGAGACAAGGGCTTAATCTTATACATATCTGATCTATCAGTTATGTGTTCATAAATAATTTGAAGCATATGTAGCCAAGACACATTTATCTACATCCATCCCATCCTAAAAAGGAAATTAGCACTTCCCGATATCATTATCTCAGCAACAAAAAAGAATTAAATAGTATTTACAATTTCAGGAGAAATATCCTTGGGCGTAGCCCCAGGGCCTGCAATTGCACTCTGGAGGAGAAATTTATCCTTGCATTGCATGTCAGGAGGAGCTTCTTTCTGTGCTTGCATTGTCACTGTATGACAGAAACAAAATTACAACACTTTTTTTTTGGAGACATAAACATATTGGGGAAGACAAATTGGTAAGAGAGGGAGAAATTGAATGAAGGTGGAAACGGAGAATCTCACCTAAGACATTACAGGAAGAGCGGGGCAACACAACTCCAGTGTTAGGTCTTACGCAATACTTTTTTGGATTCGTCGTCTTCACCTAACAAACAGCTCAAATCGCAATTCCATTCCAGATTTACAATCAAATAAACAGATGGTTTAACTAAAATTAAAGAATAACGCGAATAGAATCAAAAACTGGGAAATTGAAATCAAGAAATAGAAAAACGACGAGATTTCGAAACAAAACCGACCTTGAAAGCGACATGGCTATCTGTCTTGTTCGACAGTTGCATGGTGCAAGAGATCTGCTTCTTCAACTCAACTTGAAAAATTCAAGTTTTAATAGGGGGGAGAACATGCCGATTTCGCGAATTAGCCACAGGCAGGGTTAAATTCGAAAGGGAAAAAAATGGAAATCGAAATCGAAATCAGAATCGAAAGGGGGAGGAAAAAACTCACAGGGAAAACGAAGCTCGAGAGGTTCGATGGAGAGAAGTTCGCTTGTCGCCATTGTTGGTTGACGAGAACGGAGACAGAGAGAGATCTCCTCGTGGAGGTGATATGGGGAGGTGAGGGGTTGAAACTCCGGAAATTTGGAATTTATATATTTCTCAATTTATTCAATAAATTAACATGACATTTTCCATTTAAAAAGGGAAAAATGGACAAAAATAATACCAAGTATCAACTTTTGGTCAAAAATAATACGAACTTTGAAATTGACAGTTTCATATACGAACTATCGCTCTATTAACCAAAAATAATACATATGTGAATTCCGGTGAACTTTCCGACCAAATACGCCACGTGGACGCCGGAAAACACACATGGCATAAATTTTTGCCACGTCACCAAACTTGTAAGTTTTGTCATGTCATAAATTTATTTTTCATTTTTTAGAATAAAACAGAAAAATTAAGCAAATAGGCAAATAGCTAGAGTAGGTACCTTTCGATGCTTATAAATCTTCTACATCCATCACAACTTCTTTAAATATTTCCATGCGCGGAAAGCGCAATCGTTTATAAGCATCGAAAGGTACGTACTGTAGCTATTTGCCTATTTGTTTAATTTTTCTTTTTTTTTGAAAAAAAAATAAAAAATAAATTTATGACATGGCAAAACTTACAAGTTTGGTCAGATGGCAAAAATTTATGCCATGTGTGTTTTCCGGCATCCACTGGTCGAAAAGTTCACCGGAATTCACATATGTATTATTTTCGGTTAATAGGGCGATAGTTCATATATGAAACTGTCAATTTCAAAGTTTGTATTATTTTTGGCCAAAAGTTGATACTTAGTATTATTTTTGTCCATTATTCCTTTAAAAAAATACAAAATACAAGAAATACAATTACTCCGTATCAAGTAACGTGGGACTGTGTTGCTCGTCTAGGGCCCTTGACAATTGTCTGGTGATTATTTTTCGAAAATAAAAAAAAAACAGTTTTCTTTGAAAATTGTGATTTTAAAAATGGTAGTATTTACTTAAATTTAATATATATATACTAGTAAAATCTCCGCGCCATGGAGCGTGCGAGAAAAAAAATCTATTATAAGGATGAACAAAAAAATAATGAAGAAAATACAAAAGTGAATTATATTAACAAATATATGAATGGATAAAATCGATGTGTTAGACTTCGTCCATATGATGAGTTTGGATTAATTAAATTTTGGCATCCGATTTATTTAGATTTTTTGTTGATTTTCAAACGAGTTTGGATTGTTCCATTAGGATTGCTCGGGGAGTTAGAAACCCTAGAGGCTGAGTCTAGATGAGCAGGAATTGGGAAAAGAAGGTAGGAGAGGGAAAACAATAAAAAGTAGAAAATAGGGGATTGATTGAATTAACTAAAATCAAACAAAATATGGCGCGTCATCAAAGTCTTCTGATTTAAGATAGTATATATATAGATATAGATTTTTTAATCTTTTAACATTTTTATGAGAATTATTTTTCAATTTAAATAAATAATTTAAAAAATTATCGTGATATATACAATTCATCTTCTTAAAATTTTAGGAGAAATGAATAAACTTCTGAAGAGTCTGCATTTGTTGTCACTAGATAACTCTGCATTTGTTGTCATATATTATTCATCTTCTGAAACTTGTGATCATATATTATTCAAATATGGTTCATTTGTTGTCACTAGATAACTCTGCATTCACCATGCGTATTTAGGAGCTTCCAAGAGATGATGAAGACTCGGTTTGGGAAGAAAGTCAAGATCATCCGCGCAGATAAAGCAAAGAAACATTCTAATTTTTAGAACAGGAGGGGATATGTGATCAAACAAGTTGTGTAACCAATCAACAACAAAACATAGTAAAACATAAGCATAGACACTTACTTAAAGTGGCTAGAGCATTGTTATTCACTTCACATCTTCCTGTTCAATTCCAGTGTGAGTGTGGGCTAACAACACGAGGCTACTTAATAAATCGATACACTACTTCATTGCTCAAAGATAAGTGACCAGCGTAAAACGGTCGTTGATCTCGCCAAAAAAAAAAAACTCAAACTCAAACACTAGGATAGTGAATAAGTACAAGTGTCGATCCCACATAGAGTGTGTATTTAGTGTGTTTCACCTACTCACAATCAGACATAACGATGTAGAAAAGAGAGATATGCGAAAGTAGCACTTAAAGTAACAAAGCAATTGTAAAAGCAGAAAGAGATATGGATGTTTGAATGGTTTTACTCGCTCATCTCAACATGATTGGTTTCTCAATCCTTGGGCTTCTTCTCATTTATTATTTTAGGGACGGTTTATGTATGCATGATGGGTGCTCACACTCCTTACTAGCATAGGGGTCGAGCGACATTGAATCCCAAAATCCTATCACCTAAAACAATACTACTATCTTCATTAGCAAATTGTTACCAAGTTATCAGTCTAGTCACTGTCTCTAAAGTGAGTACTCCAGGAAATGTCAATCTCCTACAATATCCAGATTTTCAAACCATTTGTTCCTACAGGATGTGTTTGCTACTACGGATTTGATAAGCTAACACGGCTGTAGTCTAAACCCTAGCTTGATGCACTATATCTAGTTTACGACTCTAAATATAATAGCAAAAAAAAAGCGATAAAACACGAAGAGATTGAAATAATACAAAGGATAGATCGATAAACCTTGACGTAACCCTCACGATACACCAAACCAATGTCTTGAATCGCGATAAAAATAAGGGAATTAGCCTAGCATTGTCATCCCTAAACTCAACTAACTATGGAAAGATTACTTAGGGTTCCTCCGTCCCAAAAGGGAGGCGGAACCCTCTCAAAGAGGTGAGTGATGAATCTCTTGTGAATTGAATGATTAAAAACCCTAGGTTAGAGGTCCTTTTATAGTGCTAAATGGGTTGCCAAAAACCCTAGATTTCGTGTTTAGAATTGTAAAGACCGAAATTTATTAAATAATATAATTACCCGATTTGAAAAGTTTTCGAAAACTTGTCCTCGAGCAACTTACTATTTTGGGAAAAAACCTTGAAATAATTCCGGCATCCTTAAATTAGAGATTTGGACGGGTTCTAATTCCATTCCCAACTCCGATCTTGAGAATTTGAAATTCTATTCGATTGTTTTGAAATGATTTGAAATTTAATTTGATTTTTTTTTCGAAAGTCGGGATTTGGGTTAGATTGTCGGGATTTGAGAGTCGGGCTTTGCGGGATCATCTCTCTCTCTCTCTCTATCACCTCCCTCCTCTCTTTTGTCTTCTTCCCCATCATGAGCAAACAACAACACTCACTCCCCCATTTCCATCCCTATAAATGTTGCTCAGTTCCCAAAATCCTAATTCTCATCCAAATTCGAAACCCTAAACACTACCCAGCTCTCTCATTTGCATTGTTCTAACAAAACCCTTCAAGATCTGCCTAGACCCCTGCCTAAACCCTTAAACTTGCACCGTCGCCAAGGCTGTCAAGGTCGTAAAAACACGCCTAGACTATAAACACCCACCATGAAAATCCACCTAGACCCCGCCTAGACCCTTGACCCTACCCTACCGTCAAGCATCCGCCAAGCGTTTTTTAGAACACTACTCATTTGAGACTTCAAACATCTAAAACCCTCACCTCCCATCCTCCATTCTCAAGCTTCAAACTTGTTGGAGGAAATGCTTGAATTTAAGGGAAGGTGAAAAGTTTTGTCCCACATTGGTTACTAGGGACATTAGGAGTTGATTTAAAAGGGGTACTTGTTCCACCATTGTTTGAGTGATGGAATAAGGGTCTCACACGCGCGCACCACCACCACCGCCGCCGGTCCGTGTTCGTGACACATGCGCGGTGGGGTGGGGTCTGTTTTTGGTTCTCGTTTAATTAATTGGGCCAGATAAGTTACAGAATATTTGTATAAGATTTCTGTGACTTATCGTTTTGTTTTCCGATTTATTTTCTCGAGCTTATCCTCTGTTTTGTAACTGTTCCCTACCGAAGTGGAGCGTCTTCTTCCTCCTTAAAAGAGACGTCTCTTCTTCTGTTTTACACATACAGAAAAACCTTCTCCTTTTTCACCTTAGTTCTGAGCAAAGTCTTTGTGATTCCAAACCCTTGTTTCGAGTGCACGACTACGAGGGTGTGCTGTGTAACATTGGGGGGCGAAGCCAGTTGCCGACTTGCACCTACGGTCGGGGCGAATTCACTTCTAAGGCAGTGGGTTCAGCATATACCACGCCACAGCCTTTCTGGTTTTTCTAAACACTTGTTTTCGACGGTTTCAACTTGGTTTTCCAATCGGCGGCCCTACATTTGCACTTACAATTTAGAAGCGAAATTACAGTTTGTTCGTGCAATGTCTTTCCAGTTCTTCAAGTCGCTGTTGGATCTGTCGAAGTTGGATCCCCTCGATGGGACCAACTTCGACAAGACAGGCCACAAGGCTTGGCAGTGTCGCAATCGGGCTGATCTCCAGAACCAAGGACAGCAGCAGAACAACAAGCCCGCAGCTCCAGCCTAGCAGCAAGTCAACGTTGTCCAGGACAACAACCAGCTGATAGCCATGATCACCGAAGTCAACCATGTAGGCGGCCAGGTCGATTGGCTCCTGGACAGCGGGGCCACTCGCCACTTCTGCGCCAACAGGGACCTGTTTGCTGAGTTTGAGGATGCTTCAGACGTCGACCAGGTCTACATGGGAAACTCGAGCATCTCTCGAGTGCTTGGCAAGGGGAAGGTTACACTCAAGCTCACCTCAGGGAAGTCTCTTACCCTCGTGAATGTGCTTTATGTTCCTTCTCTGCGCCGAAACTTGATTTCATGTGGTTTGTTTGAGTTAGCTGGAATTAAGCAAGTGACTGATGCTGGAAAGATGGTTTTAACCAAAAATGGAGAATTTGTAGGAAAGGCTTATAGGGCTGACTTTCTGTATGTGCTTGAAACTATGATTGAGAATAATGAGAATGCATCTACTTCTGCTTATATTGCTGAGTCTGTTGATTTATGGCATGCTAGGCTAGGACATGTGAATGCGAGATCTATATGTCAATTGCATGATATGGGTTTGATTCCTAGTCTATCCAAACATGACCATAGCAAATGTGAAATATGTGTTGAGGTCAAATTTCATAAACAACCTTTTAAAACGGTGAATGAAAGGACAACTGAATTGCTGGAGTTAGTCCATTCTGATTTGGCTGATTTTAAGAACACTGAGAGTAGAGGTGGCAAGCGCTACTATATCACATTTGTGGATGACCATTCTAGATATACTAAGGTATACTTGCTTAGGTCTAAAGATGAAGCAGAAATCATATTTTATGTGTATAAAGCTGAAGTAGAAAACCAATTAAATCGCAAAATAAAAAGGCTTAGATCCGATAGAGGCGGTGAATATGTCACTAATTCTTTGAGAGAATTCTGTGAACAAAATGGTATTATTCATGAATTTACAGCTCCCTATAGCCCATAACAAAATGGTATTGCTGAAAGGAAAAACAGAACTTTAAAGGAAATGATGAATGCTATGCTTTCTAGTTCTGGTTTGCCTGATAATATGTGGGGGGAAGCTGTATTGTCCGCAATCATATTTTGAATAAGGTACCTCACAAGAAGCTTGACAAAACACCTTATGAACTTTGGAAAGGGCATCCGTCTAATCTGAAATTTCTGAAAGTGTGGGGGTGTCTAGCTAAGGTGGGGTTACCTTCGTTCAAAGTTGATACTATTGGATCTAAGACTTTTGATGCAATTATGATTGGTTATGCTGAAAACAGTGCTGCATATCGTTTTATGTGCTTGAGTGATCGTACCTTGTGTGAATATCGTGATGCTGTTTTCTTTGAACATGTGTTTCCTTTGAAGAAATCTGCATTGCCTGCTATTGATTCTTCATCTCATGATGCATTTTCATCCATGCCTAACACTGTTGTGCCTAATGCTCATGCTGATCATGATGAACCTAGGAAAAGTAAAAGGCGTAGGAAGGAAACTAGTTTTGGTTCTGATTTTGTGACTGCATTTGCAGTTGAACTTAATGATTTAAATGAACTAGATGAGACGTTCATTAGTCTTCACATGATAGAAGATGATCCTAAGACCTATGATGAGGCAATAAGTTCATTAGATGCTAGTTTCTGGAAGGATGCTATTAATAGTGAGATAGAATCAATTATGTCTAATCACACTTGGGAACTAGTTGACATGCCTAGAGGAAACAGAGACATTAGTTGTAAGTGGATCTTTAAGAAGAAGCTTAAGGTGGATGGCTCAGTGGATAGATATAAGGCAAGACTAGTCATTAGAGGATTCACTCAAAGATATGGCATTGATTTCTTTGACACATATTCTCCTGTTACAAAGATTGCTACCATTCGTGCATTATTTGCTCTAGCTTCTAGCTATAAATTGCTTGTACATCAAATGGATGTTAAAACAGCTTTTTTGAATGGTGATCTTAACGAGGAAATCTACATGGAACAGCCGCCAGGATGTGTGGTTCCAGGACAGGAGAACAAGGTTTGCAAACTGAGGAAGTCATTGTATGGACTAAAGCAAGCGCCGAAGCAATGGTATGAAAAGTTTCATCAAACCATACTTAGCTTTGGATTTGAGGTAAACGGATCTGACGCTTGCGTTTATTCAAAAATGTTTGGTGCTGACTGTGTGATTATATGCCTATATGTGGATGATATGTTGCTTTTTGGTTCCCACATAAATGCTATAAATTCAACCAAACAATTTTTGTCCTCTCAGTTTGAAATGAAAGATATGGGTGAAGCTGATGTGATTCTAGGTGTTAAGGTAACTAGAAAAGAAAATGGCTTCATTCTATCACAACCTCATTATGTAGAGAAAATGTTGAAAAGGTTTGATAGTTTTGATTTTGTGCCAGTTAAAACTCCTTATGATGGTAATATGCAATTGCAGAAAAATTTTGGGAATAATGTTTCACAAAATGAGTATGCTAAGATAATAGGGAGCTTGATGTTTTTGATGAACTACACTCGGCCTGATATTGCTTATGCTGTAAGTAGACTCAGTAGGTATACCCATAACCCTAGTAGTGATCATTGGACCGCACTTCACAGATTATTGAGATATCTGAAAGGTACAATGGATTGGGGGTTACATTATGTAGGGTACCCTCAAGCTTTGGAGGGTTACTGTGATGCAAACTGGGTTACTGATAATGATGAGGTTAGCTCCACTAGTGGTTATGTGTTTACATTATGTGGTGGTGCTATTTCGCGGAAATCATCAAAGCAAACTTGCATAGCTAGATCAACTATGGAATCTGAGTTCATAGCTTTAGATTTAGCTGGTCAAGAGGCTGAGTGGTTAAGAAGCTTACTGGCTGATTTACCTATGTGGGGGCGCAAAGCTCCATCTATTTCTCTACATTGTGACTCACAATCTGCTATCTGTGTAGCTAACAGCAATACATACAATGGCAAGAAGAGACACATCCGGATTCGACATGAAGCTGTGAGACAGCTAATTGTGACTGGTGTGATCTGTCTGGAGTATGTGAAGTCTGAGAGAAATCTGGCTGATCCATTGACGAAAGAACTTACAAGGAGGTTGGTTCTTGATTCGTCTAGGGGGATGGGACTCAAGCCCATACGATGAGAAATACACCACATCTCATTCCCCAGGACAGGTGTATTAGAAGAAGGTTGAGTCATGTACTCTTAATGAATCCATAGCCCAGAATTGGGTGGTCCTATTGAGAAGGATTTGATGGATTCACCGAAATATGTAGAGGTTGAGCGAAATGCTCTTAATGGTTCTATAGCCCTACAAGGGTGGTCTATGTGAGATAGACTTGATGGAACCACCTACGAGAGTGTGAAGGGTTGGTCTCCTTCTATGAAAGACATGAGTAGTCGTTCTAGAGCACTCTTTAGCACCCAAGGTCAGAGATGACTACAAATTTGCAGGTATTATCGCGGAATCACTAAAGAACATGGAAGAGGTATGTGCTGCTGATGCCAGCTCTTGATTCAGAAGGTTCAAGACTCGTTCACCTATCTGATTTGAGAGTCTGCTCAGTTTCACTATGTGTTGGTTCAATCGCAAGACACCAGCATTTAAGTACTTTTTCTTAAACTTTGCTCAGGACACTGTTTTTCAAGTTTTATTATGAAAAACCTCAGTTCCTCGCATTTGTGGGGGACTGTTGGAGGAAATGCTTGAATTTAAGGGAAGGTGAAAAGTTTTGTCCCACATTGGTTACTAGGGACATTAGGAGTTGATTTAAAAGGGGTGCTTGTTCCACCATTTTTTTGAGTGATGGAATAGGGCTCTCACACGCGTGCACCACCACCACCGCCGCCGGTCCGGTCCGTGTTCGTGACATCTGCGCGGTGTGGTGGGGTCTGTTTTTGGTTCTCGTTTAATTAATTGGGCCAGATAAGTTACAGAATATTTGTATAAGATTTATGTGACTTATCGTTTTATTTTCCGATTTATTTTCTCGAGCTTATCCTCTGCTTTGTAACTGTTCCGGATTTTTCGCCACGTTTTGAATGAGGAGCGTTGTTGTAACTGCTCCGAGATCCTCGCCTGCACTTCCGAAGTGGAGCGTCTTCTTCCTCCTTAAAAGAGACGTCTCTTCTTCTGTTTTACACACACAGAAAAACCTTCTCCTTTTTCACCTTAGTTCTGAGCAAAGTCTTTGTGATTCCAAACCCTTATTTCGAGTGCACGACTACGAGGGTGTGCTGTGTAACCTTGGGGGGCGAAGCCAGTTGCCGACTTGCACCTACGGTCGGGGCGAATTCGCTTCTAAGGCAGTGGGTTCAGCATATACCACGCCACAGCCTTTCTGGTTTTTCTAAACACTTGTTTTCGACGGTTTCAACTTGGTTTTCCAATCGGCGGCCCTACATTTGCACTTACAAAACTCCCCTCAAAATCCTTTGTTTCTTGTTGTTTCCCAAGCTAAACCACCACAAAAACACTTCCCACCTTCGCCCTTTCGAGATAAAGTGAAGAGGAAGTTGGCCAGCCACCATTCGAAGCAAATATCCAACAGATCCAGGAGGATTTGCTGTCGCAAAATCGAGCCCAAGAGGTCACTATCTCCGTCTTTCTCAAAGTAAGTCGTCTCGTTCTCCCTCTCCTTACTTCATTTCCCTTCTAAACCTTTTAAAGGTGAAACCTTATTGACTTCCTCCCCTTCCAAGGCTGCAAGTAGCTTGATTCAACTCCTGGAAGAGCAAGATCGAGCCCTTTTTCCTCCACTCCTTTGTTTTTACACAAAAGGTCGGTTTCACTTTCTTTTACTCGTTTTTAATTCCAAATCACAATAAAGATCTCTTTTATTCACTTTCTGACCTTCCTAGGATTTTCTTGAGCGCTTTCGAAGACTTTGGAGCACGGAGATCGGCCATTGAAGCTTGTGAAGACTTTTAGAAGAACCTTGGGTAATCCCTCTTCCGCTATCCCCCTATGGTCCGCGTTTGTGTCATTTAGTGTTGTTTGGGGTCGAGGAGGGTAATGTTTGAGTTTAAAATTGGTTTGGCAAAGAACCAACTGGATTCAAGGAAAAAATGAGCCAAAATGTCCGAATCTCACCGCGGCGAAACCATGATTATCGGGGCGAGTTAGAACTGATTCAGGAGGGAAGAAGAAGGTCTTTTGCCGCGGCGAAAGGGGTCTCTTGTGGCCAGCAAGAGCCTTGTCATCGCATGAGCCATGGGGTGAGTTTCGCCGTGGCGAGCGACCTTTTTTCTGCGGAGAATTTATTGTTGAACCGGTTCGGTTTTGGGTTGAACCGGTTTCATGTTGGCCGAATTTTTTGTTGTTTATTGATTTAAATATGTGGATTTTAAATATATTTGTTATGGGATTATTATAACTAGTCATTTTCCCGAACTATGTTCGGGTGTTTTTTTCATAATATTTTTTATCGAGTGTTTGACGTATCATACAAAATACCCGGATATTCAAAATAACCATCCGAGCATCAGTTGCAATTTCACACGCCCGGGCTATTTGGGTAGGTATATTGCCCGGATATATGAGATCCGGGATATTAGGTTCCCTATATTTAAAAAAAACACAGACATTTAGCCCGAATATTGGTTAATCCGGGCTATTTTGTCCCTTTTATTTCAAAAATAAATTGACATATTTAGCCCGAATAATGCTATACACGGGCTAAAAAGTACCTCTCTTTTCGACATGAAATGAAAAACCAGATGAAACGGGATGTTGAAGAAGGAGGGGAAACGGATGGAAGAGGGGAAATGAATATTGTGTGTATATTCATCAACTGAGCAACCGATTTACATTTTAGGGTAAACTGCAGAAAACCACCCCTTAAATGCACTACATTGCTCAAAACCACCCCTTATATGATAAATTATCGAAAACCACCCTTTAAAAACCTTCTGTTAGCAATCAACCACCCCTTTGAAGATTCCATCCAAAACTCTGTAAAATATGTGAAATGATAAAAGTATCCATATTTTTAAATATATTTTAATGCAATTGAGTGGATTTAAAAATAAAATTAAAATCACAAAAGGATCATTTCTTCTTCCTTCGTACGACGTCATTGTCTTATTCCTTGTACACACGATGGCTTCTAGTTGAAGTTAGATCTGTAGATATGCTTCTTATCGCTTTTCAATTTCTTTTAAATATTTCTATTAATTTCTCAATCTTTTGCAGTTTGGTTTTTTGTGTTGTTGCACATTGGGTTCTTCTTCCTTTCCTTTGTTTCTAACTTTGAATATGCTTGACTAAGATTTAGATGGTCTTCTCCCTCTCCCTTACTCACTGGTAACAAAGATGCCAATGTCTTCGATTCAATCCAATAATTTGATCAACAAGGAAGATGAAGGAGAATACAAAGGAGTCAAAGCCCTAACCTAATAACTAGTTGTCGCCATCTCCACCACCAAGAAATTAACCTTCAGCAGCAACGATAGACCGCCATGGCAAGCGAGTTGAACACCAAACGAAAATAAAAAAATTCCCCTATTTTGGGAAACAATTCATCATAGAAACTTAAGGAAATTGAAAATTGGTCAATCCTTCCTACACCCACCCAAATTTGATCGAAGAATCACAAAATAGTAGAATATGTTCTCTCCTTAAACAAACCTCTGTCACTGTATCCTTCTCCAATCTTGCACTATTCATCAGCTCGAAGACACCTTCCTCCTTGTCGTCAGGTATTCACAAACGCTAAATCTTCTTTGCTAATCCTTCAATTTCTTCTTCGAGATTCAAACAAAAACCGTTTTGCGAAAGCTTTCATTTTTTCAATCCCTCATTTCCCACTTCCAAATCACAGAGCCAAAATGTTTTCCCAAATTCCGCACTTCCTTTTTTTTTATTAGGAAATAATTCGAGCGCCAGGCATACCTGACAACTCAAGAGGCCGACGAAGTCGGCAGACGGTGAAACTGTCATTACATATAAAAAGGTGCAATAACAAAAAGTGGGAGGCGTAACCCCCGGACGAACAAGCGAGCCAAACCCGTACACGCTGGAGACAATGTAGACTAAGATCTGATGCCAAGCATCACTAGGCGGCGACACCGTTGGCCAGCGGTATATCAGGAGTCCAGTCATGTGGGTAGTGAAGACGATCCTCCAAGGAATTTACTGCATGCGGAGTCTCCTAGATACACACCACCATGACCCCAGCCAACCCCGACACCGGTTGCCAGAGCTCCAACATGGAAGAGGATCACCAAGAACAACAGGGGTCACAACCAAGAACCCCTCTTGAAGACGCACCTAGAATCCCTTTCAGGCGAAAGAGAATTTATTCAAACCCTAACGGGATTTTCAAGCCCTTTCGAGATTTGGTTTTAACCCTAATGGGTGGTAATTATATATATATAAACCTATTTTTTTTTTTTATTATTTTCCCATCGAATTGGGGAAGCCAGACGTCCATAAGCACTGGCCAAGACCAATGTCAGGGGCCACCACCAGCGACGCCGACGAAAGGAAACCAGAGCGAAGGACGATGGCCAGGATAGAGAGGGCGCCGCAGGGCAACCCAGTACAAAAGCTCCAAACCGGTGCGGGAAGGGGAGCACCGAGGAAACTAGGATAACGCACCGGAGGGAGGCCGGACGACCAAGCCCAAGACGGCATCCTCGGCGTGAAGATGAAGGACGATAGGAAACAAAGGTTGAGGGCGAATATGAAGGCCGACTGGACAAGACCGACATCGGGAGGGTTCGGGGATCGGGATCGGAGGCCGAAGGAGGAGCCACAAAACCCAAATAGGAGGTTGAGATCGATAGATAAGCTCCTTGCCTCCCAGAATTGGCTTGAAACCCAGCCCAATGAAAGGAAGAAGGAGATGAATTAGGCCAAAGAGAGAAATCTAGGGTTTTGAAATTGGGGATTTAACAAGCGCTTAAAAACGCGTTCTTCAGGCACCTTAGGGGGACAAGAAGGGGATGCGAGACAAGGAGGCGGGCGAGGGAGGGAGGCCGGTGAGGCCGGATGCTACAAGCGGCGCCGTGGTGGACGGTGGTACCGAAGGGTAATGCAGATTAGGGGTTTTTAGAGAGAGAAAGACAGAGCCTCTCTATCTTGTTTTATATAATTCCCCACTTCCTATGAAAGAAGACGGAAGATCTTCATAGATTTGAGTCATTATTTTCCTTTTTTTTGTTTAATTAATTTAGTATATTAAAACTAATTACAATATTGAAATATATTTTTAAAAAATAGGTACTTAACGATGATTCGGGCGGAGTTAGTGAATGGGTGGTTGATTGCGAACATATGATATACAGGGGGTGGTTTTTGGTAATTAAACATATAAGGGGTGATTTTGAGAAATATAGTGTATTTAAGGGGTGGTTTTGTGTAGTTTACCCTACATTTTATGCTAAACCCACAACTTGGGCCTAACACTTGTACAGTACATAAACCAGGCCCATTGCACCTGATAGCCAATACACTATTACAGTACCTTCCAATGATCCTATGCATTGCGTCATTGCTTCTAACGGGACACCTTTGAGAATTCCGAATGGGGTATCATTGCAAATAAATAAGGAAAGGTAAGAACGTTGACCTAACTAGCTAGAACAAAATGTGCAGGGATGATATGCACGTACATGCGATTTCACCATATATTTATATATGCCTACATGCAAGTGATCCAGTCGGATTCAGATCGATCACATTAGGATCGGGTGACTGATGAGTCGGATCAACTCAGGTAAAATTCGTGTCAGACTTGGTCGGGTTAGTTCGGGTCGGGTCGGGTCGTATTCAGCCAAAATGAATCTCAAATTGGTCAGGTTTCGGTCTAAATCGGGTTGGACTCATTCGGGTTTTCAGTCAAATCGGGTTGGTCTCGTTCGAGTTTTGGGTCAGTATTCGGGTCGGTCTCGTGTAGAAATGGGTCTATGTTTATTTCAAACTTTCATTTTTGGGTTAAAATTATTGAATCATGTTCGTTCGGGACTTTCGGATAATCAATTTTCTTAAGGAAAAGAAACTGAATAATTATAGGTATTAAAGATATAGTTACTATTTTTTAAAGCAAACAACCTAAAAAAGAGGGTAAATATTATGATATTGTAATATGTGATGAGTTCTTAATTTCAACATCTTTTAATTAAAAAAATAGTTGTTCAAGGATATTCGGGTCGGGTTGGGGTTGGAAGTCGGGTCGGGTCTAGTTCGGGTTGAGTCTGGTTTGAGTCGGATGTGAGTTGAGTTGGGTTTGTCTGTATTCGGATCAATTCGAGTATCGTGTCAATATCGATCGGGCTCGATTTCGGGTTTGGATTATGCACAACGCTAAATTTTCGGGTTGGATCGGATTTCGGTTCGGATGAGTCGGTCGGATTTCTCGGGTCAGGTCCGATCTTGCCAGCTCTAGTTACATATAACCAATTCAAACCATGCAAGTAACACACGCATAAAAATATAAATGTATACGAGTTTACAAATAAAGCTTAACTAGTATAGTTCCCGCGCCATGACGCGATTTTTATAAAATAAAATCTTAATAATAAAAAAATTAATACTATAATTAAATAAAATATTAGTTTAATATTTTAAATCTATACTACACGTAAAAGCAGAAGCAAACTCCACTTACGTGGCTTCACCATGTCTCTCCATTCAAGATGTCAGCAAGAGGAATGATCTTTCCTTCTCCATTCATACGTGGCAGATTTTATTTTACATAGTGGACTCCCCCACGTTCTCCACTCCTTCCTCCTTAATAGACTCCACCTCTTCCTCCTGGAGATCTCAACCACCCATCTTCAAAAACGGTATCGTGTATCTCTTTTCTACCATCGTCGGTTTCAAGTTCATGGAGGCTTTGCAGGCAGGGGTTGCCGCGGTTCGATGACTTATTGAAAGACCGATCCTCGGGCTCATCGTACTCAGACTGAACCCTGGGGCCGGCTTGTCGGCCACCTCCGCTGAAGATCCGTCCGGTTCTCCGCCGCTCCGATCCGCTCTCTTTGCCAGATCTGCTTCGACGTCTGCCTTACTCCTTTCGCTCTCCGCCTCTAATCCCTTCACTTTGAATTGCAGGGACGTGTGAAAAGAAACGATCATCGGGCTCATCGGACTCGGACCGAATCCTGGAGTTAGGCAAAAGACGATTCTCGCTTGCCTTCTCCGCAAAATTTTCTTATCGGGCTTCTTGGACTCGAACCCCTTCTCCAATTCCCATTCACCAATTCATACTCTCAGGTAACTGTTTTCCGACGTTTATCTCACAATTGCTCTCTGCTTGCCATGTCCATAAATTTTTCTTATTCGATTTAGGTGTGTTTGAGTTCCTGAATAATTGATTCCAGTTATGAGTTCAACAACTAGATTCATCCAACCCTCCCTTATTTTGATATACTGCATGATTGAATCGGTTGCAATTTTACTTACTTTTGCAATCTAAGGGTCTTTGGACCCCTATCATGTGGTTTTAATCTTTTGATACCAAACATTAGGAATGAGTTTGAGGTTCTAAAAATCAATTCTTCCCCATTCACGATTATAAGATCAAGAACTATTTGCATTTAATGAGAATGTAGGCATATTGTACTTTTGAATGACTACTTACAATCTGCCATATTTTTTTCGTCATGTACAGAAACTGCAGAGAAGAGGAGTTGTAATATCTCCCAGGATTCAGGCAATGATCTTCATCATGTACAATGGACGTGATAGGTTTTCATTTTTAAGTCCATCCATATGAAACAAGGGTTTTTGAACAAATCACTAGGTTTTGATTTCTTAATCTTTGGCAAGATGGGTTCAAAAATAGAGCACGAACTTCCTTCAAGTGAAGGAGTAGTAGCTCCTAGCCAACATATTTTTCCTCAATCTAATGTATGTTCTCTGCTTTCATGGGAACTCTCCACCTGCCTATTTAAAGCACATGAACTTTTGGTTACATTTGACTTGCAACATCAAAACTTTTGGTGTTTGCATTGGAAGCTCATATATTGTTAATTTTATGCTCTTATTCTTCTTATGCCTCTATGAAAGTTTCCACATATTAATGGAAGGTTAAAAATTCTGTTATACCAGGAAGATAACTCCCTAGAATTATCAAAGAGTCCACAGATCAATGGGTCACCAGTTAGTAAGGAGGAAGGAGACGAGGGAGAGATTGTTGGTGCAGAGGAAGTAAGTGTACTTTTCCCTTTCTATGCGATTTTTTGGGGAGATCAAACCGTTTCTAAGATTATGAAGATTGTTATGTGCCTCTTTCATTCGCCTGTTTGCTTGTATGATTAAGTGAACCCGTTCTGTAAAAGTTAAAGATATCTCCTTCTTGCCTTCTTGGCTTTCTTGTCACCTATTGATACGTTTGGGATACTCGATCCTTCGCCTGTGGGCTCAAGATCAAAAACCAAGCCGTATATTTGCCCGATCTTGCAATGCTCTTCCAATATCTCCTGATTGAACAATTAAACAAACTAATTAGGTAACTAATTATAGCGACAGAAAATAACTTAACCAATTTAACTAATTTGATATCGACGGAAAAGAGAGGCTAGCGATAGAGAGACAGGGCGTGCGCGTCTCAGAGATCTGGGGGATCAGACGTGGAGCAAAGCTGAAGGTGTTGCGAAGACTCTCAGAAGCCGAGTGTGTTCGCTGGGAGCTAGTGTTGCCGAGACCAGCGAGCGAAGACGAGAGCGAAGCCGTAGCGAGCGAGAGCCAGGGGTTCCGCGAGTGAAGCTGCGGGAGCGAGAGTGAAGCGAGGGCGAGTGCGAGCGCCGATGGCCGGGAAGCCAGCGCTCGTTGGGAGCGAGTGCGGGTGCGAGCGTCACCCAGCGTCGGGCTCTCTTCCGTGCGACACCTCCTGGGTTTCGGACGTGTTCGGCTTAGGGTTGCCGATTGTGATTAATGTGATGGTGATGGTGTGCCGAAGGGGATAGAACACAAGAGCGAGCCGACTTTTGGGATTGAAATCGAAGAACCCTTAATCCATAAAGGGTTTCTCCAATTCTATTCAATCTGATTAATTCAAAAGGGAATACAATGTTTAAATAGGTAAATAACTAGGGTTTGGTTGGCTTCCTTAGAGGCTAAGGATTGCTTTACCAAACTATATCCTAACTAAATAAAACTTAATCTAAAATCCTAATATAGCAAATAATAAAATATGATAATTAAGAAGGCCTAAATGATAGACTCTCCTAACCATCTTATTTGGGAGGCTTGGGCTCTAGGGGTGCTCAAGTAGGTCCCCAGTTAACCATCTTATTTGACCTAACTAAGAAATACTAAAATAAGCAATTCTATAATTAGAATCCAACTAACATAGGAGTTACTAAAAATAAAATATATATAAAAAATAAGAAATATAAATAATAAAATAATTAACGTCGTTTCTTCAACGACTCCCAAGGTGGAGTCTTCTTCTTCTGCTTGAGGATGACATCATTCTCCTCCATTTCAAATCGACTCGTCCTCGAGTCGTCGCCTGGATCAAGATCGTTGTATGACCCGCATAAGGCCATCTTGACCCACATCATTCTCCCCCTCTTATCTTCGATTCGTCCTCGAATCGAGTCGGCAATGATCAGCGAGGAAGGAGTAGAAACCTTCAAAGAAGATGATGGAAGAATAGGTGGCAGGACAATTCGAGGTATAGGAACCCCAAAAACAACACCTTCATGCGCGATCGTTGAATGGACTTGATCTTCAATAAGAATAGGATCAATGACCACACAAATCTCAGCAACTGGAACTTCATGAACATGCCCAAGAGGTACAATCGCTAACTCTTGAGACACTTCATCAAGTACCTCATCCTCGTCAACGGAATCAACATGCTCGTCCTGAACACTGTCGCAGTCTGATTGCAGCACAGATTCGGAGACCTTATTGGAAGAGTGTGGCAGCGTATAACCCACCGTTGGAAAGCTTGTCGAGTCAGCTTCGCAACAAGACTGAGATGAGGCGAATCCGAGGTCGGATTCAACGGGAATATGCGAAACAAAATCGTCGCGCTGTGTTGTATTCTGGGCAACGAATTTGTCCACAACCTCCGCAACCTTTTGTCGAGCTACCTTCTCCCATCGTTGGCGATCCTCTTCTTCTCTTTGGCGATGCTGATACGCTGCATATCAAACATCCCAATCGACAATATTAGATCTTCCACTTCGAAATTCCTTTTCTTTATATTGGCGTAACCATCGCTTGTACTCTCGTTGGCGTTCTAGTTGAAGTTGTTCCCTAGCACGTTGTTGTTCTTCCTCTTGACGTTGAAGCCAAAGTTGGCTTCTTTTGGCTTCGCGTTGATGCTCTAGGGTTTGTTGTTGTAGCCAAGCTCTTCGACGTAACTCTTGTTGGCGTCGTTGCTGTTTAGCACGTTCCAAAGCAAAAAATCCATCCAATGGATCGGGATCATCTTCCCAATCGCCCCAAATTTCCCAAGCCATTAAAACAAAACATCATTAACATCAAACTAAAAGAAACAAAGAGCGTAGCATAACCTGTCTCTAAATACCAATTGATATATAGCAATTGGCTAGGCCAGCCAATTGCTAAAATAAAAATGCGATCTTGCTTATGCTCTTCGTATTCCGTGAATTGATGTCGGCGTACACACAATTAGTTAATTAGGAACTAATTAAGTCGATGGTTGCCGCCTCTAGTCGATATATGAATTGAAAGTGACTTTGGATCGGCCGAATGACGCAAGGAATGAATCGCCTTCAACAATTCGAGTCAACAATGGCGGCTGGACAGATTGCTAAATGAACTCACGTAAATTCTAAGTAATTGAATTTGGTACGAAAGAAACGAAAGCATAAGAACGAGAATTTGAAAGTAGTAAAGAATCAAAGGTTTGGATTGATAATCGAAGAACCCTTTAGCCAAAGGGTTTCTTCAATTCTATATTCAATCTGATTAATTCAAAAGGGAATACAATGTTTAAATAGGTAAATAACTAGGGTTTGGTCGGCTTCCTTAGAGGCTAATGATTGCTTTACCAAACTATATCCTAACTAAATAAAACTTAATCTAAAATCCTAATATAGAAAATAATAAAATATGATAATTATGAAAGCCTAAATGATAGACTCTCCTAACCATCTTATTTGACCTAACTAAGAAATACTAAAATAAGCAATTCTATAATTACACTCCAACTAACATAGGAGTTACTAAAAATAGAATATATATAAAAAATAAGAAATATAAATAATAAAATAATTAACGTCGTTTCTTCAACGACTCCCAAGGTGGAGCCTTCTTCTTCCGCTTGAAGATGACATCATTCTCCTCCATTTGAAATCGACTCGTCCTCGAGTCGTCGCCTGGATCAAGATCGTTGTTTGACCCACATAAGGCCATCTTGACCCGCATCACCTATGCAACTTGCTAGGCAATATACTGAAAATCTTGAAATCTTCCTTCCAAAACTTAACTCCATACATGAGGGAAAGCTCATAATTAAATTTTGCCCAATGAAATGATTGTTCAACCTGATTGATTATAATCAGGTTGTTGAGAATATTAGATGTGTTCTATCTTAATTGAGCTTTATATGAAAAAAGTTCTATTTTCAATAACATGATTCCGAGTCCCGACATAAACAAAGAATCAGGTTGTTGATCTATTGGAAGAGGCTCCGGATAAGGTGCTATGTAGGATTTATCAGAACATAGCTCAAGAAAAATAGAGATGAGTTAGCTACAAAAGTTGAAGAGAAGTTGAGAATTATTGTGAGTGTATATATTCATCATTATCTATGATGTAACGTGTGTCATCATTGCACTAGGCCCTCAGCCCATCTTGCAATTTGAAATACTGATGCACATCATTCATTAGGTTGATGGCGGTGATGGAACTGCAGGATGGCTTCTTGGAGTTGTTTGTGACCTAAAACTATCACATCCACCACCTCTTGCTACTGTGCCTCTTGGAACTGGAAACAATCTACCCTTTGCATTTGGTTGGGTGAGCTATTTCTTTCTTCATGCATGTGGTTTCATTTTTTATGAAGAATGTCGACCCATTCCACTCTTGAATGTTTTTTGTGAAATTCTAGGATTGCTAGGGCTCTTACTAGAATAAATAAATCCAGGTTTGCTAAGCAGATGCCAATTCTGTCCTTCTAATGCAATACTTCTGAAGCAATAAATGTTTTTTTTATCTTGCAGGTAAAGAAGAACCCTAGGACTGATCACCAGGCTTTCACCTCATTTTTTTAATCAAGTGAAGAACGCAAGAGAAATGAAAATTGACAAGTAATGTAGTTCCAAAGTTATAAAGGTATTAAATAACTTGTGGATTCAAACCAGTACTAGCCTCAACTGTGTGCACAGGATAGCATAATGATCTAAAAAGGGCATTGCATCATAATCCTCACACTATAGTTGCTGTTGTCCAAATATAACAGTGGAAGTTCATGTGCATTTTCCAAAATCAAATAGGGAAAAGAATATTTGAGTAAACAAATAGAAAAGAAAGGAAACAATGCAAAAGTGGCAAATGTAGTTTGCATTTGGTGTTATATTCTAGATCATAGCAGTATGAATAATTATGGCTGCTATATGTCCAGCTATAGGTTATTTAAAATAAAATAACTGTTCCTTTCAAAAAAACATTTATTTCCTTACCTAGACCTCTCTTGCTGGTCATAATTTTCTCCAAAATCTTTTCTCAAATAAGTAAGCTATATATATAAGCTCCTCTTCATCTTCTCTATATTTAGTTGGCACATTCTGATGCGCATGAGAGCCCCCAAAGAAGGCACATGTGATCCAATTGCTCCGCTGGACTTGCATGCCTTTGGACGCGTCTCTCCCACAGATTCTAAAAATATGGTAATCCTTCATCTAATCTACTAGGTTACATTTATTCATTGTCTATGTTATTCTGTTTAAATTAATGCCATTTTCTTCATTTTTGTCAACAATCAACATCTTGAATGACTTGCATTTCAGTAGAACAAAATTGCCATGTTGAGGAATTGATAACATGTTGAAATCGAGTAGAGAAAAAATTAGCTAGAACCCAGTAGAATAGATGAAAGATTACCTAATCTTGCTAGAATTTGAATAATACATGGGTATACATTGATCTTTTGTTATAATTGTCCTGATAAGTTTGGGGAAGACAATAATGGTGTAGTACACACGATGCCAGCAAAGAGCATCAGGGAGGAGAATCAGGAGATGAGTGCAGCAAGATGTAAGGCCGGGTGTGCAGCAGAATGTAAAGAGCGGCACTACTCGGTGCCAATGTGACCTCAAGCAAAAAATTGGCGAGTCGGCTCAGCTGTATTACACGACAGATGAGTCCCAAGCACACATATAGTATATTAAAGGAGGTCGAGACTCATACTAGCCCAAGGTAGCAAGAAGAGCAGGAAGGCAACTAGGGAGATCCGTAATTTCTTCCGAGCAATGAAATTTTCAGATGAAGAGGCAATTCATTGTGATTTTTCCGATGGAGGAGGATATGAGAGCAACACAAGGCAAAGGAAACGTGCGGAGCACCCTCTAGAACATTGTAAATGAGGCGTTGAGGAAGCAGAATGGGAGGAAAAGCAAATGATGATTATAGATCTGAATATCTGATGGGTTAGTGACTTTAATTTATTTGTCTGATTTATTTTGTTCATGGTAAGGCGATCGAGAGTTTTGATCATTTTGAGTGAATTTCGGTAGGGAGCTTAGGGGAAATATTGGAAGGGGGGTCTTGATAATTTAGCACATTTTACATGGGACCTTTATTTTCTTGCTCCAGGCAAGATAAGTTAGATCGTTGTTTGCTTCATTTTCCTAAATACATATTATATCATGTTTATATGCCAGTTGTGGTTTTTTCCTTGCTTCTTCTGTTGTGATTTTTTTTAGCTTGTCTCTACTAGGTATGCAAACGCAACTAAATTATTCGATGATGTGACCATGCCCTTCAAATCAAACTAACAGTTTTTGCATTATTTTGTTGGAATGGTTTGTTGATGAATCAACCTTTGAGTTTGACTATTCAATGATCGAGGAGCATCATTTCCACATTTGTTCAACATATGAAAAAAAAGATCGAGGAGCACCATTTCCATATTGATGGATATTTCCAAAGATTTCCTATTCAAATCAAGCTCTAATGTTAGATTTGTTGACAATAATGAATTAGAGTTTGCGTGAGAGCATGATATCTCTAGGTTTTACAAATGTCACCTGCATTTCTGGTAATAAAAATACACAACCTTTTGATCTCATTTTATACTACTAATCATTTTCATGTGACAGTTAACCATTGTAATAATTGAGATATTTTCTCCTCATCCAAATTTGTTTAACATGTATTTTTTTTAATTGTTTATAATATTGTTTGAAGGTTAGATTGAGGTTTGTGTTGCGTAGATCATATATTTGACCTTCAATTAAGATTTAACCTTTTAATTTCAAAGAAAGAGGAATACGTACATGAGAATATGAGATAGAAATGTCATTTCATACCTTCTTTGAAAAGTATATCGATACTATGGAGAAATAACTCGTGCCTTAGGCACGGGACTTCCACTAGTTAAACTTATAAAAACAAACTCATAAGAGAAAGTTGTAATAAGATCATTCAAGATGGATTTCATTATGATATACGGAGTATAGTGTATAAAGTTTTACAAATAGATATAAGTTACATTTAATATTTTGAATTAAACTCATTGATTATGAGAAAAATAAAAATCAATTGCAAAATAAATAAAAAGAAAGAAAAAAAAGGTGATTGATTGAAAATGAGATGATTAAGATGGATTTGATATGGAAAACTTTTTCAATTTAAGAGTTTATATAGATAGATAGATGTTTAAATTTAATAATAATAGACAAGTTCTTACAATGAGGAATATACGCTCCATTTCCATTCAAATATATTGTCTTTTTTATCATACGATCAATTTGGTTTATACGCTGAATCACCACCTCCACCACCACCAAATTCTTTTCCTAAAAAGGCACAAGGGAAGACATATGAGGAAGTTTCTTCTATAATGGGAAAATGTATAAGACATTTAGAAAAGATTATAGGGAGAAATTTTAGAAAGGAAAAATAAAATATTTAAAAATGTTTGTTTATTGTGTGCACTGTGCCCCAAGGGCATAGAATAAGAATACTTTATTGGGAAAGAAAACTCTAAAAAGAAATGGGTGAACCCTATAATCTAATTTAAAAATGGCTGAACCGAGTGTATCTAGGGAAAATATTTCTCAATTTGGGCTCTTATCCTATGCCCTTAGGCTATAGGATAGAAAATCCGATTTAAGAATGACATAATTTTTGTTGAGATTGTGATTAACAAATTGTTACTATCATTTATTGATTTGTTACCTAATTTGGTAAATGACAATTGCCAATTAAGGTAAATATTCCCAAGTAATAATCTTAATTGTGAATTATATATGTATTTCTTGATTTTCAGGAAAAAACATATGAATTTGATCAAAACTTTACCTATATGATAATACGATTGGTCTATTGTGTGCCATAAGGGCGTAGGATAAAGATACTTTATTAGGAAAGAAACCCCTAAAGAAAAATGGGTAAACCCCATAATCAGTGTCTAGGGGAAATATTTCTCAATTTGACTTCTTAATTATATCCTATGCCTTTGGGCATAGGATAGAAAAACCGATGATAATATATGAAGTAAAAATATATGAATCAAATCAACCTTTTATTTCTTAATTGAAATGATTTACTGATTCTGAGTAGTGAATATATTATAGTTTTTTTGTTTATTAAAATTGCATGATAATCTTATATATTAGTTTGAAAATCAAAAGAAATTGAGTAATCAGTAATTATTGAGACAATATATTGAAAATTTCTTAACCAAGTAAATAAATATATAATGCCACGTTGCTCCATAAATTATATTATTAAAATAAATTATATTATTTATAATAATTAATCAATTAAAAAATGTATTTGATAAATGATGAGATTAGATTATTCAAATTGCAGGTATATATTAAATTAATATTCATATAGGGTGAAATGACAAATTGATAAGTGGATAAAAGAAAAATCATGTATAGAGGGTTAGCGCAGTATTTCTAATTAAAAATGGGGTGATTACTAAGATATTCAAAATTTTGGGCTTTATTAGGAAAATGTTTACCACCCTCTTCATATTAGCAAAATATCCACCCACTACTGAAACGAAGTGGCTGAAATTGAGTTTTTTTTTTCCGCGTTGCTGAAACTGGTGAAACCAAAGTTGCTGAAATTGAGTTTTTGTTTTTTTTCCCGCGAGATTGAGTTTTTTTTTCCGCGTTACTGAAACCGAAGTTGCTGAAATTGAGTTTTTTTTTCCGCGAAATTGAGTTTTTTTTTTCCGCGTTGCTGAAATTTTCAGCACTTTTGTTGATGCTGAAACCCCGGTTTCAGCACTGTTATAGATGCCGAAACCACGGTTTCAGCACTGTTGTTGATGTTGAAACCCCAGTTTCAGCAACGTTATTGATGCTGAAATCCCGAAATGTTGTTGATGCTGAAACCCCGGTTTCAGCAACGTTATTGACGGTGAAACCCCGGTTTCAGCACTCATACTCTTTATTACATATCGATAAAACTATGCGGATTATATATTTAAAAATTAATTTCAGCATTTCAACCTAACGAATTTTAGCATAGAGGGCGTGAATAAGTTTCAGAACAACCAGGTAGCCTAGATGAATGACTAATAAAGAAGCTTGTTGAAACTACTAACAAAGAAGCTTGCTGAAACCATTCAATTGGGAACAAAAAAACATAAACAACCATCTAACTGCAAATTAGTAAGATGCTGAAATTATGTCTTACAGTAGCAGAAGAGTAGTCGACGGAATCGAGGAGGATGACCAGATCGACGACGCGGAATCGGAGCAGTCCTATATCCTCTCTCCAATATTTTCCACATCCCAAAATAGCACGGTCGCCAAATGGAATCTAGCAGCAGGTGACGACAAAAGGGAGAAGAGAGTTTGGACACACCTTCGTCTTCAACGAAGGTCGCCGAATCAAAACAGGTGAAGCTTCGGAGCCACCTCGACAAGTACCTAATCGCCGATGCTGACCATCTAACCATCTGATCATCAATGGAAGATGGAGTTGGATCTGGTGGATGGACAGCGACGCCGGATCGGGTGGATGGACAGCGATGCCGGCTCCCGGAGATCGAGTGGATCTGGTGGATGGACAACGACGCCGGAGAGACGGTAGGAGGCGAATACGAGTGGATCTGCTCTAGTGCTGGATAGCGACGCCGAAGATCGAGTGGATCTGCTCTAGTGCTGGTTCGAAAGGCAACCATCAGCATCTGTCGCCGCCCTAGGTGCCAGATCTGGAGTCTTTGGATGCCGGAGAGATGACAGGACGTCGGAGATTGAGTGAATCAAAATTCTGCATCAAACTCGGCAATTTCACATCAGATCTGAAATAAAAGATCATCGTGAGGGGCGGAATAGCATCACCGACAAGCTCAATGGAGTGGAGATCACAATGGCGGCCGGAACCCTAGCCTGGACTGCGGATTCAAGGGGGTGTAGATCGCGATGGCGGTCGGAACCCTAGCCCGGACTGCAGTTTCCTCCTCCTGCTCTCTCTCCTTGTCGTTTCTTATGTTCTATGAATCAGATCTGAGAAACGGGAAAAGATTGAGGCCAACTCTAGATCTCAAGGGGCAATTTTATCCATAAAATTTTACGTGGACAAATCCCCAATTTGCCACACTTGGTGGACACTCCGTTAATTTGACCGAATATTTGTGTATTCGACGCAAATTTTCTCATTAAAATCGGGTCAGTTTGTTAAATATTCATAAAAATTGTCCTAATTAGTGAAGTGTCTATAAATTTGATAAAATTAGAGGAGTGTCCACTGCCTTCTAACGGAACTGAATTCTGTAAATCATTCCGGAATGGCTCACCTGAAAGGACTTGTGGGTAGTACCCATAGGTCCCCGGTTCGAACCCCAGAATGGCCGCTCTTTATTTAGCTATTCAAGGAACTGAATGCTGACAAGTGACACCCCTGTTTTAATCCCTGTTGATCCTCGAATTCCTCCCTCCCGCGTTCACCCTTTCTCCCTGTTTTTCGTGTCGCTCCAATTCGAGATCTCTACTCTCGTCTCTCTCAGCGATTTCAACGATTGGAGCCATAAAAACTATGGACGCGGTTGAGGATTTGTCACACCGGAAGCCACTAGGCACACCACCGCATTCACTGTAAGTCGCTCGATCTATCAAAGCCGTTGAATCTCTAAATCGTCACCCCCACTTCTCTGTGTTGGAGACTCTCCTCCTCTTGTGCACCAGGAGCTCAACCCCCTGCTCTTTCCTTTATAAATAGGTCAGAAATCCGAATTCGGCTGGTCTCTTCTTTCAATCTTTGATTTTTTGGTCTTTTTTGTTTGCAGTCAATGTGTTTGACAAATACTATCCACCTTAAAACCACAGGGAAAACAACTGTCTTAATGTTCACGAGAAAACTGTTCAGAAGCAGAGTACACAACTGTCTACATCCAAATACATTCCAAAGTTTGCAAAAAACACATGAAATTGCGTTGTAGTTGTTCAACCAAGATTTAGTTTCTGGCCTTAAATCCCCTTTGAAGTCATTTTTGCATGGGATTTCGCTGCCTTCACAACTTCTGTGTTCACTTCATTCAGCTCTGAGCACACAATATCTGTTAGGTACGTACTTCACCCGTAGCTTTGAGATATTCTTGAAATTGCCCTTTTCCAATCCACACTTGTACCCTCTCTCTGCCACAAAGAAGGTCTCGATGTGACGCATGAGGCATACCCCAGAATGCAGAACTTTCTCTTCTCCAGCCCATGCGATGGGGACATTTGATGTTGGTGCAGTTGACACTATTTATGCCTTTGCTCCAAGCCCCTTATATGTTAGATAAGCAATCATCATATCCCCCTACATGGATTGAATTATAAAGCATGTAATTTTAATTGTAAACTGAGGTGATATTTAAATGAAATTAATACAAGTATTGACATATTAGATATCATTAATAAAACTTACCAAACATTTGAAGGGTGATGGAAAGCTGCAAGTTGCATCAGTGCAAGATGGGGTGATATCAACGATCTGGACAACTATGTTTTTAAAGTTGAAGACAACCATGACATAAAACACTTCTCGTTGAACCCCAAATACAATCTAATCAACATAATATAAAACGGATAGACATTAGCGATTGAGCTTGTTAACTTTGATTTCAAATTCAGTATTTAGAGAACTTTATTCAGGTGATTGCGAGGGACTACCATGTCTACATCTCTCAAAGAAATGTGTGGCGATAAAGACAATATAGTATCAAGGTGGAGGTTAAACCTCTTAAACTGTTCATCCCACGCTCCTGATGATACACTCTCCACATTAAACTAGATCAAGAATAGAAATTAGTAAAAAAAAAAAACAGACCCATTGTAATAATGACAAAGAATGGAGTGTAATTGAAGGATGAACTTGTAAAAATATTACAGATTTGTTGATATTGACAAATAGTCTTGCGAGTGATTGAGCACTTTTATACTGTTCCTTGTGGTTGAGGACAGCTGTCCATGCATCAATAATGACACTAGACAAGTAGGTTTCATCTTCAAGTGTACCCATGTCTGTCCTAGCAATTTCAACAGACTTGTGTTTAAATAAAACTTCACTACAAAGCGAATCATTATGAAGATGGATTAAGTAAAAATAATCTTTTACCTGTAACCGAACATAAATTAAGTAAATTAAGATTAAAATGAACTTAAGTGCTATGAGTTGTTTTCATTGCTAAATAGGGTGAAACAGTGCGCTCAATTTCAGAGATAGGATCATTAATATCAACAACACGTGCATAATAAGAGCTTCTCAAAGATGCAGAAGGTTTATGTGCTCTCCTTGCAGCTTCTTCTCTCTTTGTATCATTCAGTTATTCTGCAGCATTCACATCAGCTGCGTTGACACGCGGTGATCTCTGTGTTGGCAATGCAGCAGGGGACTTGCATTTTCTTCTACCTCCCAAATGGTTCCATGGTGGAATATCAGTTTGAAATTGAGTGGGTAGGGGATTTGGAGTTGTGCATAATGTGTCTGCAGTTTTAGCTTGAACATTCTGGTGTATTGGCGGATGACCATGGCCGTCTGGAGGAGCCTGGTTTGGTTCATTAGTATCGTTGTTTGCATCTCCAGTGTTCTGTGATGTCCCTTTATCTTTCTTAAAAACATGATCATTTAAAAATATATCAAAGGAAAATTCCTCATTTACTTTGATGTTTGATTTCAATTTTTGTTTATTCTGATACGCCATCTCAATTTGAGTAATGCAATCTAAGAAAGAAGGGTCTGGCCAGAATTTTTCTTGAGAGTCGGTAAAATGTGTGTTTGGAGAGTCATTCATATAAGACTTGTCAGCAGGATCTGTAGCAGGCTCAGGGGTTACATCTTCCATCCCTAGAAGCTGGTTTGCCCCATGTAGAAGTCTTTTCAACTTGTCATCATGTTGTAGTTCAGGCGGTACATTTTTAGACCACTCAACAAAATCGGATATAGCAGATGCAAGCACAGAAGTTTTTTGAGCAAAAAACTTTATCCAACTCTAGAAGATAACAACACATAAAAAAACAAGAATAAAAAATAACCAGTAAATATCAGAACATGCTATCTTCTAGAGTTGGATATTTTTTATTGGTGCAATTTAGCATGTTCTGATATTTACTGGTTATTTTTTATTCTTGTGTTTTTTATGTGTTGTTATCTTCTAGAGTTGGATAAAGTTTTTTGCTCAAAAAACTTCTGTGCTTGCATCTGCTATATCCGATTTTGTTGAGTGGTCTAAAAATGTACCGCCTGAACTACAACATGATGACAAGGTGAAAAGACTTCTACATGGGGCAAACCAGCTTCTAGGGATGGAAGATGTAACCCCTGAGCCTGCTACAGATGCTGCTGACAAGTCTTATATGAATGACTCTCCAAACACACATTTTACCGACTCTCAAGAAAAATTCTGGCCAGACCCTTCTTTCTTAGATTGCATTACTCAAATTGAGATGGCGTATCAGAATAAACAAAAATTGAAATCAAACATCAAAGTAAATGAGGAATTTTCCTTTGATATATTTTTAAATGATCATGTTTTTAAGAAAGATAAAGGGACATCACAGAACACTGGAGATGCAAACAACGATACTAATGAACCAAACCAGGCTCCTCCAGACGGCCATGGTCATCCGCCAATACACCAGAATGTTCAAGCTAAAACTGCAGACACATTATGCACAACTCCAAATCCCCTACCCACTCAATTTCAAACTGATATTTCACCATGGAACCATTTGAGAGGTAGAAGAAAATGCAAGTCCCCTGCTGCATTGCCAACACGGAGATCACCGCGTGTCAACGCAGCTGATGTGAATGCTGCAGAACAACTGAATGATACAAAGAGAGAAGAAGCTGCAAGGAGAGCACATAAACCTTCTGCATCTTTGAGAAGCTCTTATTATGCACGTGTTGTTGATATTAATGATCCTATCTTTGAAATTGAGCGCACTGTTTCACCCTATTTAGCAATGAAAACAACTCATAGCACGTAAGTTCATTTTAATCTTAATTTACTTAATTTATGTTCGGTTACAGGTAAAAGATTATTTTTACTTAATCCATCTTCATAATGATTCGCTTTGCAGGGAAGTTTTATTTAAACACAAGTCTGTTGAAATTGCTAGGACAGACATGGGTACACTTGAAGATGAAACCTACTTGTCTAGTGTCATTATTGATGCATGGACAGCTGTCCTCAACCACAAGGAACAGTATAAAAGTGCTCAATCACTCGCAAGACTATTTGTCAATATCAACAAATCTGTAATATTTTTACAAGTTCATCCTTCAATTACACTCCATTCTTTGTCATTATTACAATGGGTCTGTTTTTTTTTACTAATTTCTATTCTTGATCTAGTTTAATGTGGAGAGTGTATCATCAGGAGCGTGGGATGAACAGTTTAAGAGGTTTAACCTCCACCTTGATACTATATTGTCTTTATCGCCACACATTTCTTTGAGAGACGTAGACATGGTAGTCCCTCGCAATCACCTGAATAAAGTTCTCTAAATACTGAATTTGAAATCAAAGTTAACAAGCTCAATCGCTAATGTCTATCCGTTTTATATTATGTTGATTAGATTGTATTTGGGGTTCAACGAGAAGTGTTTTATGTCATGGTTGTCTTCAACTTTAAAAACATAGTTGTCCAGATCGTTGATATCACCCCATCTTGCACTGATGCAACTTGCAGCTTTCCATCACCCTTCGAATGTTTGGTAAGTTTTATTAATGATATCTAATATGTCAATACTTGTATTAATTTCATTTAAATATCACCTCAGTTTACAATTAAAATTACATGCTTTATAATTCAATCCATGTAGGGGGATATGATGATTGCTTATCTAACATATAAGGGGCTTGGAGCAAAGGCATAAATAGTGTCAACTGCACCAACATCAAATGTCCCCATCGCATGGGCTGGAGAAGAGAAAGTTCTGCATTCTGGGGTATGCCTCATGCATCACATCGAGACCTTCTTTGTGGCAGAGAGAGGGTACAAGTGTGGATTGGAAAAGGGCAATTTCAAGAATATCTCAAAGCTACGGGTGAAGTACGTACCTAACAGATATTGTGTGCTCAGAGCTGAATGAAGTGAACACAGAAGTTGTGAAGGCAGCGAAATCCCATGCAAAACTGACTTCAAAGGGGATTTAAGGCCAAAAACTAAATCTTGGTTGAACAACTACAACGCAATTTCATGTGTTTTTTGCAAACTTTGGAATGTATTTGGATGTAGACAGTTGTGTACTCTGCTTCTGAACAGTTTTCTCGTGAACATTAAGACAGTTGTTTTCCCTGTGGTTTTAAGGTGGATAGTATTTGTCAAGATGCATACAACTATAACTTCTTCTGAACAGTTGTGTGTTCTTTTCTATATGTCAACACAATTCTCTCCCCTCGGTAATCAAATATGTGATTTGTGTTTGTAACTGATCTATTTTATTCATAAAGTTGATTTGATGATATCCATTCATTTGTTGTGCAAATATAAACTATTGTTTAGCAAAACTAAGATGATGTTGAGCAAATTACCAATAACATAAAACCTTAGTTAAACAATGTCAGCATTACTTTTACCAAAACAATCCACAAACTACTCAATGTGTCCGCAGTATCACAAGAGATATACATAAAACTTCAGTAACACTTTATAATATCAAATATGAGGTGCGAAATTACAAAATAATCATATGATTATTATGATATTAATATGTTGCATCATATCATTAGCCTGGAACACATAGAAACTAAAAAAAAAATAATACATTGAACATATAAATAAGTTCCAATATTATCAATTATTAATATAGTAGAACTACAGTCCTAAGAAGTCATCAATCTTCTTCCTCCTTTCCATTTCTGCATCTAAAACTTCTTTAACGCACTCCATGAGATTGTCCTTTGCCTCTTCAAACATCTATCTTTGTTTGCCCAATTCTCCTTCCATCTACATAAAACATAAAATACAAGAGTCAATACAGTATGGAAAAAACAATTACGGATAAAACTTCAAATATCACCTTTGATAGTGCTTCAGTGTCTTCATCTTTGGATGCACTCCGAATATGATGTTCAGTTGCTATTATTGATCTTTGTAATTCTTCATATAATGTATAATGAACCACAACGGTTTCCACCAACTCGGCCCTGCGAGCCTCTTTGTTAGTCTCACATGCCTCATCAACGAGAGTCATGTGATACCCCCGGTAAACAACACCATCAAGCTCTTCCATCAATTGATGGAATCTTGTACAAAACTCAACAATGTTTCCATAATTCATCTTTTTGGAGGGGAATGTGTTAGCAGTGTGATTAAAACTTCTGGTATACTGATTTCTGTTAAAATCAGTTTGCAGACACCAATAGACAACAAAGAATTATTTATGGATATATATAGGCAATAATTATACAATTTTCTTCCTTGTAACAGTTATTTGGGTCGCTTCATGACAGAGTAACTATAAAAAAAACTGTAAAAGCTGTAAAACTATAAACTGAAAACGGATTACAGTTATTTGAGTTACAATTATCATTGTTGGACATTAACCACCTCGTGTCAGCACTACTTTCGGCCTTATCCACCTAGTGTCACCACAAAAACTTCAATAGCAGAAAACGTCACCACATACACTTCAACATCATACAAAATATAAGGATAGTGTCACCAATACTTCCAACTACTCTAACCAACAATGTAACAAAAGACTTTGGGCCCTAGCCACCTCGTGCAACAACATACACTACGATATAACAAAAAAAATACAAGGCTAGTGTCACAAGTAATTGTACCTAATATCAGTGTCAGCATTACTTTGGGACTTACCCACCTAGTGTCAACACATAAGCTTCAATAACAGAAAATGTCAACCCATACACTTCAATAACAAAAAACTTGAGGGGTAGTGTCGCCACTACTTGTAACTAATATGATTGTTAAACATACTTTGGGCCATAACCACCTAGTCTCACCACCACATAAACTTCAAAATCAAAAAATATACAAGGCTACTGTCACCGCTACTTCAAACTACTCTAACCAACACTGTCAACAATACTTTGGGCCTTAACCACCTAGTGTCACAACAAATGTCCTACTTAAACATCAAAGATTACTATGATTGAATTGAAATCAGAAACAAATATGATCAAGAACAAACTTCATTCATAAATATACATTAGCTTACATTCAGTACCACCAAAAGTTACAAACTACACTGATATCATACAATGGAAATTAGATACAAAAAGGTACTAAATGATAAATACTTAGATTTTGCAATATACCTACAGCTAGATTTCTGATCGACAAAGAGGACAATTGCCTTGAACTCTAAGCCAAGATCGCAAACAACTTGGATGGAAGAAATGTTCGTATGGCGTTTCAAGAACGGGAATTGACGCCAAAATTGGCTGCAGACATATTGTACATTCGTCTTCATCAAGATCAAGGTGATATATCTTCCTTAATCCATCAATATGCTCTGGAGGTGCTGGATGATCTGGTTGGTCAACCTCCATATGAATGTCAGGGTTTATGTCGGATTCAGAGCTTGAATCAGACGAAGAGTCAGCAAAGAAATGTACATTGACAGTGATGTTCGGGCACATACCATACTCAACAAAATCAGCGTCGGCCGGAAACCAACTTCTAGTATATTCCATTAAAAACAGATTGGCTACCTGACTTCTAACCACACCAATGACTCCTGCATCATGTAATACTTCATCGCAGCGGGCTAAACTCATTGGCATACCATTCCAAGCTGAACCATGATAGAATGTTAAAGGAACGCTGTTAGAATGGATGGACACGATGAGTTGACTCGGTCCATACCAATATGACTCAGTTGCTGATATTTCCACTTCATACGTACCAACACTGTAGTCATAATCTAGTTCAGTATAAGTTGGAAATGCTATTGAAAGAGAGAAAACCTACACAGACAAAATCAAGATACACTCATATATTAGACAATCACTTAAAAATAAAACATCACAGGAATATTAATAGGAAATAAACATTTCAGAAACACAAAGAAAAATAAAATTTCTGAAAAACTAGATCAACCCTAACTGATAACTTTTATTTACAGTAAGAAACAAACAACACCCACAGAAATAATGCAATAAGAACTAAGCAAAACAAACAACAATATATGGGTTTAATAGATTGAAAGGTAATGGAAAGATAAACGAAAATCGCAAAACACAACAATAAAAAATTTGCTAAAACAGTACATCAAAATAACCGATCACCTTTTTTTTTCAGATGAAGGAAACAGAAAGGGATACATACAAGAACCAGAATCGCACCTTGAGAAGAGAAAATCTTAATGGGAAAGAGAGTGGATGAAGATGAACAACTGGAGGGAGATGAAAAGACTTGTAAACAATCTGAACTACGTTCAAACAACGTATAAATAAAAGAGAAATGGGCCGGGCCTCTCAACTAAACCCAACAGATATGTTGAAGACAATTTCAAAAATCTCAATATTTGTGCAAAAATAATCTATTGTTAAGCAAAAATAAGATCATGTTTAGCAAATTTTCACCAATCGCCGGTGTTGTGAAATTTTATTATAAGAGCACAAGTTTCTCAACACTTGATTATTGTGCAAAATACAATCTATTGTTGAGCAAATATAAATGTCACAACATACACTTCAAAATAAAAAAATACAAGACTGGTATCACCAGTAGTTGTAACTAATATTAGTGTCAACAGTACTTTGGTCCTCAACCACATAGTGTCACCACATACACTGCAAAATCAAAAAATACACATCTGGTGTCAACACTGTTTGTAACTAGTATCAGTGTCAGCACTACTTTGGGTATCAACCACCTAGTGTCCCCACGTAAACTTCAATATCAGAAAGCAACCAATTAGTGACACCATTACTTCAAACTAATATAACCAACAATGTCAACAATACTTGTAAATAATATCAGTGTCACCAATACTTTGCATCTCAACCACATAGTGTCACCACAAAAACAAAAATATACAAGTCTAGTGTTACCACTATTTGTAATTAGTATCAGTGTCAGCACTACTTTGGGTCTAAACCACCTAGTGTTACCACATAAACTTCAATATCAGAAACCACCAAACTGGGAGCACTACATTGGACAACAACCACCTAGTGTCACCACATACACTGCAAAATCAAAAAATACAAGTATGGTGTCACCATTACTTCAAACTAATCTGACCAAAAATGTCAACAATACTTTGGGCATTAAAAACCTCTTCCCACCACATACACTTCAACATCAAAAAATACTAGGCCACTATCACTACTACTTGTAACTGATATCAGTGTCAACACTATTTTGGGATGCACAACCGTGCAGGATTTTGGGAAAAATAAGTTTTATATTTATTTCAAATCTACACAGGATATATGAGCAAATTCATCAAGGTTCAGATGATCTTTTTATGTCAAATAAAACACAATATCATACTCAACCATCAGGACAAATATGATATAATGGAAATCACAAACAAATATAATAGTACACAAATTTCATTAATAATATGCATTTACATACACCAAGTCCCAGAAAATAGTTACAAAATACACTGGTATGATTTGAATGGAAATCAGATACAAATATTGTCAAACACAAAATTCCATTCATATCATACATTTCCTTAAATTAACTCCCCCAAAATAGTTGCAACTACAATGTCTTTTAACAACGGATATACATTAGAGCTATGGCTAAAGAGTTGATCGACAAAGTGGACAAATGGCTTGAATTGCCATCCAATATCTGAGACAATTTGGGTTGAAGAAATGGTCACATGGTGTGCCAAAGACAGGCATCGATGGCAACATCAGATCAAGACATATTGTGCATTTATCTCCATCCTGTTCCAGATGATATATCTCTTGTAAATTGTCATTGTGTTCTGCATTTGCTGGATGAGCTGGGGGATCCACATCCATGTCAGTGTCGGAGCTCATATCAGATTCAGAGCTTGAATCAGAACTTATCTCAGATTCAGGGTCGTCAATGAAATGTACATCCATAATGAGGTCTGGGTAGAGACCATATTCAATGAACTCAGCGTCACCCACAAACCAACTGCGAGTATATTCCATTAACATCTGGTTGGCGACTTGAGTTCGAACCACACCAGTGACCCCTGCTTCACTTAACACATGATCACATTGTGCGAAAGTCATTGGCAACCCATTCCAATAAATGAAATGATCCAGGAACACCAGAGGGAAGCTATCAGAATGAATAGCCACGTGCAGTTGGCTCGGTCCGTACCAAGGCGTCTCCCTTGGTGTGATAACAACTTCAAAAGAGCCTACGGTGTAATGATACCCCATTTCGGTTACAGTTGGAAGTGCCATCTAAGGATAGAAAACCTACACAAACAAAATAAACATACACTCATACAGTATCCAATGACTTAATAATCAAGGGTTATAGGAAGAGTAATGGAAATATTACTGTGAGAGAGGGTAGAAAAAAAATTGTGAAATAGTACAACAACATTAACCGACCATATATAAAGTAACTGAAATGGGCCAACATCTATGATCGGAAAAATGGGTCAGGCTCTCCTATCACGAATTTTAAACTAAAACCCAACACCAATGTTGTCCAATTTTATTGTTGTGCAAAATTTAACCTATTGTTGAGCAAAAATAAGATAATGTTGAGCAAATTTCCACCAAACGCCCATCTTGTGCAATTTAATTCTAATGATGACCAAAAATAAGACAACATCGTGAACAAAATATATTTAAAAACTAGAAAATTATATTGAGGAAAAATAAGATCATATTGGGCACAAATTCACAAGTCTCAATTGTTGTGCAAATATAAAATATTATTGATAAAAAATAAGATCATGTTGAGCAAATTTTCACCAATCGCCCATGGTGTGCAATTTTATTTGAATGATAATCAAAAAATAATTCCATATTGTGCAAATAATCTATTGAAAAAGTATAAAATTATATTGAGAAGAAATAAAATTATGTTGTGCACAACTTCGCAAGTCTCAATTGGTGTGCAAATATATACTCTTGTTGATGAAAAATAAGATCATGTTGAGCAAATGTTCACCAAACGCCCATGTTGTGCACTTTTATTCTAATGATGACCAAAAATAAGACAATGTTGTGCAATAATATATTGAGAAAGTATAAAAAATATATTGAGAACAAATAAAATGATATTGAGCACAATTTCACAAGTCTCAATATTTGTGCAAAAATAATAAATTGTTGAGCAAAAATAGGATCATGTTGAGCAAAAATTTCAAATTAATCCCCAATTTCTACAGTAATAGTCAACACACACAATTCTAGTGTCGCCAATACTTCTAACTACTATAACCACCTCGTGCCACCACATACACTTCAAAATCACCAAATATAATGACAGTGACACCACTACTTGAAACTAATATCAGTGTCATCACTATTTTGGAACTTAGACACCTGGTGTCAGCACATAATGTTCACTAACATAAAACGTCACCATAGACACGTCAAATGTCAAAAAAATATAAGGATATTGTCACCACTACTTCATATCAGTGTAACCACTACTTATCTATTTGAGCACTTAATTTTTCAGATTACATCCAAACTTCCCCATATACACAACAACAACCTATCTAAACACTGGTTTTAAAATTTAAAACTCCAGGTTTCCTTGATCAGATCTGAGCACATTAGTTCTTTGAATCGAAAGAACTTCTCGTTGTTGAAACCTTTAACATCTCCACCAAATACAGACGCTTCAATCGCTTTTAATGTAAATACACCACATGAAGCCCTGTCAACACAAAAAGAAAGAATATAATATCGGCACATAAATAACAAGAATCTTAAGGTAACCAACAAACGAAACAAGATAAAAAATACATACCCGGTAGAATTATGCATTAACCCAGGAACCATGTTTAGCTGGAAAGGAGAGGAATCAACAACAGGAACTGAAGGAAGAACCGAAGACCTGTCAGCAGTACTATCATATAACGGCCTCCCACTACCTACACCACCTTTCTTCATCTTATACCTCCGCTGAAAGACAATATTCAGCGGGACATCATCCTCTAATAAATCACATGAATCAGTACCCAACCGACCTCTCTTGGAAGATGAAGCAACCAAATCAACCTCCTTATGCAGATCGGTGTCAGCAGTAACTCTCTTCACCTTCTTAGAAGGAATAACTCTACCACCTTTCCTCACTACTGAAGCCTTCTGTCTAAGCTTCTTTACTTCACTCTTGACAGATTTTTTACGATCTAAAGCAATGAATGGATTGAATAGAACACGACTTGCAGAACGACCCCTTCTTAGGGGAACCCGTTTCTCAGAGGTATCGCTGGACGCCACCTTCTGTTTCTTTTTACCACCCATCCCTCCAGTCGAAGATTTCCTCTTCTTTGAGGTCTCTACAACATCTTCTTTATCCCCCTCAGGGAAAACTTCAAAAGCAGTATCAAAGGACTTCCCATCATGTTTCTTTCTAGCAGCCTTGCCTCTCTTCACAGATGTCTTCTTCTTTGAGATCTCTCCTTCAGCATGTTTCTGCAAGATATTAGCTTCTTCATCATCAACCTGGACAACCCTGTTTAAAAACCTAGCTTTATATGCCCTTTTACGAAGACGACGACTATCATACAATGTCTCATCAACAGGTCCAAAAATTATTTCATCAATTGATGCATCAACTACAACATCAACTTTTTCATCAGCAAACCCCATCCATTAGGTGCGTGCAAACTCCCCATAAATAGGGAATAATAGAGTCTGGACAAAATGCATGTATCAGAATAAAAACCCAAAGATGCATCAAATAAAAATGTTCTTAAAGATGAAAAATATAAAATTATTACCAAATCGCCATGAAAGAACTTCTCAGCCTCATCGTACACATGGCTATAATCACATTCCCAGTGCAATGAGTATGGATCTCTATCAGGCATCTTAAAATTACAGTCAAAATTAGCAGAGAGAGCTGGGAAAGCTTCTAATATCCAAGCCGGTTACAAAAGAAAACTCGTTATGACACTACAAAAAATATTAAAAAAATGCTCACATAAACAATAAAGCTATGCTGACACAGACAAAAAAATGCTGACATAAGACATGCAAACACTAAAGCACAATACCTGGAATGCAAGGCAATACCCATACATTTGATAAGAACCCCTAACCCCATTCTAATCTGCAATAGAAGAACCCTTCAATGACTTCAACAAATGGGTGTATGACTCTCTACCCCAAGGATATAGTTCAAACTCCTTCTCATTGCACGCAAGAGATAAGAATTGTGCACTTACAACTTCTGACCTCCTATAAACAATTAACCTCTCAATCACCAACAACTTTTCCGTAAACAACTTCTTCTTAGACTTTTTTTTCTCAAAGTCAGAAGAACACTTTCCATTTTGACAGCTGGTTGTATATATAATTAATGAAAAATGATTACATAATTGTTACATTTCATCAGTTTGCATGTATGGAAAGTTCTTAGATGTTACTGAACAAAGGCCAAATCTTTTCAGTTGTAGCCCTCTAATGGAAATCAAGCAGATGCAAAGAAATTGATAGAAGTACTTCCTTAGCTCTTTTTTTTGCCGTGAAATGAATGAGGATTTTTTTTACATTTACTTTTTTAACTATAAACTCTACAAGTATGGACACCCATTATGTTAATCCTTTGGAAAATATAACTAACCGGAAAAAAAAACGGATCATGAAGCACAAGCTTGAATTTATTCTTATAAGTTTATGTGTGAAGTAGGTACTTGAAACTGAACTCATATGGAATAAACTGTACACATTGCAAGGCAGGGTCATGTTTACCTCTTTCCAGACACTTGATTGCTTCCTTTCTCAGCTCGGTAGGACGCTGAAGACATATCCATTCTAGCAATGAATCTCTGTCCTTTACAAAGTCAAAGAGGTACCAATTTAGCAGCTTAGGGATCATAAGTTTCCCGGTTTTTGAAATGCCGGCCGCCGCTTGTAGATAGTCTTTCTTTGCTACTTCTAGTTCATGCTCGATATTAGTAGGGGTATATACCCTCACGTGAAGTTATAAGAAAACTACTGTCTAAGTACAAGAAATTTAAAACTTTTGGCTGGTGATTTGAATCTAAAATAACCCTAACTTCTCATTCCACTAACTTACAGCAAGAGAAGACCAACTCCCACAGGAGAGCACAAATGTAACCAAAGGTTCCGACATTTCCAACCCAAAGACAGTTCGAGCAGTAATTTCATAATATTTTCCTCCCTTTGAAGAAGCCTGATGAGAGATTGACAAAAAGGTAAGCTGAAGCAAACAAGTATCTAACGGATACAAGGGAAAAAATAACCTCAAGATGAAGTGCTCAATTGTTATTGCATTTAGTAGGTGCCCACCAATAGTTATTGTGGCCTTCAAGAAGAGTGTTAAAGTACAGTACTTAAGTGTAGGACTAATTACAGCATTAACAAAATCTTGATGAACATTCACAATTCACAATACGATTTCATTAAAGAATCAACTTCTTTTGTGATTTCTTCACTACAGAACTTATATGGTTGTCCATTGCAGAAATATTACCTCTTGCATCATGGAAATGACAGTCTCGGGCCTCTCTGGAACTCCATGATCAATGAAAGCCTGCAAAAGAATTGAAGGATCATCGTAAAAAGCTCTTTCCATCATGCATAAAATTGTACCATCTAAAATGACATGTAGAATCACTTATTCCTTCAGAAAGAGAGCAAACTTTAGAGACTTATCACTTGTATACAGTTCCATATAGGACCATCTCAAGTAACATAAGATGAGGATCTCCTACATAGTTTAAGTTTTCAAAAGAATTTTGACAAAAGACGAGAATTGATAGAGTATTCTTTCAATTTTATAACTAATTTGTCATAAAATTAGTTATAACGAACCTAGCCTCGGACACAACTCTGGGAAGCCGGCGCTTCATAGAGGATCGATTAGGGTTGAATAGGGCCGACGCTTCAACAAAGAGAAACAAGGAGCAACAAGGTCGAATTAGGGCCGGCGCTTAACAAAGAGGCCTGGGAGGGCCGCCGGCGCTTCAACGAAGAGGCATAGGAGGGTCGTCGGTGCTTCAACGAAGAGGAAGAAAGAGGTCGAGGAACTGAGGGCCGCCAGGAGCAAATTGCTCGATTAGGGCCGCCAAAGAGGAGCGGCCAACAAGATCTCGACGAGGACCGCCACAGAGAAGACCCCCGCCGACGAGGAATGGAGGGCCGCCAACTGGTTTGAGGGACTGATGGCCGCCGACGAGGAGTGGAGAAGAGAAGTGTTTTGAGGGTTTGGGAGAGAAGAGGGATTGAACAAGACGAACAACGCTTCTTCTTTCCAAAAAAAAATATTAAATTTTTTTTATGTCGGAAATAAAACGCTTATTTATGCCGGATATTTATATTTGGTATAAACAATGTTTAGGTATTTTTATTCGTCTTTTTATGCCGAATTTCCATATTATATATGCCGGATGAAAAATATGACACGCCCGTCATAAATAACTAGGGTCTTTTAATATTTCGTTGTCATTTATGCCGGACATAAATTGTAATATCCGACATATATTTATTTTTTAGTATTTAGGAGAATAAAATAAAACCATTTTAAGGTTTTTATTTCGCAAATTGAACATCCGGCATAAATAATTATGGAATAAAATCTCAGTTTTGTACTAGTGTCAACAAGCCATCAACAACCCTAATAATCCCTATCCGCTTGAAGCAGTTCACGTCGACTTTGCCAGGGTGAGTCGATTTCTCCTCAAGGAAGTATCAGAAAATATGGGGGAGAAGGTTGCCTAAGGCAGAGAGATGACATAGGAGGAAGAAATAATGTGGATCATGTGGTTCAAAATCATATTAGGGACATCAACATTGTATCTAGACATCACAAGATAGAGAATTTCAAGAAGCTGATCGGTGATCAGTTCTCGGGAGTGTGATCTAGGAATGATGCATCTTGCGAGAATGGTGAAAATAATTTTGGCTTCGAAATTGAGGACATTGTGGGTTAATTGACGAGCAATGATTGAGGATGATGATAGAAGAAAGAACTTACCTTTAGCCAAAGAGACATAGTTTGAACGAGAGGGGTGACCATCAGTAGAGATATCTTAGGAGAGGCCAAAGATTTTGGCTATCACAACAGGGGTGAGAACGATTTTGGTGTTGCAGACGGTGGTTTCTAGGGTTAAGTGATGCGGGACGAACGTCGTTGACACTTTCGCCCTTTATCAAATAGTAATAAAATCCAAACTCAAACACAAAACCAATAGATTAGCAAATCAATCACTTGATCAACCAAATAACTACTAGTATAGCAATTAAGTCCGGTGTCTAACCCACAGGGAGAAGCGATTTACTATTCAATAATTCTTAACAAGAACTCTTATGACCAAACAATGATTTATAACAAATAACCAAGATGTAGAGTAACCAACTTTATGATTGGGAACTAAATTGATAATAAGGTAGAGAAAATATTTCACCTGTAATTCTCTAACAATGGTTAAGATTCATGGTCCTAGGATTGATCTATCAATTACTTATAAACATAAGTCTACTTCACTAAAGTTGAGAGATCCGCAGGGATACAATCATCTTATTCAACTAGGCAAGTCATGTCCGTGCTACGCACGGGACATATAAGTTTTGGTATTTTATAGGATTATTTAAGAAATTATTTTATGTCATATTGTTCCTTAATCTAAACTATATGTTCGTAACTGGTAAACCTTGGTTTTATATGCTTCATAACAATTTCGTTTAAGTTATTTATAAAATGTTTATTTTTTTGTATGTCTGGCATTTTAATTTTAATAGAGATTATTACGTAATTGTTAATGTCCTAGTTTGGTATCTTACATGAAATTGAACTCATAATTTTATTTGTTAATATTTTTTGTTGATTATCCATATCATTTTGTAAAAGTTAATTGTTTTATGATGGATTAAACTATTGATGTTGTTTTCACTTCAAAACCAAAATATAAAATTGGTTGGCTTGTGTATAGATATATCATATATTTATATAGTTTTCAGGATACACGAAAACTATAAAACAATGTACAAATAGTAAATCTTGATTTTATATGTATAATACTTTGGTTTAAGCTATTTATAAGAAATATTTATATTTTTTTGTATGTCTTACATTTTAATTTTTAAGAAATATTATTATAGTTAATTGTTAATGACAAATATCATGGTATATTTAACGCCCTAGTTTGGTATCTCATACTTGCATGAAATTCAATTCATATTTTATTTTTTCAATATTGTCTCTATTGACTATCCCATATCCTCTTCGAATGGTAAAAGTTATGGAGTAATTATTTTATCTTATATTATATTGTCGACCTTTTTTTCACTTTTAAACTAAAATATAAAAATGACCGGCTTGACTAAGAAAATATTAGTACTTTGTATATACTATAATATTCAACTTTTTTTTGGATAAAATTGTACTATTCAATTTAATTACTAAGAAAATAGTTATAATTTTAAAATCCAACATTCTATTTTTTTCGTAGATATCATTATATAGAATTTTGTAGATAGACTTATAGAGATTAAAATAAACAATGTAGTAGATAACTATAATATTATGTCTTTATTTGCATCTTTAAATCAAACATTACATTTTTTTTTGTTCATCTATATTTTAATTGTAAAATCAAAATCAAATGATTATTTTCTCAATCAAAAAATAGAAAGAAAATGATAATACTCAAACTATTGATGGCCTTGCTAAAGAAACAGAAAAAAGAGTATTTTTTTTTGTTTTCAAATTAATCAAATGGTAATATTGATATTTAGTTCAAAAAAAGAAAAAAAATATATAGATATTTTAACTTTTCATATATAACTAAATGAACAATTATCAAATTATATATAAAACCAAGTAAAAGGAAAAAAGAAAAAGCATTGAAGTGATCTTTGGTGGACGAATTATTAATATTGAGATTTGAGAGTTATGGGGGAGAGTCGTTAAGAGGCCTTGGGACACAATTTTTAAAGGTATATAGATAGATATCACTTAAGAATAGCATTAAGGACTCAAGCAATTAAACCAATTTGCATATTGATTCAATACAATTAAGACAAACCGGAACAACCCTAGATCAGCCCTAATCAACATATCCCCAACATAGATCAATTGAAATCATCCACTACAAAGACAAAGAAATATCACTACTTTAATACCTTCGTTTGCTATCAAGAACACAACAACAAATTCATAGCTATGAAGCAATTCCTAACATGGTGATCAATCATAGAAAGGAACATAAATATAAACAATAAGTACAAGATGATAAATAGGAATATTAATAACTAAATAGAATGAATCCTCACTATCTAAACAACCATGTCTTCGAATCACAGTCCAAACTATGAGTTTAGCAACTCATAGGCCAAACCTCTCTCTCTCTCTCTCTCTCTCTCTCTCTCTAATTGTGTTCATAGTCTCACACACAAACCTTTCTTCTCAAACTAATGAAAATAATCTAATAATGGCTCATAAGGAGTCGACAAAACCCTAGAATTATAATAGTAATATAATAGGAAATAGAATCTTCGGATCCGGAATTGCAATCGTTGGAAACCGGCCCACGGCGAGCGCCATACAAGAGGCGGCGGGCGCTGCTATCTTAGTGACAAGATTCTCTTTTTTTCCGTAATTATCTTCAATGTCGTGCTTCCTTGCTCATCTCTAGCCTCTTCCTTAGCCTCCATATGCTCCAAAACATGTCTCTTAAGCTCTTGTAACATCCCTCCAAGGTCGGAATGTAACTCTGCAGAATAAACACTAAAAAGGCGTATATTCTGAACTCGAATAATTCACAAGCAATATACGAAACTAGACTCAAACATATGCAAAACTCCTATCCAAATGCATTAAGAAGTACCTATAATGCCTATATGAAATCTGCATTATCATTAGGTTTCCTCGGTCTCGTTTGAAAGTATGGTTGACAAAGAAGAGACGGGTGAGCCGAGGGTAGTAGATATTTCCAGGGTTCAGAAGAGGCGACAAGGTGGTGCCTTTCAAGACCATTATGCAGGGGAGGTTAAGAGATTCATGAAAGGCAGGATCGACCGAGTCATAGAGGCAAAACTTTCGTGAACTGAAGGTATCAAGCCATTTTCCTAGTGCTTCAAGGTTTCGGAACCAGGACGTCGGGAGGCTGGGCATTGAGATCAGCGTTTCTATCGCAGAGGGACTGTCGTCCGAGAAGCAAGAGTGGATGCTTACTGTGTCTTATTCATCGATCTCCTTGCGTTTCTTCAATATGTGCCACTTTCCTTTTCCAGACGAGTCGAGATTACCATGAGAGGTCTTTGGCGCCATGAAAATGGAAGGTTGAAGATTTGAAGAGTGGAGAGGAAGAAAAAAGCAGTGAGAGAGAGTAAAGTGAGATTGTTTTGAGCCATGGGAAAAGATGTGACAACTGACGGGTTAATAAAGAGAGAGAAGAGGAGATGAATCGGTTTGGATAGGTTCGGGGGGGGGGGGAATAATTACTCTTTAACATATATGGGAAGTAGGAGAGATAATACCGGGAATGAGGAAAAATCATTTTTCCTTTTAAAATTCAAACTAGTTTTAAAGATTTGAATTCAAAATCTGGTTAGAATATCTTGTTCCAAATCTTTTTGGCCAAAAAAATCTTTCAAGGAAAACAAGTTTTAAACAATAAAATTCTTTTACTAGAAAGCTGGTACGTTTTTTTAAAATAAAATCAAATGACTAGTATTCAACAGAATAATAGCCATATGATATGATCCAATATATTAGTGTACTTCCTAGACACTCAAGGTCGTTGAATTGCGTTTCAAGACCTTGAAATGTACTGCAGAGATTTACTCCCCCTAAATCAGTGCATCTTTATTAAGCATTCCCAATTCTAAAAGAATAAAGTTAAATCTATCATCGGGCATGGGTTTAGTGAAAATATCAACAAGTTGCAAGTGCATCATTCACCAAGTAAATTTTGCCATCCAAGTATTTAATTGCACAAGAAAACAAATTCTTCATATATAAATCACTTCAATATCAGCATACATGTACGCATTTCCGTTTTAAATATATCACGAATGTATAATATACTATTATAAATATTAAAATATGTTATTCAACATATTTATTTACGAAAACTTCGTTTGTCAGCATATAAAATCTCTTCCAATAATGATGATAATCATACACTTATACCATCACATATATAAGCATATCTCATCATATGTGAATACATATATAATCATACATACATACTGGTGCGGGACGAACGTCGTTGGCACTTTCACCCTTTGCCAAATAGTAATAATATCCAAACTTAAACACACAACCAATAGATTAGGTAAACAATCACTTGATAAACCGAATAACTACTAGCATAGCGATGAAGTCCGGTGTCGAACCCACAGGGAGAAGTGATTTCCTATTCAATAACTCTAAACAAACAGTCTTATAGCAAAGCAATGACTCTTGACAAATAACAAATATGTAAAAGTAACCAAATTGCAAATCACAAAGCAAATAGATATCAAAGTAGAAAGAACATTTCACCTGTAATTCTCTGACAATGGTTGGAATTCATGCTATCAATTTTTCATATTCCTAGGTCTACTTGACTAAAGTTGAGAGATCCGTAGAGATTCACTTATCTTATTCAATATCACTACAGAATAGCATTAAGAACTCAAGTAATCAAGACCAATTGGCACATTGACTCTACACAATTAAGACTAATAGGTGCATACCGAACTCAATCCTAATTGAATATCCTCAACATAGATCAATTGAAATCATCCACTACAAAGACAAAGAGACATCACTAACATCAATACCTTTGTTCGCTATCGAGAAAACAAGAACGAATTCATAGCTAAACATGCAATCCCTAACATGTTGATCAGACATAGAAAGGAACACAAATATATATTAAGCACAAGATGATAACTAAGAACATGAATAATCAAATAGAATCAAATAAGGTCTACAAGGTTCGGCAAAACCCTAGAGGAAAATAATAGAAATAATATAAATTAATTGTCTTCGGATCCAAAACCGCGTATTCGGGATCTGGGGTAACGACGGGCGCCGTGGAAATGGTGGCGGGTGCCGTCTCTGCAGTGCTCGTCGGTCCTCATTTTCCTTCAACGAATTCCAATGTCGTGCCTCCTTGCTCCTCCTTAGCTCTTCCTCAGATCCCATATGCTCCAAAACATGCTTCTTAAGCTCTTCCCAAAGTCCATCCAAGGTCGGAATGTAATTATGCAAAATAAACCCTGAAAACGCATAGATTCCAAACTCGAATACTTCACAAGTAATAAACGGAACTAGAATCAAAACATAGCAAAATCAATACCTAAAAGCAATAAGAGACACATATAATGCCTATATGAAATATGCATTATCAAATTCCCCCACACTTAACTCTTGCTTGTCCTCATGCAACCATAAGGAAAAACATCATCTACGCATCCCACAAGAAATCTTTTACAACATGTATATTATGGGATCAAGTTGCTTGCATGCTCAAAGATCAACCTTACCAAGGATAAAATGTGTATCTCTCACTCTCGTGTGTTTAGGCTTTAAGAACACACTCACCTCAATTCCATATACCAGCATCAACTCAAATATTGACATTTATATCACAAAATCTCCACCGGATACGTCAATGCAAAAATAAGGATATCAAGAGGACTTTCGCTCAATGGAAACCTTCATAGAAGATTCCATTCGGCGTGGTTGTAATGGGGCTTGGTAGAAACATAAGAGCGAGGAATTGTATTTGGTCATGTGGTGCAATAAATTTTGGGAAAACAAGATTCCAAAACTCCCAGCATATCACAAACCAATTCAATAGATCATGCTCACAAATGCACAACATCTCTCAATATCATCAAAATATCTCCAAAAATCATCAAATCACATCTAAAATCTCCTCATCTTGCATATCATGCAATCTCAACACCCAACCAATATATCTCATCACCAACATAAATCCCAATTCTTCCTCATTATGCAAACATAAGATAAGCGACTCTTTTATTCTCTTTTCTCTTTTATTTTTTCTTTTTTTTTTGGGATTTTTTTTGAGCCAAAATACATGGAAATCAAATGCATAAGAACGAGGGACTAAATAAGCACATAACATTACATCTTCTCAAAACCATAAACCATAAAATCACACTTTAGCTTCATTCTCCTCAATCTCCAAAATAGATTCCATAACCCACTCAAAATCTCAATTCCCCCGGAATAAGGGTAAGTCTAATCATAGGCTAGGAATAATAATTTTGTGGAGCTAAAAATAAAAAGGCTAAAGGCTCATATTGGCTTCAAAGAAAGATATAACATAAGGTAGACATGGATAAATATGTGGCTAAAAGGTTGCCTCTATCATTTGAACTTATCAAGCATTGAACATGCATATAATCGACCTTGAAAATAGATAACCATGACAATACTCAATGATAAATGCATAGGAAGAGTAAATCACACAAGAAAAGATGTATCCTTTATAAGGCTAAAAATATCTCAATGGGACAAATTTTTGTTGACTTTCAAGCATACTTCCAAACTTAGATCATACATGCTCAATTATATAGGCTCAATCATATTTCATATAAAACCAATTTTCAGGATAAGATCAAATCATTTCAGAATTTCATGGGATTTATAAGATCATGCTAGGGCAAACTCAAATTAGATGGAAATCTTTGATAACACAATATGCAAAACAACAAACAAAACAAGACTCACTTTTTTTTCCATATTTTTTGACATTTTTCAATTTCTGACATTTTCTATAAAAGAAATAACATAAAAGAAATAACAAAGAAACAAAAACAAAAATTCAAAAACAAACAAAAATTCAAACATGGACTAACCTAACTAATTCACTTCATTCCCCCCCCCCCCACCCCCACACTTACATGTTGCATTGTCCTACATGCATAGAAACACAAAAAGGAACAATGAAAATATAAAAACAAAGGGTTTAAAAGAAGCAAATGACTGACCAATTACTGTGAAGGCGGGGTCTAGGGTCCAAACCGCTGTTTGATGTCCAAGAAAATCAATATGGCGTTCTAAAGACTCGAGAGCTTCTCCGAAAGACTAGCAAGTTTTTCAGCAGTGCTCGCCTCAAAATTAGCAAATCGTTGCTCAAGATCAATCAAAGTGACATATGTCGGCTCGACGTCCTCTTCAACAACTTCTTCTTTTTCGACGACCTCAACTTTTGTAATCTCAGCAGGCAAAACATCAATAATCTCATCATCCGCAGCCTCATCATTGATGACATCATCATCAACAAAAGGCCATTACTTCTTTAAACTATGCTCCTCAGGATCTAAAGGAAACTTTTTGTGATACAGATTGAAATCTGACATCCTCGGGCAATACGGTAGTTCCGCAGGTAGATTATTATGACGCTCCTCTCCTGGTCCCGACTTCCATTTAAAACACCATGTTCTATCCGGACGTTGGGCCCACTCAATCATGCCCCACCATTGTAGGTTGGCAAGATTGTAAACATCCTTATCATTGAGCCGTTGCAGACCATCAAGACAGACACCCACTCGGTGAGCAATCACCGACATCAAACCTCTGAAAACAATAATGTGATCCGGCCTCACATAAGTAGCTCTAGTCACCTCCATACAGTTTCCCAAAAATAACTGAACCCAGTAAGGGATGTGCACCCCTCTCGGAGTCAAGCAACAAATATAGCTCCAGGCTCTCATAGTAACAATGGACAAAATCTCCACACCAAGGAAAGAGTCACAGAGTACCAAATAACACGACCTCAACGCAGGATAAGTAATCATGGATGCATGGCGGTCTTGGTCATAATCAGCGAACTCTGCAGTAGCCTCCTTCCACATATCAATAGGATTTGGAGCACCCAACTTGTCCCCAAATCTGGCATCACTAGGCATCTCGGTAACACCAAAGGCATGTGCAATGAGATCCTTAGTTACCACGAACTTCCGATTCCTCAACTGAAAACGAATCTCCATATCAGAGCGATAATCCAGGGTAGCCAAGAACTCTCTCACTAATGCCGGATAGGTAAAAGTAGATACATCCAAGAAATCACCCAATCCCCCATCTTGCAGGAGTCGATAAACCTCCTCAAATATTCCAAATTTCTTCAACGTCGGGGGATAAAAGAATATGGTGGACTTATACCGCCTCTTTTCAAGCTTGAGCCAACGATCCTCTTCTTCCCATGACATCAAATAGGGTTTCTTCATATCAGGGATAGACATGATGCAACTCGAGGAAAAACCATAAAACGACCAAAAGACGGGCTTGCTGTAGCGGCGGCGGGCGCCGTGGATGGGGCAGCGGGCGTCGTGTACGCTGAACCACGAATCCGAGTGAAAATGTTGGAAAACCAACGTCCACTCTCCAAACTTTAAACTTTCTCAAACAACTTGGTTTCAAAGGGTTCTTTTGTGATAGGTAAAGGAATGGAATGGGAAAAGATTGAATTTGTGGATGTAGGGTGATGGCGAAAAGATTGAATTTAGGCAGTTGGAACGGATTCAAATAGGTTTTTGGTTTTCTTGTAGATTCCTTGAACAAGCTTGATTGATCCAAAAATAGAGAGAACAATATATGGTGAGTTGGAACGAATATCTATCAAAGAGACAAAAAGAAAATGTTAGATCTAGATATAATAAAGATAGAATTCTAGTCTTGGGAAAATAAGAAAACTAATCTAAAAAGAAAAATCTAAACCTAAAATAAAATAGAAAATAAATAAAAGATAAAATACTAAACTAATATAGATAGAAAACAATCTAACCTAAAAATAAAGATAGAAAAATAATCGAATCCTAAAAATATATAAAAATAAGCTAACCTAAACCGAAAACTAATCAAAAATAAAAAGATAGAAACTTCCCTTCCAAGTTTACCAATATTCGGACTCATTAGGCGGATACCCAGGCGGCGGGCGCCGTGGCTGGGGCGGCGGACGTCGTGTCCACAAAACGTGGCTCCATTCTTCCAAATCAATCAAGACTAAATCCCAACATAGGTTTCAGTTACCGTAACTTCTGAAATCCGGTGACACGGTTGATCCTACTTTATTGAATTGAAAACTAAATACAAAAAATAGAAATACTTCCTAACTACCTTGGGTTGCCTCCCGGGAAGCGCCTTTGTTTCACGTCTTTGGCTCGATGTGATGCACTCTTGATCAAGTTATTCCACCAAGATCTCCCACACTTGTTCTTTTGAAACAAGAGGTGGAACTTTAGGAATTTCTCCGACATATCTATCAATTCCATCCACCGATTCCTTCTTGAAATGAATTACTCCTGGAGGTTGTCCTGCAATTACAAAAACCTCAACATTGTTAGGAATCGATTTCTCATAGGGAATAACAATAGAATCATTTGATTGAGACACATTTTCATGCGACTTAAGCAATAGAATCGATTTCTCAATTTTCTTTTCAACGTCATCTTTCCCTAATCCAATTTCATCTTTGTTAGAAAACGCAAGATTCATAGATTCAGTTTCAACAGAAGCATCTAACAAACCATTTGATTCATTCCTTTGATTAGTTTCATTAGAGTCAAGAACATCTACGGAATCATTGGCAGAAGAAACTATAGGCTCAAATATAGAAAACTCAATCTTTCTACCGTCAAACTCCATAGTTAGTGAACCTTCAAAATAATCAATCTTAGTCTTGGCCGTTCACAAGAATGGCCTTCCCAAGATAATCGGGGTATCAGGCGTACCTTGTTCTATGTCTAGAATGAAGAAATCAGTTGGAAATATCAAATCATTTACCTTTACCAAAACATCTTCAACAACTCCTCTAGGCTTAATACTAGAACGATCAGTGAGTTGTATAGTAACACCAGTTTCAGACAATGAATTGAGACCCAAAAACATGTACAAGTTATAAGACATAACATTGATTGAAGCACCTAGGTCTAACATAGTTTTGGTGAAGCTAGCCTTACTTATTGCACATGGTATAGTAAACATACCTGAATCTCCGCACTTTTCAGGCAATCGTTTCTGAAGCAAAGCAGAAACATTCTCACTTCAACTTACCATTTCTTTCTTTCTCATCCTTTGCTTGTGCTTCATCGTGCATAACTCTTTCAAGAATTTCACATAGGGAGGCACAATTTTAATCAAATTGAAAAGTGGAATATTTACCTCACAACGAGCAAAGGTGTCATAAAGAATTTGTTCATCTTCCCACTTACGATCGGATCTTATAGCATGAGGAAAGGGTGGTGCAGGTCTTGAAACCTCAGAAGACTACTCTTTAGAAGCTTTCTTTGGGGATTGAACAACGTGAGAAGTTGGATCCGTCAATGGAGGTGGCGGCGGGCGCCGTGGTGAGGAGCGACGGGCGCCGTCTATGCAGTGCGTCTCCAATTCTGTCTCTTCTTTCTTATTTCCCAAATCAACTTCTTCCCTAGGCCTCTCTTCAGCATTCCTAGTGGGTATATTAACTTGTTTACGTCCTCTAAGGGTCATGACACTAACATTCTCCTTCAAATTCACTACCACCTGCGATGGGAATTTACCCGAATCTTTCGCTTTCAATTCACCAATCTCCTTAGCCATTTGACTCAGCAACTTCTATTGAACACTCATCTTGTCCAATAACAACCTCAATGTCTCATCTATATCGTCTTGTTGAGTGTTTCTAGGATGATTCTCGAATTGTCCTCTCTGAAAAGGAACTTGTTGTTGCTGGCCTCTTCCGTTGAATCCACTTTGGTAGTTTGAATTGTAGCTCTGATTGTAATTATTACCAAAGTTGCGACGAGGTCCATAATCCATAGCATTCACTTAAGTTGTGCCCTCCTGAATCAAAGGACACTTATCATTCAGATGAGTTTGATCTCCACAAACTCCACAAGGTCTAGGCTGATGGGATTGATTCATTTGCATATCCATCTTGTTCACTGTCTCGATAAGCCTATCGATATCATCCTTGTGTCCATCTCTCGAACTATCCAACTTATGAATTCATCTAAATCCTTGGTGTCTTCCATATTGTTGTGATGCATTAGCCAACCCCTCAAAAATCTACATTGCTTCGTAAGGTGTTTTATCCAAAATATCTCCTCCGCTAGTAGCATTGATGAAACTCCTATCGCTGTCAAGCAATCCTTCATAAAGATACAACACTAGATCATCCTCGGGTATACCATGTTGCGGACAACTACCCTTAAGCTTCTTGAACCGCTCAACATACTCATAAAGACTCTCCGTAGGTGATTGTTCAATACTGGATAGCTCCTTCTTAAGTTTGTTGAGGCGAGTAGCAGGAAAGTACTTTTGCAGGAAAGCTTTCTTCAATTGCACCCAAGTAGTAATGCTTTCTGGGGGTAGGTAATAAAGCCTATCGCTTACAGAATCTTTCAAAGTAAAGGGGAAGTCTATCTCACATACTCACAAAGGTAGCAAGGTGCTTGTTTGGTTCCTCCCCAGGCAATCCATGAAATTAGGGGAAAATAGATGTCCCATTCGACTTGTACTCAAGGAGATCAGGAAGACTAATTGCAAGTGGTTGAGCACTAAAATCAGGTTCCTTTAGGTTTCTTGGGGTCCTTCTTGGCGGATTAACAACAACAATCACTTCCATCTCTTCGTCTGCCTCAAACACAGGCTTCCTCTTCAACCTAAGAGATCTTTGAATCTCGGGATCAAAAGACAAAGGCGATCAATTAGAATATCTAGTTTGAACCATACAAAGACACAACAGACTCAAAGTAAAGAGTAATTGTAAAAGTTAAAGAAAAGCAAACTCCTTTCTTCTCCCCGGCAACAGCGCCAAGAATTTGGTGCGAGACGAACGTCATTGGTACTTTTGCCCTTTTCCAAATAGTAATAATATCCAAACTTAAACACACAACCAATAGATTAGGCAACCAATCACTTGATAAACCAAATAACTACTAGTATAGCGATAAAGTTTGGTGTCGAACCCACAGGGAGAAGCGATTTCCTATTCAATAACTCTAAACAAACACTCTTATAGAAAAGCAATGATTCTTGACAAATAGAAAATATGTAAAAGTAACCATATTCCAAATCACAAAGCAAATAGATATCAAAGTAGAAAGAACATTTCACCTGTAATTCTTTGACAATGGTTGGAATTCTATGTCCTCGGATTAATCCATCAATTATTCATATTCGTAGGTCTACTTGACTAAAGTTGAGAGATCTGCAGAGATTCACTCATCTTATTCAATATCACTAAAGAATAGCATTAAGAACTAAATTAATCAAGACCAATTGTCACATTGACTCTACACAATTAAGAATAATAGGCGGATACCGAACTCAATCCTAATCGAATATCCTCAACATAGATCAATTGAAATCATCCACTATAAAGACAAAGAGACATCACTATCATCAATACCTTTGTTCGCTATCGAGAAAACAACAACAAATTCATAGCTAAAGATGAAATTCCTAACATGTTGATGAGGCATAGAAAGGAACACAAATATAAACTAAGCACAAGATGATAACTAAGAACATAAATAATCAAATAGAATCAAATCCTCACAATCCAAATAGCCATGTCTTCGAATAACAAGCGAAACTATGAGTTTAGCAACTCATAGGCCAATTCTCTCTCTCTCTCTCCCTCTCTCTCTCTCTTTCTCTCTCCCTCTCTCTCTCTCTCTCTCTCTCTCTCTCTAATTGAGTTCATAGTCTCTCTCAAAACAACCTTTTCTCTTAAAAGAACTGAAAAAACAACTAATAAAGCCCCCCAAAGGTCGGCCAAACCCTAGTAGGAAATAACAGAAAATAATGTCTTCGGATCCAAAATCGCATTTATGGAATCTGGGTCACGGTGGGCGCCGTGCAAGGGGCGGCAAGTGCCGTCTCTGCAGTGCCCGACGTTCTTCAATTTACTTCAACGGATTCCAATGTCGTGCCTTCTTGCTCTTCCTTAACTCCTCCTTAGCCTCCATACACTCCAAAACATGCTTCTTAAGCTCTTTCCAAGGTCCATTCAAGGTCGGAATGTAATTATGTAGAATAAACACTAAAAACGCATAGATTCCAAACTTGAATACTCCACAAGCAATATACGAAACTAGACTCAAAACATAACAAAACCATTACCCAATAGCAATAAGAAACACTTGTAATGCCTATATGAAATATGCATTATCACATACATACATACATACATACATACATACATACATACATACATACATACATACATACATACATACATACATACATACATACATACATACATATATATATATATATAGCAAGCGTTAATGGATTGTCAGCATGCTTATGAAATTTCGCTCTTGCCAGATCAAGCGGTAATGTCAACTCACATTCTTACATGTGTTGGTGGGGGAGAATGGATGAATGTTAACAATAACTTATTTTTCGTTGGTGATACAACAACAAAACCTTTCCTAGTAAATGAATCAGTTACATTCGGTTCATTAGCTATAAGAGTGTTCAGTAGATTCAACATTGATCATACCCTTTATGATCTCGAATTCAACCACTTTCACCCATGCAAGAATTTAAAAACACCTTTTATTGTCAACTGTAATGCCGATTTAAAGGAATTCTTGACATTAAGTAAGCTCGAAGGAGTGAACTTTGATGTTGAAATGTATGTCATTAAAAGGAAGAAGGATGAAATATTGTCTATCATACAACCAAAAGCTACCATCAGCATACCTGAAACAAAAGACCAAGAAAGCAGGAAGACTTTTGAATCTGATGACTATTTCAAAGACTTATTCGTTGTTGAAGACAAGATAGCTGACAACGAATATATATCATTGGAAGATTATGAGTATTACTATGGAGATTATGCTGATATTCTTGTGGATGATGAAGGACTTATTCCTTTTCATGAATCTGCTGAATTTGATGGAGAAAGTAATGTAGTTGACACCATAGGAACAGATATTAAAATCCAAATGAAGGACAGGATGGTGATTCAAATACTAGTGAGGAAGATGAGAAAATATAGAGGGAAAGTTACAATTCAATGAAGAGGAAAAGGAATACAATAGAAGAATACAATGCTGATATTTCTTACAGTGCTAAAATTGAGAGTTTTGGGAGCTATAACTGTAATGGCCCGGGATTATGATTCCCGTGTTACGTTTCGAGTGATGAAACGTACCCCTTGTTAGGATCTTGCTCCCCAAGTACAAGTTGATGGTTTCAAATTATAAACTAACGTTTTCAAAGTGGGATTCGTACCCAAACTCGAAGCGATCGTTGGAAACCCCGGGGAAGTCCCTTGTACCTGTCGTTAGTCTAAGCGTGGAAATCTGATAGTCATGTAAATAGCAGAAGTAAAGTGAAATACAAGGGGTGCCACGGCAGAGCCGGGTCAAAACGAAGTCTAAAACATAAGTTCAAAACGTAATAAAGAGTCTAGTGAAGTCAGAACTCCAACGCTCACTATTCGTTGAGCAAAAGAACCCGCGCAATAAGCAAGCAACACCAATAGGACAAACATAATAGATACATAAAAACGTTAATGGTAAGCGGGATTAGATGATGCCCACCTGCTCTTTCCGCTACCCTAAGCACACACATACGCTATAGCTAATAATCATGCTTCTAGATAAAAGGCGGAATATTAAAACACTAGCATTCCCCTAAGTTCAAGTTCATAATAATAATAATGAGGGCCTTAACACAGAATACCATGTGGTATATCCCGCTTTCTAACCATCGTCCCCCTTCTCGCTCGATACGGCGGAGACTGGCCAGCTCGCGAATGCATTCCAATTCATAAATGGCTGGGCCATCCTATGACCCTAGCAAAGACCCTAGATAGTTCACAGATAACGGCGGTTCTATCTACATACGCATAAAGAAATAGAATGCTCAATGGTTAATGCAACCTAGCATGATGTTGTGAGGAGGAAATCAAGTATAAAATATAACAAAATAGATCAAACCAGATTTAGGCCCACGCAAATAATTACAAGACTCCACCAATGCAGTAAGAGAAAGTCAGGATCGAATCCTCGAGGAAGCGTGTCAGCGGATCCTAGGCAGATGTAAATCTCACAGAAAAGCAACATAAGACAGAAACAAAGAAACAAAGAAAGAAAGACAGAAATAACAAGTGAAGACAAGGAATAAAAGCAAGACATCAACTTTACTCGATCTCGACAAGCAGTAACTCGAGATCGACAAGGGACAGTAAAGACAGAAACTGAAAAACGACGACAGAAACTTAACTCTGACAACACAGTACTCGATCTCGACACGATGCTACTCGAGATCGACTAGAAATAGCAATAACAGAGACTTCAGAATCGAAAACAGAAACAGAAACTCAACTCGACGTAGACAAGAGCCAACTCGATCTCGACAAGGGTCTACTCGAGATCGACTAGACTCTCCTCTGTATCGACTTAGAATGCAGAAAACGTAAATTGCAATTTCTCGAACCCAAAACTCAGAATTCCGATGAAATAAATCAATATGATAAACGAATTCCAAGGCCAGGGTATCAACACCACAACGATAACCATGCAAAGTAACACATAAAGGCATAAAAGATCAGGCTTTCCATCAAAATAACTTTCGTTACTAACAAATAGGCATATAGAGGCTTTCGCATAAACCCTAATTGTTACTAGCCCTTTTCACATAATTAATCCAAGTTGCATTAAGATCACTTTCGCTTCAATAATACACACAAGGATCACCTTCAACTTTCGCAAAAGAATCATGCTCATAGGGATAGAAGATAAATCGTATAACAAGATCTGACCTTTACCGCATCACCTCACATGGCCACCGTCGGGCTCACCCCAGCCCCAGAAGTGGGTGGACTACTCGCTCTTCATCATCAAGAAAGACATCAAATAACAAAAGAAACTAACTTGCATTAAATTTAAATAAAGAAAGCTTACAACCCACAAGACAAATCCGCTTTCGCCTTTCCACCTTGCTTGCTACAAACTCTCTCTCTCTATTCCTACTTACTTGAATGGAATTGATTGTGTTTCTGAATGAATAAAAAACCAGCCCCTAGGGCTTTATTTATAGGCTTCTATTCCTTGCTAATCAAGGATAGAATCTTCTATCTATATCTACTTAAAGCTTAAAAATAAATTGCTTAAAAATTTAAATCTAAAAGGAAACCATATCTAAAGTTGTAAAATATCTTCCAATGTAGGTAGAACTCCTCTTCCATAGATAGACTTGATCAAATTGGATAGAATCTCGGCCAACTCGACTTCCTTCGTGCCCAAGTAACTCCAACTCGACTCGGACTGCTCTCGTCGACGCGTTTCTAGAAACTGGGCTACTCGATATCGACAAGGGTACTCGATATCGAGTACCGTGGTTCGTCGACTATGGTGGCCTGGCTTATCGGGTAGATCTGTTCGACAAGGCTCGGACTTGTGGGCTCCTTGGCTCCTCGATCTCGATTATGAAACTCGAGATCGAGTAAGGTGTGGTCGAGGATGACTCAGACTGGTGTTGTCGAGGACTTCTCCTCGACATGGACTCGTACTGGAGCAGGGTGGCTCCTCGATCTCGACAAGGCCTCCTCGAGATCGAGTAGGGTTCTGCTCAGCGTCTTCGTCCTCGGCTTCTCGGCATGGCACAGCTTCATCGACTCCGGGTGTGTCGTCTAGGCTTTGTCGATCTCGACAGGCTGTACTCGAGATCGAGTTGGCTTCCGGAGTTGGGGTGGTCTGGCTCTCGACACTGCTCTTGGTCGACAAGTCCTATGCTCGGACACTGGACTTCTGTAGTTGTTTTCCGAGCTTTTCTGACCTTCCTTAGAATTGCTGTAAAATGCCTCGAATTCTGCGATTTTAAACAGAAACTGGTGTAGATTCCATAATTTGGCAAATAAACATAAACTACATAGATCTTGTACTATCTTAGCCCAAATGCATGAAATGTATGCAGAAATCGATATAAACGTTACTGTAAAACATGGCAGATTCAGCTCATAACACATGATACTACATGGCATGCTAATCATAAATGAAAGCATCTAGTATATCATGCACATAAGACATGGAGTTCTCTCTATCGATCTGATTATGCTCCGAAAGGACTTACCTGGCAATTAGCATGAAAAATCAGATAATATCACCTAGATTCATATCAGAACATCCGTATAAGTCTACATCTACTCAATCAATATCACACAAGTGCATATCATTCAGTAGCATATAAGCACATCATAACATCATCAAGTTGAACCACTCATCACATTTCCACATTCTACAAGACCATATCATTCTCATCATTCCATTCAACCACATTCATATATTCATAACCATATACCCGCATATCACATAGCTCAAGTTCATCATATTCATCATATCTCAAAAACAAAAGTTAACGATACATAAGTCTAACACTTCATCATGCTATTAGTTAATCAATCATGCCATTATTACACACCAATCATGATATTAGGTAATCATTCACATCAATCTTGCCAGTTAGTCACCGATCACATAATTCCCGAGTTAGTCCCGAAAACAGATTCGAAAACCATGTGACTGATTGAAATGTTCGACCTTAAAAGCTCATGAAGTTCGTTTCCCGAAGTTCACAAATTAGATCCTTAAATCAGTCCTTGAAATCCACCAAAAGCATTAAAAATAAGTCGCGAAAACGATCATCAAAAACATCGAGAAACGGAGTAAAAACCTATCGGTCAAAGAGTTAGTCGCGACCGCGAGAAGGGCTCTCACGCCGGTGAAACTTGGCGCCTCAGAGGCCTTTCATGTCCGCGAGCCTCTCACCATGGCGAGGCTTGGGTCGCTGCCGCAAGTTTGGGGTCCCCTCCTAAGGCATCCCAGATCTCCAACTCGTGGGCGAGAGTCACTACTTTCGCGGCCGCGAGCAAGAACCCAAGTGATGTGATCAGAGAAAAAAAATCTATCCATGATTTTCTTTTTTTTTTCGTGTAGTGGAGCTTCTTGCTCAAAAAATGAAGAAGACAAGGTGTTTTTCCTGGCGGCCGCGAGATCCTTCTTGCGGCGGCGACTACTGTCTTGAATCTTTCATTCAAGGACCGTTTGTGGACTTCTTTGGTACTGTTCGAAGCTCCCCTTTTTCCCAAATTTTCCCATGACTCCTATGCACATGTTAGTACAAAAATAACGAGGAAAAAATGAGGATTTGATATGAAAGGAAGATAAAAGAGAGAACTTGGAGGGTTTGGAAGTGAAAGGAAGATACTAGGTGCCAACTTACCCTTCCTAGACTCAAAACCGAACAAATGGACTCAGGGGCTTCGATCCCTCACTTCCGAGCTGTTGTGTCACTTAAAAGGACCTCCTTGGTCTCCTTGGAAGAGTGAGGTAGTTGTTGGACTCCTTGGACTCCTTAGATCTAGAGGTGGAGAAGAAAAGAGGTGGTGAGGTGGTGTTTAGTGGTGTTGCCGAGGGGGAGAAAAGGGAGGAGAAAGGGCTCTCCTTGGTGTTTGATGTGGTGGTTTGGGAGGAGAGGGGGTGGCTAAGATGGTGAAGGGTGGTGGTTGTTCGGGATGACATAAGGTAAAGAAAGGAGAGAGAAGAGAGTGTTTTAGGGTTTGTGTTTGTAGGAGAATGAGGCTTCTAAAACTCTCTTCTCTTTTTAGTTAAGATGGAAGATGAGTGGTTTGTCTTGAGGTGAGATTTCAAATGGGAGTGATGTCACGTGTTTATCCTCTTGACTAGATGGCTTGAGGATGGGATTGAAGATAAGAGATGGACTATCTCTTTCTAAAAGAAGGGCATGCAAAGAAGGGGGGAAGGAAAAAGCTAATGTGGGTGTCTCACCCAAATAGGGCAAGCATCTTGACCAATTAAAATTCCACAACATGTGATCACTTGGGGTTAGGGTTTGGTGTGGGGCATCTCGGGTAGGGTTAGGAGAGTAGTATTGCGGGTCTTGATTCCGACGTTGCAAGATTGAATCCCGAGGGGCGACCCGAAATTAGTCCCCGATGTTAGCTTCTCAATCCCCACTCTCTTTTTCCGCGAAATTAGAACTTTGAAATCCGAGAATCGATTTTTCCATGTTAGTTTTAAAACTTTTGGTTAGGTTGGAAATCTGATTTATGAGATCAAAGTCCGAGCTAGAGAGTTTTTCTGCTTTATTTCGCTTTAAAATTCATCTTGATTTTCTTTTTCTGATAAATTAGGAATTATAAATTCGAGCCTTTACATCATCCACCTCTAAAAACATGTCTCTTCACCGAGACTAAAACCAAAACAAAGGAGGGGATGAAGTCGGAATAGGTGAGTCTAGGGACCATTCCATCGAGCCCGTAAGTGCCTCACAAGTGCCCCCATGAGATACTCACACTTTCCTAGTCATGATCATGACACTCCCAAGGTCAAAGAAGAATGTAGTATGAACCCTACCACATTCTACTTCGGCTCCTAGGTCATATCATACTCAAGCGCCAAACGCCACCACTAAGTCTCAGCAAGAAACTACAGGTGCCCCCGTAGATGCCCGTATCCATTTCGCAGAGCGTCATAACGAAGCTCGGATCGGGTTTAGTTGCTTCAAAATTCCTAGATTAGTAGTTCCCAAAAACACCATTCCAATTCTTCGAATTCGATGCTAGCAAAACATTTCCCCAAAATTCCCCAAATCACCCTACCATCCACCTCTAAGTGCTAACCCCATATTTCCTTCTTAGGTTCCAGTCAGAATCATATTCCAACATTTCAATCTCTAGCAATTCTATCCAGCATCATAGATATAGGAGAGGAATCAAGATTTCAAGATAAGCAGTAGATCATAGCACATCAAGGGTAGTCACATACCATAATATCTAGCACATCATCACATCATCGAAGCTCATCATATCATATCACCAAGGATATGCACACAACTACCAAGCTTAAGCATGCAATCAAAGATAAACTACTATCCAATCCCAACTAACCAGACATACTCACCACACTCGAGAGGTCAAAGAAATGTCTACGCTCGGCTCGACATAGGATGCAAGCAACTCATCTATGACATCCCCATAGCTAGCCCGAATGTTCTCATCGGTCTCCCAGGTGGCTTCCTTAGGACTCCTCCTAGAGCACTGAACCAGAAGCAAAGGAACCTCCCTGTTCATAAGCTTCTTGACACGACGGTCAATAACCCTCATTGGACGCTCTACAAAGGTATGGTCAGGCTCGATATGAAGGTCTGAGTGGTCAAGGACATGGCTAGGGTTGATAATATAAGGACGGATCTGAGATAGGGTCGGGGTGAGCCCAACGGTATCCATGTAAGGTAATGCGAAAAGGTACAATAATTTGATGCGATTTCATCTTCTATCCCTACGAACATGATTCTATTGCGAAAGTTGAAGAAGATCCTTGTTTGTGTTATTGAAGCGAAAGTGATCTTAATGCAACTTGGATTAATTATGTGAAAAGGGTTAGTAACAATTAGGGTTTATGCGAAAGCCTCTATTTTCCTATTTGTTAATAACGACAGTTATTTGATGAAAAGGCATGATCTTTTATACCTGATGCATTATTTTACATGGTTATCGTTGTGGTGTTGAAACCCTGATCTTGGAAGTGTTTTAGTTTATTGATTTCATTCACCAATTTCGTGTTTGCCTTTGTTTTTATGCAATTTAAAGTTTCGAATTTTGTTTCTATTTTTACTCGAAATCGACCAGATCTAGTCGACGTCGAGTAGCACTTAGTCGACGTCGAGTAGGGTTTACTCGATATTGCTTGTTCTGCTTTCGTTTTCGTTTCTGTTCATTTCTGTTTGTTTCTGTTTGCAGATTTACCCGACTGAGTGGTCGATGTCGAGGACACCTGGTCGACGACGAGTACTTTCTGTGTCTATTTGGTGCTAAGTTTTGGAACTGAAAAAACGGGCGTTGACACGCTTCCTCGTGGATCGATCCTAACTACCTTCTACTACAACGGGAGGAAGTCTTGTAATTATTTGCTGAGATAGGGAGTCAGTTTGCTTTATATTTTATTTATATTTCATACTTGACAGATCCTCCTGCAATCAATCGCGCCCTTTTTATTTCCATCTTTTCTTCTTTATATAAGTTTTTTCTTTTAGTTCCTTTTTACTTGTTTCTTTTTGTTTTTGTTTCTCAAGTGCATGCGAAAAACTAATCGCACGCCTATCGACCATTTTCTCAAACCAGAACGTTTCTTCCACTTACAACAAAGGCTTAGGAGGAGACTCATGTCGACTCCCAACAACGAGAATGCAGTCGAGCTCACACCGGCACATGAGCTTGAGCCAATCCGCCTACGCATTGAGGAACTCACCACCAGAGAAGCTGAACACGCCTGACGAGAGGCGGAATATACACAAAACCAGCAGCGGTGGGAGGCAAGGGTAGATCGCGAGGTCAACGCGAGAAGGGAACTTGAGTAGCAGATTGGACATGTCCTAGCAAACGCAAAGGAGTATCTGCATCCTACTCTGAAAGTTCCAGAATCGCCGATCATTCTTCCCCCTGTTAATTATGAAATCCGTCCTTCTTTTATTACTGAAATTAGGAGGAGTCAATTTAGGGGAATGTCCAATGAATGTCCTTTAGAGCACGTTACTACTTTTCTAGATTTATGTGAAGCAATTGCTGATGATGCTAATCTAGAATATCTCAAACTAAAGACTTTTCGTTGGTCCCTTGCAAGAATAGCCTCACAGTGGCTTGAAGGATTGCCAGCACAGTCAATTCGCACTTGGCACGAATTACCGGATCTCTTCCTCAACATGTTCTTTTCTGCTGTAAAGACAGCTGCTTTCAGACAACAAATCACGGCTTTCGGACAAAAGCCAGGAGAACCACTTGCAAAAGGCTTCTGAAATCCTGTCCTACGCATGGACATCCACCCTACGTCATCCATGAGATCATATTCAACCGCCTGGATGCACCTACTAAGGATCGGATCAACAACTACACTGCATATAGGTATCTCAAGTACACCCCACGACGTGCTTGGGAGACCTTTGAGACGCTGGCCAACTACGATAATACATATGGGACTTTTGCGGCCTCTGCTGATGAAAGGTATGAAAGGCTTGCCCCATCTATGCCATTGTATGTGCCACCAAAGAAGGTTGATTCGGACATCAGGGAGAAATTCCACAATGACCAGGTACGCCGTCTTACCAAACAAGTGAAATTCTTGTCTAAAAATCAGCCTTGTTTGGAATGTGGGTCTGTGAGGCACAACACTACTGCGTGCCCCCATGTCGATCAAGTACAACTAGAAGAATCCCACGAAGAGGTAAGGTATGCAGGGGGACAGTACTCTGGACAACATCAGAACCAGAACTGGAGCTATTATCGCCAGCCCCAGCATCAGAATCCCCCGCCTTACAGAGCTCTTAGTCACCCTGACAAAGAAGGTAAGAAAGATGACCTACAGCTGATACTTGAGGAGATGCGGAGGAACCATGCAGAAAGCAAACACTCCATCAATTCCATCCACACATAGCTATACGGCATCAACTCGAGGCTTGGGGAAATCGATATTTGGAGGAAATCTATGGAGACCCAGATTGGACAACTGGCAACATCTGTCCCCAAGCAATCAGGTACGCTCCCTGGATCCTCTGAACCTAACCCTAAAGGTAAATCTACAGGACAGGTGGCTGCCATGAATCTAAGGAGTGGACGACAGACACGAATGCGTGAGCCCAACACAAACGAGGAACCTGCAGAGGACTACTCGACATCGACCAGACCAGTCGACCTCGACCAGCCCGTACTCGACATCGAGGAGCCTCTACTCGACATCGACCAGAACGTTGCACCTGCCCCAAAGTCGACTATTATACTCGATGTTGACCAGCCCCCAGTCGGCGTCGAGCACCCTTCTGCACATGTTGACCGCCCTTCTGCACCTCCGACGAAGAAGAAGCTGCCTTTCCCAACAAAATCTCCGAATGATCCAGCAGTGAAGAAGTTCAAGCGTTTCATAAAGATGCTTTAAAGTCTCAACGTCACAATACCCTTCACAAAAGCTCTTAATGAGATGCCATCATATGTAAAGTTCCTCAAGAAGATCTTAAACAAAAAGCGATCAATGGCTGAGATCGCAAAGGAGTGCAGCGAGATGGGCGTTCTAGAGAAAAGGCTAGATCTAGGTAAGTTTGCTATAACCATTGGATTTGGTCAATAAAAATTTAATGCCTTATGTGACTTGGGAACCAGTGTGAGTATAATGTCATTATCAATCTGGTCCAAAGTAAAGATAGGTGCCTTAGAGCCTGTGGATGCAAAGTTATACATGGCGAACAACACGGTGGTCATCCCAACAGGCATGGTACACAATGTACCAGTGCAAGTAGGTAAGTTCTTTGTCACTGTTGATTTCTTGGTTATTGATATGGCAGAGGACCCTGCTTGCCCAATCATTCTAAGAAGGCCCTTCTTGGCGATGGTGGATGCCAATATAAGCGTGAGGAAGGGAGTAATTGAGTATTCTTTTAAAAAAACTGAATGGCACACGGGTCCCATGGAAGAGGTCAAATCCATATTGGCCAGATACATCACTTGCGGGGAACCTAAGGTAAGAAATATGACCCCCGAGGAGCTGGAGAAGAGGGACATGGAAGCACGGATGGAGGAGATCATGGCCATCTGAACCGAAGAAACAGAGAATCTACTCGACATCGACCAAGGTTAGTCGACGCCGACTAACTATTTTTCGCATGCTTTGCCAGGTCTGAAATATGGGGTCGATGTCGACCAGAAGTACTCGACGTCAAGAACTCTAGTCAACGTCGACCAGATCTCGAGCCCACCACCGACTACAGCACCATCGAGTAAGCCACCTGAGGCCGAGCAGTACTCGATGTCGACCAGCACCCTTCTTCCTCGACTCCTCCTTCCTTGACGATCAACCCACCCGAGCCAGAAAAGTACTCGACGTCGAACAGGCGCATGGGTCCCCGACTTCTCCTTTCTCGACCAGCAATCCACCAGACGCAGCACAATACTCGACGTCGAGTACTTGTACTCGAAGTCGAGTAGAACCCGAAGTCTGAAAAGCTGATTTCGCAACGGTAAGCCAAGGTATGGACATCTCTTCTCCTATTTCAATTAAATATTTATCTATACATTGGAGAGGTTTGCCTTGGTATATGAGATTGTGCAGGGTTTCCAATGATGAGCCTAAGGAATATAAAGTTGGAGACAAGGTCTGTGTCACCAAATCCAAAGATCATTGGTTTCCCACTAAATTCAACAAGAAGAAGATGGGACCTTTCACGGTGAACAAAATCCATTAAGGAGGATCGTAGCGGATGGAAAAGAATGGAGTCTTGTTTGAAGCCCAAGCTACATGGGCCCTGCAAATGCCACCTTGAGCTTAACAGAGAAAGTCGACCTAGCGAGTATAAAGTCTAAAGCTTGTAAATAAAACACTTAGTTTTTGAATTTTTGGACATTGGTTTTTGGTTTTTTGACTTTGTTTTTAAGTTTTTCTATTGTGGATATTTTTCGTCTAATGAATCTTGTAGGTACGAAGAAAGTTGCAGAAGTACTCGACGTCGAGAACTCTACTCGATGTCGACTACCCCCATCGAGCAAAACGACCTGTGATCGAGGAAGGACCACCCTAGAGGCTTCACTGTACTCAAAGTCGACCACCTTCACTAGATGTCGACTACCTCTGCAACATTACAGCACTCGATTCCGACGTTCTGCACACCTGTCTAGTGATTCTCTTTCTTTACCCTTGTTTTTATACATTGAGGACACTGTAATGTTTAAGTATGGGGTGGGGGAAGGGCTTACTTTGTGCATATATTTGATTTTATTTGACATTATTTGTGCATTGTTTCTTGAATTGCTTATACATGGCTACTTTGGATTTCATATTTGATTTATGTGCTTATACGTTTGGTTTCCAAAGTTTGAAAAAAAATCACCCCCATTGAAAATTTTAATTAGTGTCATGGAAGCTTAAATTGAACTCGACGATGCAAAATTAGATTCATTAGAGATATAGCATGAAATTGCCTAGTAAAGGGAAGTCACAATGAAGTGCATTATTTTTGAAAACCATGAAAGGAGGTAAATTTGATGTTGCTTTTGACATGTTGCATTATAAGATGATGGAGGACTTTATATTTTCCATATATGCTCATATTTTTGTATTTTCCATATATGCGTATGCATCACAAAAGCCATATTGAACCTTATTTCATATTATGCTACACATGATCTAAATATTGCCCATTCTTTACCTTATTTCCTATCTGGCGATTATGTTGAGAATGAAAGCTACATTATGGAGATTACTATATGGTATTTGTGTTGTTACTACCATTATTGGAGTTTGGCAGGAAATTATAAGATATGGAAAATTTAATGAGTGAGAAAAAATCCGATCACCTTATGAGATAAAAGTAGATTGACCCTGCTCGTTGAGATAGTAGTTCAACGAGATGGGACACACAGGTGAGGTGTCCGACGCACTTAGTGATGCAGTGCCATTATCGATGACTCTTGGTGACATTGAGGACAATATGAAGGTTCCATTCGATGGCCCTATCACTCGTGCAAGGGGCAAGAAGATTCAAGATGCAACCAAAACCCTTCTTGTCCGTTCCCAAGGAACGATGGAGCAAGGGTTCAGGCCACCTTAGATCACTTGGCTAAAAGCTACTCCACCAACACAAGAAATGAGCTTCCGTCCTCAAACAAAGCTCATGCAGACTCGACAACACCCTCCTTGAAGACACCCTTCGGCATGCCTTCAGTGCACACTCGAAATGGCTATGTCGAGTGTTTCCCTATGTGTGTCGAGTGGGCCTTGGCCGATTCCCATGTGTTGGGCCGAGTTAGTTTATTCCATTAATTAATTAGTGTTAGTTTATGTAATTAGAATTAATAAGTTACAAGGATTAAATCTCTTCTAGATTAATTCTTGTACACCAAGTTATTCAATTTTTATCTTATTTAGGAATTATTTATCTTAGGATTATTTTAATTATCTTTAGATAAAATAGATCTATCCAAACCCCTTTCTTTTGCAAGGAAGGATTGGTTAGATCTTCCATAGCTTTTCTATTTAAACATACACATGTACTTTGAATTAATTAGATTGAATAGAATTGAGAAACCCCTTTATGGATTAAAGGGTTCTTCGATTTCAATCTTAAAAAGCTATCTTGCTCTTGTGATCTATGTTACAATCGGCCAACACAATCAGCATCCCCATCGAGTTCTTGATCGACCAAAACCCTATGCAAACAGAACCCAATTCATCGCATCAAGGAAGAAGGCCTAAGCCGCAAGGGCTTCGGCTTCGGGCTCCTCGATGCTGGACGCCTGACGCTCTTGCTCCGCGTCCTCGACTTCGCTCCACGTCCTCGACTCCGCTAGCAACAAGCAAGTCCCCATCTGGCACCCTCGGAGTCTTCACGCGCGTTCCCTTGCTCCGCTACTCGCCTTCGCTCTCGCTCGCTAGCGCTCTCGCTTCCAGCGATGCGCACCCCGGAAGCCTGCATCCCTCGGCACTCCCTCAAACCCCGAGGTTCCGCGCCTGTGTGCCCGAGACCCTCCGCAAGCACTGCTGCTTCTCTCGCTTTCCCTTTCGTCGCTTTAGTTTTGTTCAAATTGTCTGAGTCTTTTTCTATCGCTATAATTAGTTTACTTAATTAGTTTATTTAATTGTTCAATCAGGAGATATTGGAAGAGCATTGCAAGAACGGGGAAATATACGGCGTGGTTCATGATCTTGAGCCCACAGGCGAAGGATCGGGTATCCCAAACGTATCAAGTGGTATCGGATTTCAGGTGTATGCAAGCTCTTTACTGTTTTGATTCTTTAATTGAGTGATTTATTTTCGTACCTTATTTTTCACCATTCCCACTGCATAAAATTTAATTCTTTATTATACACCCTATAAAAATTGGCACTTTATTTTAGTACTTTCTTGTTTGGATCTTTAATTTGGAAGATATTGAGTTCTTGAATGCAAGTTTTAATCTCTTATTCCTTGTTGCTACATAGCATGCCTATGAATTTGATTCTTGGATTTAAGCATTATATGAACTTGCACCACTAAAGAACCCTACTTTTCCAGTTTCTAGCCTATTTCCCTTATTTCTTTCTTTTTGCTTTGTTGTAGGAGGAAATCGAGTTCAAAATATTATAAAATAAATCAAACCAGATCTTTGCCCACGCAAATAATTACAAGACTTCCTCCCGATATAGCAAAACGAAGTCAGGTTTGATCCTCGAGGAAGCTGGTCAGCGGATCTCAGGTAGCGGCAAAATTTCACGTCGATTTCAACTTCAGGGGACCACTCGATATCGACCAAGGTTAGTCGATATCGACCAATTCAGTCGATTTCTGGGCACTTCTGCAGACGTCAGACAATATCGACCAGAGGCACTCGATATCGACCAGGTAGCTCGATATCGACCAGTTCCTCGAAATCGACCTGTACCTGCAGAGACACAAACGAGCAGCGATCTTTCGGGTTCGAGTATCAGAAGTCGATATCAATCAGTAGGTGGTCGAAATCGAGAAGATACAGAAACGTAAATAAAAGACAAAGCCTGCGAATTTCGGAATAAACTATGTATGAAAGAAACTTCCAAGATCGGGGTTTGCAACAACGATAACCAAACATGCATAAGGCAAGATCAAGAGGAATAATCATGCAATCACATCAAAGGAACAAGCTTTCGCCTTTTCCAACAATTAGACAACTCTTTCAAGAAACCCTAATTGTATCTACCAATTTTATGTTTATAATCCAAGTTGTTAACCTGATTCTCTATTAAATAGGTAATAAACATATAAAAGGTAGTGGATGATCAAAGCATAATAAAAGTCGAATCTTTACCTCAAACACGCATGGCTATCGTCGGGCTCACCCCGACACTAGAAGTGGGTGGACTACTTGCTCTTCATCGTAGGAAAAGACATTAATAATAAAAGAAAACTAAATTGCATTAATAAACTAAAATAGAGCTTACAACCGATTGGAGCCAAATCCGCTCTCGCAGGACACAACAACTCTCGGCCTCCACTCTCTCTCTCTCTCTTTACTCCTACTTCTCCTTCTCTAAGATTGAATGAATAAAAACTAGCCCCATGGGCTTTATTTATAGACTCAAGTCCTTGCTATCCAAGGAAGGAATCTATCTATCCTATATCTAAAGATATAATTCTACTAGGAAATAAATAAATCTAATTTAGGTAAACAAGATAAATCATTCTCTAGATTAAAAAGATAAAATATCTAAAGTCTTCATGTGCAAGGAATCTTCTCTTAGGAATATCTCCATTGGACTTTGGATAGAACTTGGAATAGAGCTCGGAATCGAGTTGGACTCGTCACTGCATGTTGGTCGATATCGACCACGTCTGGTTGATATCGAGTCATCTTTTCCGCTTCACTTCACTCACTCGATCTCGGCTCCTGGGAGAATATGGAGCAGTATTTGGTCGATATCGACCACTATAGGTCGATATCGAGTTGCCCTCTTGTCTACTGGTCGATTCTTGTTGATTCTGGGATTTTCCACCAAGATTAGGTCGATATCGAGTTGGTCTGGTCGATATCGACCAGTCTTCAGTTCTCAGCATTCTGCTTTGTTCTTGAAACGCACTTTCCCGAGTCCTCGTTCGTCAGATTGACGCATATGAGTATGCATTGGAAAGCTCTTTTCAAGGGCTACAACTGAAGACATCAGAACTTGATTCAGAATGATGAATGCCGAAAAATGGCCTTTTCTCCAGCTGCACCATTCTTAGCTTCTTCATGACTTTCCTTTAAGCTCCAAAGTGCGTTCGATTTCTGCGAAATCAAACAGAAGCTAGTGTAGACTCCATAATTTGGAAAATAAGCATAAACTACATAGATTCTGTACTATTCTAACCCAAATGCATGAGATGTAAACATAAATTGATATAAAAGTCAATATAAAACATGGCACAAAACATGGACATCATGCTTACTTTTAGATCATCGTAGCTTGGTATTTTTTTTTCTTTTTCTCTTTGTTTCTGTCGCATTACAGCCTATTACAGCAGCTATTTCGTAGCCAAAAAAAAAATAGAAAAAGCCGAGAGCAATTAAACAAAAAATAAAAAAAATAGAATACCCTTCTTTGTTGAGTTAGTAACTCATTGCATCTTGTTATTTCTTTTCTTTGTTACTTGTTAGATGATCTATTTGGTTTCAAGCATTCCAAAAGAACCCTACTTTGTGTGATTTTGTGCTGTGCCGACACAAGAGCCTTGGTCACACTCCTCTTTTTCTGAACCGTGTTGCAACCGTCAGATAATAGTTGATGGAGTGTGTGCACTTGCTTACCCTTGTGATTGCTTTGTGTCGATTGCTACATATTCATATATTTCGAGCATCACATTGTATATTTTATTCTATACACATTCGCCGCTTGTCTATACTTGCTATCCTCGATATTCGATTTGTGGCTGATTTAATTTGCAATTTTGATTTTTACTTGATGTCTTCAATATTGCAAAATTCTATTTCCAGGGGAATTGCTTGAATTTAGTGCCTTGTTTATTTCGCCTCTTTGATTTCTAAAACTGAATCACTCTTAGGAATCAATGGGGCTTGCATTACTTGGTTTCTGGTCTTTGCTTCGTTTACTTATTTCTCTTCTGGTATTGTAGGAACATGACGAACGATAGCGACCCCAACTCTCCCCCTACCCCACCTACTGGCCTTTTTGCATCTGATATGCAGTTCATCATTAACTCTGCCTCTCAATCGGTTACCCTAGTTATGCGAAAGGAGCTGACAGAGGCTGAAAATCGTCGAGACGTCGAACGTTCTGAGGATCATGCATATTTCTCCACCCTGATCACCCAGACAGTTGCTTGGCAAATAGAGGAGTCAAAACAGACAGAGGCTTCCGGATCTACACCTCTTTCAAGAAGTAAGCCGCCTCCACCTCCTCCAGTTAACACACCTCCTCCAGGTACTACACCACCTACAGGTAATAACCCCCTTATAGGTAATCCTCCCCCTTCTGGTTAACCACCCCTTTCTGGTCAATTACATTTTAAGCTTAAGTCTGCTACTCCTAACCCTTTCAATCGAGAGAATGATAACGATCATCTAGCAGGCTTCAGTGGAAACCAGGATCGCCAAGAGCACACTCCCCCTCGGCATTACCAGCAGGGTCGGCCACACCAACATCATCAACAGCACACGAATCCGTTGTTCATCAGATCTAACTGGGATGACAGCCGCATCACCGCTGATCTGCGCGACATGCCCCATTTGGAGGACGCATACCAAGAGGTAGACCCTAACTTTGATGATTTACCTCCTCCTAATTTTGGTCGTCCTAGATTTGATAATGCACAAGCTATACAACGGCGCAATGTTAAGATTATGTTAGAAACTTTTTATGGAACCAGTGATCCTGAATCTTATCTTGTTTGGGAAAATCATACTGACTATTTGCTTGAACATTTGCGCTATGAGGAAACAGAGAAGTTGGAAGTTGTTATATTACATTTGACAGGTAAGGCTCGTATCTGGTTGTTCCGCACTCGTGAGATGTGCCGTCGTCAGGACAAGCAACCTGTTGAGACTTGGCCACAACTTCGCTATCTTCTAATGAAATGCCGTGTGCCTGAGGAGTACACGGAGACCATGAGTATGCACCTAGCTTCTTGCCGCCAAGGTGCTCGCTCACCCATGGATTACAAAGACGAGCTTGAACGGCCCACTCATCAGGCTAATGTTTATCTTACTAAACGTGCTTTATGTAACCAATTTCTTGCTGGTCTTAATGTCTCTATTAAAAATTCTTTGGCTATTCATTCAATTAGAGATATTAACACTTTGTCTCATAAAGCACAGCTTCTGTATGAGCAGCAGCAGCAACAGCTATGATAGAGGCCCAGATTCGAACAGACCTCCCAAGGTCGCAAGTTTGTTCCTTTTAACTCTTCTGTCAATCTAGATCTACTTCTAACCCTTCTATGGAGCAAAAGGGAGTTTCCAACTCACCTCAACAGGGATATCAGGTTGAAACTAGAAGGGTTGCTGCACCATCTAAGGATCGCACAAAAGACATCCGCTGCTTCACTTGTGGTGGTTATGGGCATGTCTCTCGCGAATGCCCTTAGAAAAGGAAGGTCCTTCTCAATGATTTGGGAGACAACTTGATGGACGGTTTTTAGTCGTGTAAACCGTATCAAAATAAAACTCAAACCTACAAACTAGTATAGCAAGTAAGTAAGAGGTCGATCCCACAGAGAATCAAGTTATTCCTTTGCAATGTGTATTTACCAATTAGTGAAAGGGGGGTTTTTGGGTGATTGAAATAAGAACGAAAACAAAATAAACTATAAATAGATTGATGCAAAACAATTTAGAGAAGGTCGATCTACCTACAACTATCCACTTTATTTGTTGAATTGATATTGTAACTTCCTCTTGTCCTTTTAGTCTTCCTATGAATGCCCTTGTCCCGACCTAATATAGTTACTAGTCCAATCAGTCCTAGAAACCCTTATCAATCGAACAGTCCCTAAAGAAGGATTTAACCCAATTGATAGCTTTAAGTTCAGAGATTAACCAAGGTATTTGCAGTCCCTAAAGAGGGATTTAACAACAGATCCAACTTCCTACCCATCCAATTAGTTCAATCAGCCCTAAAGGGAGAAGTTTGCTACTTGGGTTAAGGTTCGCAATCAGGAATCTACAAAACCCTAGCAATTGAATTGATCTAACAAGTTGACCAGACAAGATAGAACAAAATAATAAACGATCAAGCACAAAGAAGTTGAAGCATTCAAATATAGGAAACAAGGGACAAGATTCAGAAACTCACAATAAATCCAAATAAACCTTCAAATTGCAAGTAGAACGAATAGAGTTTAGCCGCCCATGGCGAACATCGCTTAAATCTCTAAAGTGTCTGATGAATGAATAAAATAGAAGTCATGGAAAAATAACTAAAAGTTGGCCTTATAACACCCAAGTCGGCCATAAAACAAAACACTAGAAACTAGGGTTTTTAATATTCAAAACGCAGCGTATAATTGCTGACGGCAAATGCGACGGCCGCAGCATCAGCCTTTCCACTTGCATCGGCCCTGGCGGCGGGCGCCGCAAGGGTTGCTGCGGCCGCAGCCAGGGGCCTTTCACGGAAAATCTATCTCGAATTTGCTCTTGTTGTCAACATGAAAGTTGTAGCTCTCTGAAAGAGCTTTCCAACGCATGGTCATAATAGTCAATCGGACAACCGAGGCCTCCAGAAAGTGCAAAACAAGTTCAGCATGTCTGGCGACAACTTCTGCAGACTTGTTCTTCGTTTAGGCTCGCTTCTTCTTCTCAGGACCTCTTGAGATCTTCATGTAAGCTTCGTCGATCAACTAGAAATTCTCATCTAATGCGTTATCAACCCATGTCTCCTCCTCGGATCCACGATTACCTGAAATAATCAATGAAAGCATGTAGATTCCGACTCCAACCACACAGAGAACAAATATGGAAATTATACTTAAACCATGCATGATATGCATCATAACTAAGCTAAATGCAACCTATTATAACTCTCTAAAGGCATGCTATCAAACTCCCCCACACTTAAGCTTTTGCTTGTCCTCAAGCAAACAAAAACAAATATAGAATTGATCATCCCACAAATAAGATCTTCATGCTATAGTTTTAGAAAAGCAACATCAAGCAATAGGAGACATGAATAAGAGAACAAATATCCTAGCAAGTATATGAGCAATCCAATAGTCAAGGCAAATTTAATCAAACCTCACCGGGATAATGTGTTTCACTTAAGCTCTCATGTGTTTAGGCTTTAAAGTCCAACTCTCAACTCAATCTAAAATGCTCTATACACCGTAAAGTCATCACTTGCAAAAAACATCATGAGGACTTTTATAAGGTTGTAATGGGGCTTTGGTAGGAACATAAGGCACGAGAAATATTTAGGCTTGTGGTGCTAAAAATCCGGGAAAAAGGAACAACAACCAACCAGAACAACACCAAAACTTCCATACTTCGCAAACCATTCCAATAACATACACTCCATTACATAACAATAAACTCTTCGATTTCAATAGCCATACAACTCATGCATTTTTTTTTTTCATTATGATGACTTCTTTTCTTTTATGCTTACTTTTGCCCCTAGGTGAATTTTATCCTCCCTAGGTCCAAGCTTACTAGACTTTTACTCCTAAGTGAATTTTATCCTCCTTAGGCCCCTAGTAATAAGTCATCTCTACTATTATGCAAGAAGGGTTGCCTTATTTTGGCTATGCCTCTCGCAATGCACAACCATACGTATATCATCTCCACTAAAAGCAACTCCAACATAAAGATTTTTCACCAATTCTCCTCCTAATTCCCGGATAGGGTCAGGCTAATCATTGGCTATGATATGTTTTTGTGGACCTATAAAAAAGAATAGGCTTTAAGGTTCAGATGGGCTTCAAGCAAAGGATAATGCAAATGGTAGATAAGGTATAATACGACTAAAGAAAACATGCCTCAATCATTTGAAATTCACAAGCAACAAACATGTGCAATACGGTATTGAAATAAGAAGCATATGGAGAGTATAATCACACAATAAAAGCAAAAGGGAATAATATGTAAAGTCCCTATAAGGCCAAAACAAACTCACAAAGGGTTATGTTTTTGCTAGATTTCAATTAAACCTCAACTATGAACCATACTTGCTCAATTATATTCTCAAATCATGCTCCAAAAATCATTTTCAAGCAATTCAATCAAATTATGGGATTTATGCAATGAGATCATAAAAATGAATTAGAGGACAAACTAAAACAAGATGGGTATCTTTAATAACACCTAAATGCAATGCATGATATTTTTGGATTTTTTTTTTCAAATGCAGTATACGAATAAAAATAAATATGACAACATAAATAAACATGATAACATAAGTAAACATGATATGGAAACTCTATCTATATGCAATGCAATCCCTCCCCCACACTTAAACCTTTCATTGTCCTCAATGAAACATAAAAGACAACAAAAAATAAAAACATAGATGAAGAGATGAATGAAATACTCACAATGTGGTGGATGGGTCTCTATAGGTCGGATCTGAGGATTTCGATGGCCTTTCCTGAAAGCTTAGTCTATCCCAAACCAAAAACAACTATCTAATGCCTAATGGGAAACCTAATTTATTGAAAAGAAAACTAGATAACTAGGAATTGAAATAACTAAAACTTACCTCGGGTTGCCTCCCGAGAAGCGCCTTTTCTTTAATGCCACTGGCTTGACTTATTCTCAATCTCAAGACCTTATCTCTCAGACATCGTCAAGGCCCTCAATAGCCTATCATATTCCTGTGTACACATCTTACAAGGCACATCATAGCACAATAAATTGAAAGCATAAAATGTGAAACTCAAGAACCCTTTTAATCTATCAAAGAGTCTAGCATGACTCTCTGCAGAAGGAATATGATACCACCAACACAGTTCCGCTAGTGGCTTCTCAAAATAGCAATCAAAAGGATAAACATAATCACCATTACCTTCTAAATTGCAAAAGTTTACCTTTATTACCTCTTGCGCCTCAGCTGATGGCTCTAGACTTGGTTCATCAATGGGAAAGCTCAGAATGGATGTTGCAGATGGAGTAGGAGACATATCACATGTAACCTCATGCGTCGACTCATGAGATTCCAAGTCAGGAAGCACTAGACCCTCTCCTCCATCGTCGAAGACACTATCGTTGTCTGCAACCAATTCCTCCTCATTCGGCATGTCATTGTCGTGTTGAAACCACATAGGAGGGAATGAACTAAGTGTAATGACTTCGATAGGATCTTCCATTCTTGCATCCTTTAAAGACTCAAGGGGTGGTGGGGTGGGCTTCTCAAAATCAAGGGAAGAAGACGTCGATCGGGGCTCATTAGTAGCAGTGCGGCGATCGCCGCCCTCCTGCGGCGGTTGCCGCTCCTCAGAATTTTCACCCTCCGTTACGACTTTAACTCCTTCTTCTAAGCCCCTATCCTTCTCACGTTTTGCACTTAAAATTTGAATGAGTTTGTTCATCTGATTCTCCAAGTTCTTACTGCTCTCAGCTTGCTCTTGCAACACTTGTGTAAGGCTATGGAATGGATCCTCTAGGTATGTGACAGAGTTCTCCATTAATGGAGGAGACGGGATGAGAAATTCTTCTTGTGCAACATGGTAATCCATATAACAGAAAAAATCCCACAACCCCAACAATCCTCCTAACCACTTCAGGCCTCCGTTACTCAGGTGCTCGGCAAGCGCTCGTGTCTCAACAGTCATCCCATCAATTATGCACATAATCATATCCCGGATGCTGAATTGATAACCCCATGAACCATGGTCCTCAACATACTCATGCAATCTCCTGAAGTATTGGTGAAAGTTCTCACCTTAAAACTGCACTAATCTCAACATCTTGAAAAAGTTAGTAGCAAGGATGTTGTGAACCGTAAGATAGGTTCACAAAAAAGTTAGATATATAAACAAAAATTAATAAATACACACAACAAAGAAATAAACTTGATTCCACGGCAACGGCGCCAATTTGATGGACGGTTTTTAGTCGTGTAAACTATATCAAAATAAAACTCAAACCTACAAACTAGTATAGCAAGTAAGTAAGAGGTCGATCCCACAGAGAATCAAGTTATTCCTTTGCAATGTGTATTTACCAATTAGTGAAAGTGGGGTTTTTGGGTGATTGAAATAAGAACGAAAACAAAATAAACTATTAACAGATTGATGCAAAACAATTTAGAGAAGATCGATCTACCTACAACTATCCACTTTATTTGGTTGAATTGATATTGTAACTTCATCTTATCCTTTTAGTCTTCCTATGAATGCCCTTGTCCCGACCTAATATAGTTACTAGTCTAATCAGTCCTAGAAACCCTTATCAATCGAACAGTCCCTAAAGAAGGATTTAACCCAATTGATAGCTTTAAGTTCAGAGATTAACCAAGGTATTTGCAGTCCCTAAAGAGGGATTTAACAACAGATCCAACTTCCTACCCATCCAATTAGTTCAATCAGCCCTAAAGGGAGAAGTTTGCTACTTGGGTTAAGGTTCGCAATCAGGAATCTACAAAACCCTAGCAATTGAATTGATCTAACAAGTTGGCCAGACAAGAGAGAAAAAAACAATAAACAATCAAGCACAAAGAAGTTGAAGCATTCAAATATAGGAAACAAGGGACAAGATTCAGAAACTCACAATCCATCCAAATAAAGCTTCAAATTGCAAGTAGAACGAATAGAGTTTAGCCGCCCATGGCGAACATCGCTCAAATCTCTAAAGTGTCTGATGAATGAATAAAATAGAAGTCATGGAAAAATAACTAAAAGTCGGCCTTATAACACCCAAGTCGGCCATAAAACAAAATACTAGAAACTAGGGTTTTTAATATTCAAAACGTAGTGTATAATCGCTGACGGCAAATGCGACGGCCGCCGCATGTATGCTGCGGCCGCAGCATCAGCCTTTCCTCTTGCATCGGCCCTGGCGGCGGGCGCCGCAAGGGTTGCTGCGGCCGCAGCCAGGGGCCTTTCACGGAAAATCTATCCCGAATTTGCTCTTGTTGTCAACATGAAAGTTGTAGCTCTCTGAAAGAGCTTTCCAACGCATGGTCATAATAGTTAATCGGACAACTGAGGCATCCAGAAAGTGCAAAACAAGTTCAGCATGTCTGGCGACAACTTCTGCAGACCTGTTCTTCGTTTAGGCTCGCTCCTTCTTCTCAGGACCTCTTGGGATCTTCATGTAAGCTTCGTCGATCAACTAGAAATTCTCATCTAATGCGTTATCAACCCATGTCTCCTCCTCGGATCCACGATTACCTGAAATAATCAATGAAAGCATGTAGATTCCGACTCCAACCACATAGAGAACAAATATGCAAATTATACTTAAACCATGCATGATATGCATCATAACTAAGCTAAATGCAACATATTATAACTCTCTCAATGCATGCTATCACAACTACTATGAGGAGGAGATTGTCGAGGACCATGTAATTTCAAGCGAAGTGGAGGAGGACCAGCCGTTTGAGCCCAATGGAGAAATCGACACCATAGAGTTTGACGACGTACTCTGCTGATAGGGTTTATTTTAGTCATGTTTTAAGTATAGATTTGCATATTAGTTTAGAGCATTTTTACATATTTTATAGCTTAATTTATATTATATGGTTTTCGGAGTCTACACTAGTGTTTTTATATATTTCAGGTATTTTCGGACTAAATCGTATGAATTCGGAGATTGATGACAATTTATGAGATTGTTTTGCGAATTGTAAAGTAAGATGGGCTGGCTCATATCGATTCACGTACGGCCCGATGCATCAACTTGTGAGTTCGGACTGTGCATGGCGGAGGGAGCCCACACACGGATGCAAGAGCTGCTTGTTACTACTTTTGTCATTTGCCGTTAGTTTCATTACAAGTTAGATTAAGATAAATTATATATTATATATATTAGGATAGAATAGAATTAGGTATATTAAATATATTATTATTATCGTAGTAGATAGAGATTAGGATATTAGCACTATATATTTACATTCATACGGCAATAAAGGGGCTGTGTACACGCCGACTTTAGTTTCCACTCTTAACCCTAATTACTTTGTTTTATTTTTATGGAGATCTAAACTCTCCCTTTCTGTCTACAATTTGAAGCTTTATTTGGATTAGTTGTGAGTTTCTAATTCTTGTTTCTTATTTCCAATATTGAATGTTTCGACTTCTTTGTTCTTGAATGATTGATTGTTTTATTTTATCTTGTCTGATCAACTTGGTAGAATCAATTCAATTGGTAGGGTTTCGTAGATTCTTGATTGTGAACCCTAACCCAAGTGGCAAACTAATCCCTTTAGGGCTGATTGAACTAATTGGATGGGTAGGAAGTTGGATGTGTTGTTAAATCCTTCTTTAGGGACTGCAAATACCTTGGTAAATCTCTGGTCTTAAAGCTATCAATTGGGTTAAATCCTTCTTTAAGGACTCTTCAATTGATAAGAGTTTCTAGGACTGATTGGACTAGTAACTATATTAGGTCGGGACAAGGGCATTCATAGGAATCATAAAAGAACAAGAGGAAGTTACAATATCAATTCAACCAAATAAAGTGGATAGTTGTAGGTAGAACGATTTTCTCTAAATTGCTTTGCATTAATTTGTTTATAGTTTATTTTATTTTCTTTCTTATTTTCACCAACCAAAAACCCCCCGTTTCATTTTAATTGGTAAATAAACTTAACTTAGGAATAACTTGGTTCTCTGTGGGATCGACTCGTGCTTACCACACTACATTAATTAGGTAGGTTCGAATTTATTTTGATACGGTTCACGCGACTAAAAACCGTCCATCATCTGCCTTGTCAATCGGTGCGACCTACACATTCAGGAGTCTCTAATGGCTGATCAAAGGGAGAACATCTTCCACACCAAGTGTGTTGTTCGCGAGGCTACCTTAAGCGTCATCATCGACGGTGGGAGTTGTTGCAATCTCATCAATGAAAAGGTAGTGGATTTCCTCCATTTAACTACAACTCCTAGAGCTACTCACTATGGTTTAAATGGCATTAATGATGATGGATCTGATATAATGGTCACAAAACAATGTTTAGTTTTTTTTTCTATTGGATCATATCATGATAAAGTGTTATGTGATGTTGCTCGAATGGATTGTAGTCATATCTTGTTAGGTCGTCCTTGGTTATATGATCGTTCTGTTATTCATGATGGTCGTGCGAATACATATGCCTTCACCTTTGATGGGAGGAGAGTTACTCTCCTACCCCTTTCGCCTCAAGCTGTTTTGAAGAAACAGGTTTGCAAGAAACAACAGCAAGACGCTCAGAAGGAGGCTCAGAGGAAGGACCGACTGCACACACCATCCCCGTGGCCAGCACTGCCGTGCCCGCGGCCCCCACCCCCGCACCCGTGGCCCCTTCGGCGCCAGCCTCTTCCCACTCGGTATCAACACCTCCCTCCCCTTCTTCCCTCAAGGGCTCTGTTGAACGCCGCTCCCTGGTCTCTCAACCACAGAAAGAGACCGTCACCTAGAATGCACATCAACCTCACATCCTATTGGTAATGAAAGAGGTATTGTTAAATGTTGTGGATTTCAGTCATATTCCTGCACCTATTTCTGCTCTGCTGCAGGATTATCTAGATGTCCTTCTAGCTGATCTACCACAAGGATTACCACATATTCGACGGATTGAGCATCATATTGACTTCGTCCCTAGCGCAACCTTAGCCAATCGCGCCGCCTATAGAGCTAGTCCTGAGGAAACAAAGGAGCTTCAACGCCAAGTCACGGAGCTGATAGATAAGAGCTTTGTGCGAGAAAGCCTCTCCCCTGCACCGTGCCTACCATCTTGGTTCCAAAGAAGGATGGTTCATGGCGCATGTGTGTTGATTTTCGTGCAATTAACCCAATAACGGTTAAGTATCGTCACCCTATTCCTCGTCTAAATGATATGCTTGATGAACTTCATAGTGCTTGTATTTTCTCTAAAATTGACCTTAGAAGTGGATATTATCAAATTAGGATGAAAGAGGGTGATGAATGGAAAACGGCTTTTAAAACTAAGTATGGCTTATATGAATGGTTAGTAATGCCTTTTGGTTTAACAAATGCTCCTTCTACTTTTATGAGGCTTATGAACCATGTGCTTAGACGTTACTTAGGGAAACTTGTCGTTGTCTATTTTGACGATATATTAATCTATAGTAAGAACCTGCATGATCACCTTAGTCATTTAAAATTGGTATTTGATTGTCTTAGGAAAGAGAAACTATATGCCAATTTAAAGAAATGTTCTTTTGCTTCCGAGTCTACCATTTTCCTTGGTTTTTTGTAGTGTTTGCAACTGGACTGAAGGTGGATGAGGAGAAGGTTCACGCTATACATGAGTGGTCCCAGCCGCAGACTCCTACACACATCCGCTCATTTATGGGCCTTGCTGGCTTCTATCGAAGCTTCGTTAAGGATTTCAGCACTGTTGCCGCCCCCCTCCATGAGTTGACCAAGAAGGATGTGACATTTCGCTGGACTGACGCACATCAGAGGGCATTGGATGCTCTGAACGATCGCCTCACCCATGCCCCAGTGCTGCAACTACCCGACATCCAACAACCTTTTGAACTCGAGTGTGATGCTTCTAGCACTGGCATAGGTGGAGTTCTGCTTCAAAATAGGCGCCCCATTGCCTATTTTAGCGAAAAGTTGGGCCCCGTTGAGCTCAACTATTCTACCTACGACAAGGAGCTCTTCACACTTATCAGATGCTTACAGACATGGCAGCACTGCCTCTGGCCTAAGGAGTTTGTGATTCATTCGGATCATGAAGCTCTAAAGTACCTCAAAGGACAAGCAGTGCTCAGCAGGCGACTTGCTCGATGGGTGGAGTTTCTGGAGTCCTTTTCCTATGTAGTTCACCACAAGAAGGGAAAGGATAATGTGGTAGCAGACACGCTATCACGCAGGTATATCCTCCTAAACCATATGGATGCACATGTTTTGGGTTTTGCTTTAATAATGGAACTGTATGCTTCTGATAGTCTCTTTAAACATATATATGCTCAATGTGTGTCAAAAGGTGAAGTTGATTCATATTTTCTTGATAATGGTTATTTGTTTAAGATGGGCAAGCTTTGTATCCCATCTTCTTCTATTCGACGATTACTTACACAAGAAATTCATGAGTCTAGAGGACATGGGGGTTTCGAAAAAACCATTGCTAGACTTAAGGAACATTAATTTTAGCCTAAAATGTCTAATTATGTGCTAAGATTTGTCAAAACTTGTGTATCTTGTGCTGAGGCTAAATTGAAAGCCAATTCTAATGGTCTATATCAACCTTTGCCTATTGCTAATGCACCCAAGGAAGATGTTTCTATGGATTTTATTGTAGGATTACGTAGAACTTCTAAGGGTCGTGATGCTATCTTTGTTTTTGTAGATAGATTTTCAAAAATGGCTCATTTCACTCCATGTCACAAAACTGATGACGCTATTCATGTTGCACACTTATTCTTTAAAGATGTTGTTTGGTTACATGGATTGCCTTTGTCTATAGTTTTTTATCGTGACTCTAAATTCTTAAGCTGTTTTTAGAACTCTTGGGGCTCTCCTTAGAGTCATGCTGTGAACTAACCTCCGGATGTGGGAAGAATGCCTACCATTTGTGGAATTTGCTTATAACAGAGATAGGCACTCTGCAACAAAGCAAACCCCCTTCGAAATTGTTTATGGCCGAAAACCACTTACTCCAGTGGACACGATGTCTCGGCCACTCAAGGAAAAAAAGAGCATGGCTGCAGCTAAGCAAGTGGACTTCGTCAAGCGCTTGCATGAGCGTAACAAGGCGCAACTGGAAAGAAAGACTGCGCAATACAAGGCCGCGAAGGACAAGCATCGCAAGGGTGTGCAGTTCAATGTTGGTGATCTGGTATGGCTGCATCACCGGAAGAAAAGGACCATTCAGAGTTGTTCAGAAGATGGGTCCTAATGCATACAAGCTGGATCTCCCTACCGATAAGTACAGCGTCCATTCTACATTCAACGTCGCCGATCTATCCTTGTTCGTGCCTGATGAGGACTCTGACGACGATTTGAGGACAAATCGAAGTCAAGTGGAGGAGAATGATGGAGTGCAATTATCGAAGACTCTTGGTGACATTGAGGACAATATGAAGGTTCCATTCGATGGCTCTATCACTCGTGCAAGGGGAAAGAAGATTCAATATGCAACCAAAGCCCTTCTTGTCCATTACCAACGAACGATGGAGCAAGGTTTCAGGCCACCCTGGATCACTTGGCTCAAAGCTACTCCACCAACACAAGAAATGAGCTTCCGTCCTCAAACAAAGCTCATGCAGACTCTACAACACCCTCCTTGAAGACACCCTTCGGCATGCCTTCGGTACACACTCGGAATGGCTATGTCGAGTGTTTCCATATGTGTGTCGAGTGGTCCTTGGTCGAGTCCTATGTGTTGGGCCGAGTTAGTTTATTCCATTAATTAATTAGTGTTATTTTATGTAAGTAGAATTAATAAGTTACAAGGATTTTATCTCTTCTAGATTAATTCTTATACACCAAGTTATTCAATTTCTATCTTATTTATGAATTACTTATCTTAGGATTGTTTTAATTATCTTTAAATAAATCAGATCTATCCAAACCCCTTTCCTTTGCAAGGAAGGATTAGTTAGATCTTCCATAGCTTTTCTATTTAAACATACACATGTACTTTGAATTAATTAGATTGAAGAGAATTGAGGAACCCCTTTATTGATTAAAGGGTTCTTCGATTTCAATCCCAAAAGCTATCTTGCTCTTGTGATCTATGTTACAATTGGCCAACACAATCACCATCCCCATCGAGTTCTTGATCTACCAAAACCCTAAGCCAAACACAACCCAATTCGTTGCATCAAGGATGAAGGCCTAAGGCGCAAAGGCTTCGGCTTCGGGCTCCTCGACGCTAGGCGCCTGGCGCTCTCGCTCTGCGTCCTCGACTTCGCTCTGCGTCCTAGACTCCGCTAGCAGCAAGCGCGTCCCCATCCGGCACCATCGGAGCCTTCGCGCCCTCGCTCTGCTACTCGCCTTCGCTCTCGCTCGCCAACGCTCTAGCTTCCAGCGACGCAAACCCAGGAAGCCTGCATCCCTTGGCACTCCCGCACACCCTGAGGCTCCGCGCCTGTGTGCCCAAGACCCTCCGTGAGCGCTGCTGCTTTTCTCGCTTTCCCTTTCGTCGCTTTAGTTTTGTTCAAATTGTCTGAGTCTTTTTCTGTCGCTATAATTAGTTTACTTAATTAGTTTATTTAATTGTTCAATCAGGAGATATTGGAAGAGCATTGCAAGAACAGGCAAATATACGGTGTGGTTCTTGATCTTGAGCCCATAGGAAAAGGATCTGGTATCCCAAACGTATCACTAAGTATCCGGGGCCATTCATTACACCCATGTTTGCGACTCGCGAGAAGGCAGTGCTGAGGTTAGAGAGGTAAAAGCATAATATTGAGAAAAGCATTGAGCGAATGAGCGAAAGGTGAGAAATCGAAGGAAGAAGGAATGTGGTACGAAAATTTGGGAAAGTACTCCATTTCACCGGATCATTAGCGCCACGTGGCCAAAATACATCCCACCTTTAGCCTTTTACCAATCTACTCCTGATTGAGCTTAAATTAAAATCCTCTTGATTATTAATGCTTTGTCACTTATGAATTGTTTTCCATAACCCTCCTTTTGTGAGTAGATGTTGCTTTTTATAGTTTATGATTATTAGCCAAATTATGGAGTCTACACTAGTTTTTGTTTAATTTCGCAGAAATCGGACGCACTTTGGAGCTTAAAGGAAAGTCATGAAGAAGTTAAGGATGGTGCAGCTGGAGAAAATGTCATTTTCGTCATTCATCATTCTGAATAAAGTTTTGATGTCTTCATGAAAGTTGTAGCCCTCGAAAAGAGCTTTCCAACACATGCTCATATGTGTCAATCGAACGAATGAGGACTCCGGAAATTGCTTTTCAAGAACAGAGCAGAATGCTAAGAGCTGACAATTCTACTCGACGTCGATCACTTCAAATCGAAGTCGAGTACTCCATAGCCCAGAATTCCACACGGAGTCGATCAAACCACTCGAGAGCTCAAAGCTACTCGACGTCAAGTACACCTACTCGAAGTCGAGTACACATCGACTGCCCAGATGATGCCCGAGCTCCAGTGCAACCCAGAAGGAGAAAATGCTAGTGGACGTCGAGTACATCTACTCGTTGTCGAGTACAATCCAGATGAGTCCGAGTCCAAGATCGAGTTGTGTCCAAGAAGATAGAGTTACTTGCAATCCAAGAGATGTGGAATTCTATCCATCCACATATGAAGATCTATCAAGTCAAGAGGAATCTATCCACATTAGTCCTAGTTTCCTTTAGAGATTTATTTCCTTTATCATAATATTTTATCTTCTGTTATTAGACATAAAGTTTTAGATTTAGATACAGTTGTTCCTTCCTAACATAGCTACATGGAACACTACAAATAAGGCTTTAGGGGTTGGATTTTAGGATCATCCAAGCCAAGCCACAAGAGAACACATAGATAGAGATAGAGATAGTGAGTAGGAGAGAGAAAGCTAAGGCCGAGTGGAGTTGGAGAAATGGAGAGACGTTTTGGCTTCGTTCGGTTGTATGTTTTATTTTTAGTTCATTAATGCAATTTATTTCCCATAAATTATTGATGAGTTTATTCATGATGAGAAGCGAGTAGTCCCCCAACTTCTAGGGTTGGGGTGAGCCCGACGGTAGCCATGTAAGGTAATGCGAAAAGGTACAATCTTTTGATGCGATTTCATCTTCTGTCCCTACGAGCATGATTCTTTTGCGAAAGTTGAAGGAGATCCTTGTTTGTGTTATTGAAGCGAAAGTGATCTTAATGCAACTTGGATTAATTATGTGAAAAGGGCTTAGTAATAATTAGGGTTTATGCGAAAGCCTCTATTTTCCTATTTGTTCATAACGACAGTTATTTGATGAAAATGTATGATCTTTTATACCTTATGCATTATTTTACATGGTTATCGTTGTGGTGTTGAAACCCTGATCTTGGAAGTGTTTTAGTTTATTGATTTCATTCACCAGTTTCGTGTTTGCCTTCGTTTTTATGCAATTTAAAGTTTCGAATTTTGTTTCTATTTTTGCTCGAAATCGACCAGATCTAGTCGACGTCGAGTAGGGTTTACTCGATATTGCTTGTTTTGCTTTCGTTTTCATTTCTGTTTGCATTTTTACCCGACTGAGTGGTCGACGTCGAGGACACCGGGTCGACGTCGAGTACTTTCTGAGTCTATTTTGTGCTATGTTTTGGAACTGAGAAGGCGGGCACTGACACGCTTCCTCGTGGATCGATCCTGACTGCCTTCTACTACAACGGGAGGAAGTCTTGTATTTATTTGCTGAGACAGGGAGTTAGTTTGCTTTATATTTTATTTATATTTCATACTTGACACATCCTCCTGCAACAACAGCCTTCCTTACAAAGCCTTGTATGTAGCCATGTTGATCGACGCATGGTAGCTGTTGTCTTCTGAAAACTCCACCAGCGGTAGTTACTTGACCCAGTGATTACCCCAATCCAAGACGCACGATCTCAACATATCTTCCAAAGTCTGAATCGTCCTCTCGCTCTAGCCATCGGTGTGTGGATGAGAAGCCGTGCTAAAGCACGATCTAGTGTCTAGACTCTCCTGAACCTGCTGCCAAAATCTCAATGTGAAGCATTCATCTCGGTCGGATACGATTCTCTCTAGTACTACATTAAGCCTCACGATTAGGCGAATGAACTCGTCTACTAACTTCGATGCTGGCCATGTCTCCTGAATCGCTATGGAGTGGGCCGACTTGGTCAACCCATCGACCACGACCTAAAGGGCATCGAATCCCCTGACGTCTTGCCTCAGCCCAGTGACGAAATCCATAGAAATGTCCGTCCACATTCACTCGGGAACTAGAAGTGACAGGACGGGTCCTCCCGCCTCTGGTGATCAATCTGAACCTATTGACAAACCTTACATCTATCCACGAACTCTGTGATGTCTGTTTTCATCCTCTGCCAACAATAACTCCTCGGGTCTTAATACATTTTATTCGTCCCTAGATGGACAAAATAAGGGGTGGAGTGAGCCTCCTGAATGATCATCGATCCACCTCGGGTCTGACATCGACGGAACTACAACTCTGCGCTGAAAAGTCAGCATCCCGTCCGCTCTCTCAACAAGCTCCTTGAATCTGCCTTGAGCCATCCCCTCCCTCAGAACTGTAACCTCGGAACAATATGCCTGACCTTGCCGAATCTCCGCTGACAACTTTGCCTGCACCTCCAAGAATTACAACTGTCTGCGATCCTGCTGAGTCCATACCTCAAGTCAGCATCTCATCAGATCCCTCGACAAATTCCGTTGAGTTGTACGCCTCTCAACTGCCACCTTCTGGTGAGTCTTCTTACTCAACGCATGCATCTGCCACCACATTGGCCTTCCCTGGGTGATAGACTATGTCCAAGTCATAGTCCTTCAGAAACTCTAGCCATCGTCGCTAACGCATGTTGAGCTCCTTCTCCATGAATATATACTTCAAGCTCTTATGATATTCCATCACCTTGCAAGAAGTACCGTATAGGTAATGCTTCCAGATCTTCAGAGCGTGAACCACGGCTGCTATCTCCAAATCATGGATGGGGTAAGACACCTCGGCAGGCTTGAACTGGTGTGAAGCATAAGCGATCACCTGGTCTCTCTGATGCAGAGCACAACCCCAGTCGGAGTGTGAAGTGTCTATGTAGATAACGAAGTCCTATGTCCCATCTAGCAAAGCTAACACTAGAGCGATCGTTAGCTTCTGCTTCAGAAACTCAAAACTGGCCTGACAATCTGGACTCCAATCGAAGGGAACATTCTTCTTCAACAGCTACGTCATCGGTCGCGCGATACTCAAGAAACCCTAGACGAACCTCCGGTAATAACTGGCCAATCCTAGAAACGAGCGGATATCCCTGACATTTTTGGGCACCTCCCAAGAAACGATGGCGCCAATCTTTGCCGGATCAATGGAAACTCCCTTAGCTGAAATCACGTGGGCCCAAGAATGTCACCTCAGTAAGCTAGAACTGACACTTGTTGTACTTCCCATATAGCTGATGCTTCCTCAGCGTCTCAAGCACAATCTTCAAATGCTTCTCGTTCTCCCCTCTACTCCTCGTGTAGACCAAGATATCATCGATGAAGACGACGACGAATCTATCTAAGAAATCGATGAACACACTGTTCATGAGCTCCATGAATGCAACTGGTGCATTGGCCAGCCCAAACGACATGACCACGAACTCGTAGTGTCCATAGTGAGTCAGGAAAGCGGTCTTCTAAACATCCTTTAGCTTCACTCGCAGCTGGTGATAACCCGATCTCGAGTCAATCTTCGAGAAGACGACAGCGCTCTGTAGCTGATCCATAAGATCATCGATCCTGGGAAGAGGGTAACTGTTCTTCAACGTCGCCTGGTTCAGCTCCCGATAGTCGATACACAAGCTCAACGACCCATCCTTCTTCTTGACAAATAGCACTTGCGCTCCCTCACGGGAGGGAAACTTGTCGTTAATCCGTCAAAGTAATACTCAAACCTAGACATGGCCACGGGTCACGGGTCGAGCGGGTCAACCCGTGACCTGCCGAGTTGGTGACCCGCTGGGTCGGTGACCCGACGGGTCAGGGTCAACGGGTCCGAGGGTCGACTCGGGTTGAGGGTCAGGGTTAGGGTCGGGGAAAAGATAACCCGTGACCCGACGGGTCGAACCGGTTCGACCCGCCTGGTCAACCCGCCATTTTAATTTTTTTTTTTTAAAAATGTATTTTTAATAAAATAAATTTAAAATTATTATGTAAATTATATAAATTATTCTTAGAATAATTCATAATATTACATAAACTAATATGAAATGGCAATTTGAGATAAATGAACCCCATGCTTCTAATTTTATAGACTTAGCACCCTTCCCCCTTTCCTCTAGTTTTCAATGTGGGACAAGAACAAGGGTAGAAACTACATTATGTCTTCAATCTCTACCATTCGGTTTTTTCATTTCAATCCATACTTATAAATTTTTGTCATATACAAACACTAGTACTACACTTTATATAAATATTATTTAAAAAAAAATACCTATCAATTATGAAAGAAATAACAAACGGGTAACAAGAAAGTGTGAAGTTCAACAAAATACCTTAAACATTTGTGTTATTTGGTGGATCCACTATTAAATCATTCTATATGATACTAAGTTAGGAGTCTTTATGATATAATTTCAAATAATCCAAATATTGTTATTGATAAAGCCGTTACACTTGTATAGTATCCTTAATGTCGAGTTTTCGTTTATTTTCAAAATCATATAGAACTTCGGATTTTCAAACACAAGAATGAAATATAATATTGGCAATGCTTTTTCAATGTGTATTTTCATGTCATAACAAGCAACCTAAGTATGTAATTCTAATAACATCATCATTAAGTGTATACACAACATGTGGCTAATTCGACTTTAAACGAGAAAGTTTAAAATATCAATTTGAAGATGAACCTAGATTTGAAATCATTGATCAACAAATTAACATAATAATGCAAGTAAAATAAAATACTTATGATTGATTAATGGATCAACACAACTATCAATTAAATTAAATAGAAAGATTAATCCAACGTAACTTGATATATTGTATCATGATGTTTCATCACCAAGTGTTATTCATTTCATTAAATTCTAAGAGGTAAACACTTTAATTATATTATATGTTACATCATATAATCCAAATACTTAAATTACATTATATTCCACCATATAATCCAAAGACTTTAATTACATTACATTTTACATCATATAATTTGATTCGTCGAAACATCAATTTCTCACATTTTCTTTCATATCTCATATTTCTGTCCCACATCGAAAGTGGGCTATATACCTCTATTTTCTCTATATATAGATCCTCATACCCTACTTGTCATTCCAACAATCCAATATTTTCTTTCCCACATCTAAAGTGTGATGAAATGATGGGAATGGAATGAAGATATATATATATATATATATATATATATATATATATATATATATATATATATATATATATATCTTCCCACATACCATGTTTTGTCAACCTTAAATCTTTCCATTTCGAAAGTGTGGTGAAATACTTGAGTTGAGTTTTATTTTGGGTTTAAAACAGTTTTTTTTTTAAAAAAAAAATGGTTGACCCGACGGGTCGACCCACAAAACCCGTTGGGTACCCGATTTGGTGCAACGTGGCCAACCCGGCAGTCTGACCCGCCGGGTCACCTAACCCGTCGACCCGGCCGAACCACGGGTCAGGGTTAGGGTCACCCTCCCCGGGTTGTCGACCCGGCGGGTCCACGGGTCGGACCCGTGGCCACGTCTACTCAAACCTATAACTAGTACATCAATAAGTAGGAGGTCGATCCATAGGAAAATTTGTTGCTCAATTGTGATTTAAGTACCAATTAAAGTAACCAAAAGGGGGGGGGGGGGTTGAGTGTGAAAGATCCGCCTTTTCTCAAAACGGATTGATGAAAGCAAGAGTAAATGATTTTGGTTTAAACAATTATGAGAAGCAGTTCTACCTACAATTTTCCACTTTATTTGGTTTGAAACGATTCTTGTAACTTCATCTCGTCCTTTTAAGTTTCCTATGAATGCTCTTGTCCCGACCTAATATAGTTACTAGTCCAACCAGTCCTAGCAACCCTTATCAATCGAACAATCCGTAAAGAAGGATTTAACCCATTGATAACTTTAAGTCCAAAGATTAGCCAAGGTATTTGCAATCCCTAAAGAGGGATTTAACAACACAATCAACTTCCTACTTATTCATTTAGTTCAACCACCTCTAAAGGAACATGTTTGCTACTTGGGTTATGGTTCACAACCAGGAATCTACAAAACCCTAGCAATTGAATCGATCTAACAAGTTGGCCGGACAAGATAGAACAAAACAATCAAACATTCAAGCACAAGGAAGTCAAAGCATTCAAATAAGGAATTAAGGAACGAGAATTAGAAACTCACAATCAGTCCAAATAAAGCTTCAAACTGTAGGCAGAACAGATGAGTTTAGTTCCACATGGAAAACATCGCTCAATCTCTAATTGTCTGATAGAACGTGGAATAGAATAGAAGTAATTGAAAACTAATAATATTTGGCCTTAAAAGGTCTAAGACGAACCACAAAAAGAAATAACAAACTAGGGTTTCAATAAAATAAAACACGGTGCACCGGTGACAAATGTGTTGTGGCCGTTGCAAGCGGGTGTTTCCATACATGCTGCGCCATCCTCTTGCGGCGGCCACTTCTGCGGGTGCAGCAATGTGCTACGGTCGCAGCATATCTAGCTGCCAATTCCTCTTGTCCAAACCGTGAGCAACTCCAATTTCTTCTTTCTTTCTTTTCTTCGATTTTTTCTTCCTTCTAATGTCATTTGCATCTCCAAATGGTATTCAGATTCAATCTACAAAATAATCACAAATTCGCACAAAATCCGAATTCTTCCGAAATAATCACAAGATGCAATTTAACTACAAATTACGAACATAATGCAATCTAACTAGCCTAAAAATGCCTATAATGCCTATCTAAGATATGCATTATCAAATTCCCCCACACTTAACCTTTGCTTGTCCTCAAGCAATGATAGAATGAACATGAATCAATGCATCCCACAAGAAATCCCTTTAAGTCTCAACCCAGCGCACTATGGGCGGTGGGTTGGTAAGCGAAAGGTGCTGCGGGACCGGATGAGCCGCGGGCTCAGGTGAGGCGGCGGGATCTCGAGAGGGGGTAATGGTGATAGAGATGAGGGGTTAGATCCGGCGATGGGTGGCTCGCAGTGGTCGGTTGCGGCGAGGGTGTGGGTCCGGCGATGGTGAGACGGATCGATGATGATGGGAGGTTGAAGAAGAAAATGGTGGGGTTTAGCTTTGAGAGTGGCGGCAGGCATAGAGAGAGAGAGAGAGAGAGAGAGAGAGAGAGAGAGAGAGAGAGAGAGGAGTGTGTGGTCCTCATTTTTTTGTTTTTGAACTCTGAAAAATGGCAAAAGGGTCACTTGGAGATGATGCAGCGGCCGTTGCATGACGCTGCAACCGCTGCATAGGCTTATTGTTGCGGGTGGGGTGTTGCTGCGGCAAAAGGGTCATGTGGTATACTGCGGCCGCGACATATGATGCAGTAGCAGCTTTATCTTCGTTTCCCCTTTGTCTCGACTTCCCACTTTGCTTCTTCATGAGTTGTTAGTAAAATTTTCAAGCAAAACAAAAGTAGAACGACAAGAAAAACTACCTAAGGATGATTAAATGAAAAAGAAAGAGAGAACTTACCTCGGGTTGCCTCCCGAGAAGCGCCTTTGTTTCAAGTCGTTGGCTTGACGTAATGGCTCTTGAGTGGCCTAATTGGTTGGTTAAGCAAGCACCAACTCCTCTTCTTCGTTCTGTGGGATGTTCTCAAAGTATGGCTTAACTCTATGACCATTGACCTTAAAGAGCTCATGAGACTTAAGGTCATGGAGTTCGATTGCTCCACGAGGGAATATCCTTGAGATGGTGTACGGTCCTTCCCACCTTGATCTAAGCTTTCCAGGGAAGAGTTTCAGGCGCGATTTGTATAGAAGAACTTTGTGTCATATCTTTAGCTCTTTCCGCAGGATGTGTTTATCATGCCAAGCCTTTGTCTTCTCCTTATAGATTAGTGCATTGTCATAGGCATCTAGACCCAATTCCTCCAGCTCTTGCAATTGAAGCTTCCTGAACTCACCTACTTCATCCAACCTCATATTGCAATTCTTTACAGCCCAGTATGCCTTATGCTGAAGTTCCACAAGGAGATGACATGCCTTTCTAAAGAAAATTCGATAAGGGGACACACCAATGGGAGTCTTATAGGCCGTCTGATAGGCCCACAAAGCATCGTTCAGTCTTAGACTCCAATCCTTTCAGTTATGTGCCACTGTTTTGTCCGAAATGGTCTTAATCTCCCGATTTGATATCTCCGCTTGACCATTGGTCTGAGGATGATAGATTGTGGACACTCTCTGCGTGACATGATATTTTTTTAACAGGGCAGTTACAATCCTATTACAGAAATGTGTCCCTATGTCACTAATTAAAGCCTTAGGCACCCAAATCTTGCGAAAATTGTGTCCTTTAGAAAATCTGCAACAACTTTGGAATCATCATTTTTGGTGACCTTTGCCTCACTCCACTTGGAGATATAGATCTTTCCAAAGGAACTAGGGAAGGGACCCCAGAAAATCAATACCCCAAACATAAAAAAATTTCACAAAATATGACAGTGGTTTGTGGCATTTCAATCCTAGCAGATATGTTCCCAACCTTTTGACATCTATTACAAGATTTACATAAAGCACTAGCATCCCTAGACAAGTGAGGCCAAAAGAAACCTGCTTCTAAAACTTTCCTAGCAATCTTTTGAGGACCAAAGTGGCCGCCACATTCATGAGCATGACAAAAGGTAAGGACAGATTGTACCTCATTGTCTGGCAGACACCTCCTAATTACTTTATCAACACAATGTTTCCACAGGTAGGGGTCATCCGAAACATAAAAGCGAGAGTCAAGGCAAATCTTGTCCTTCTGAGCTTTCGAAAAAGTAGGTGGAAATTCTCTCGTGACCAAGAAATTCACCACATTGGCAAAACAAGGTCGAGGAGTATGAACACCCATCAACAATTCAGGAGAATAGGGACTTACCTCGTCGAGAGGAAACAAAGGTGGCGACTGAGCAACAGGCGGCGGCCGTGGAATGAGGGCTGCGGCTGCTGCATCAGTGGAGTGCTGCGGCCGCAGCTTTCTCCGTAGCGTCCAGCTGCAGTTTACATAAGTATCTATGAAAAAAAGATTATCATCAGGGAACTCACCGTGAATGATTATTTGATCGTCCGACTTGTCCTCTCCTTGGACAAGTCTGCTGAGGTGGTCCGCTGCTAAGTTTTCTGCACCTTTCTTATCTTTAATTTTGATATCAAATTCGCTCAAGAGCAAGATCCATCAAATCAATCTAGGTTTCACTTCTTTCTTAGTTAATAAATAGCGAAGAGTAGCGTGATCAGTGAAGACAATTACCTTAGCTCCTATGAGCTAGGAGCGAAACTTCTCCATTGCAAAGACCACGACCAGAAGTTCTTTCTCAGTGGTTGAGTAGTTCCTTTGCGCTCCATTTAGATTCATGGAGGAATAGTATATGACATGAGAACTCCTTTCTTCCTTCTGTCCCAAGACAGCACCCACTGTATAGTCGCTAGCATCACACATAATCTCAAAGGGTTGGGACCATATGGGTGCCTGAATTATAAGGGCGCTTGTCAGGCAACCTTTTAGCTTATCAAAGGCTGCCCTGCACCTATCATCAAAGTCAAAAGCTACTTCCTTCTTGATTAAATCACAATGAGGTGCAGAAATCTTAGAAAAATCCGTAATAAACCTGCGATAGAACCCTGCATGGCCAAAAAAAGAACGAATCTCGCGTACATTGGTTGGGTAAGGCAGAGACTGAATGACATCAATCTTAGCCTTGTCCCCCTTAAGACCCCTGCTAGACACAATATGACCCAAAACAATGCCTTGCTCAACCATGAAATGACACTTTTCAGAGTTAAGAACTAAGTTGGTGTCTACACACCGCCTAACTACAAGTGACAAATGGTGCAAGCAAGTATCAAAGTCATCTCCATGCACAGTAAAGTCATCCATGAATACCTCTATAAAGTGCTCTACATACTCAGAAAATATGCTTACCATACACTGTTGGAAGGTCCCAGGTGCGTTACATAACCCAAAAGGCATTCTGCGATATGCAAAAGTGCCAAAGGGGCATGTAAATGTCGTTTTCTCTTGATCATCCGGTGCTATGGGTACCTGAAAAATATCCTGAGTAGCCATCTAAGAAGGAATAGAAAGAGCGACCGGCAAGGCGCTCAAGCATTTGGTCAGTAAAGCGTAAAGGAAAGTGGTTTTTGCGAGTTACCGCATTCTACTTACGATAATCAATACGGACCCTCCATCCAGTTTGAGCCCTGCTAGGGACCAACTTACCATCCTGATTCTCAACGACAGTGATACTCCTCTTCTTAGGAATAACCTGAGTGGGACTCACCCACTTGCTATCAAATATGGGAAAGATCATACATGCTTGAAGTAGCTTCAACATCTACTTCTTTATCACTTCCACCATCGGCGGGTTGAGTCTCCACTGAGGTTGTCTAGATGTTTTGGCATTATCTTCCAGATTTGTTCTATGCATGTAGAGGGTAGGACTGGTGCCCTTAATGTCTGCGATCGTCCATCCTAACGCCTCCTTGTTCTCCTTCAGAACAATCACCAATCGCTCCTCCTGCTCAAAAGTGAGTTTGTTAGAAATAATGACAGGCAAAGTATCATTCTCACCAAGAAAAGCATATTTAAGGTGACTAGGGAGTTGTTTCAATTTGATATCAGGCGCATGGACAATGGATGGGAGAAGCTTTTCAGTTGGCATGGTCAGCTCAATGCGTTCTCCCCTTGGTGACACATAGGTGGGAGATCGATGGTCTAAAGCCGATATGGCCTCCTGTAGATTAGATGACAAAGCATAATCTCTAAAAATTTCATCTGTAAGAGCCTGTAAGGCGACCTCCATCTCATCAACACATTTCAAATCAAAGCAATCTTGTGGCATAGTATCGTTGACATCCATAAAGCACAAAGAAGGATCATCAGTTGGAAATTTCATGGAATCATAGATATTATATTCAACTCATTGACCATCAAATTCAATAGTAAGGGATCCTAAATAGACATCTATCTTGGTCATAGCAGTTTTCAGAAAAGGTCTGCCCAACAGAATAGGGCCTTCATTGTTACCAGGACCCATATCAATCACAAAGAAGTCAGGAAGGAATATAAAGTTGTCAACCATAACCAAGATATCCTCAACAATCCCTTTCGGGTAGATAGTAGATTGATCAATAAGTTGAATTACTACCCGAATATGATTCAGAGGTCCCAAATCCCAAGGCATGATAAACATGAGAAGGCAAGACATTAATAGATGCTCCTAGATCTAACATGACTTTGTCAAATTTAGTATCAACTATCACATATGGAATTGCAAACATACCAAGATCACTACACTTCTCAGGCAAACGCTTCTAAAACACAGCAGTGACATGTTCGCTTACCTTTACCTTTTGCTTACCTTTTAGCTTCTGGTTCCGCTTGATAGTGCAAGGTTCCTTAAAAAATTTAGCATATTCTTGGAATGCTTTTAATCAAATTAAGCAAAGGAATGTTTACCTCGCACTTACTAAACGTTTCGAAGATCTCCTTATCGTTCTCATACCTTCGTGTATCCTTCAGGGCTTCCGGAAAGGGTGGGACAGGCTTCGGAGTCTCCAAAGGTAAAGAAGAAGAAGGAGGAGGAGGAGAGGAAGAAGAAGAAGGTAAAGAAGAAGAAGAAGAAGAGGAAGGAACAGAAAGCGTACTTGGGGTCCCGGCTGGGGCCGCGGCTGCGGGCACAGCATTGTGTTGCGGCCGCTGCTCCTTTGGTGTGCCGCGGCCACGACATGTGTGCTACGTCCACCGCACCGTGCATTTCCCATCCTCTTCTAATGTTTTTATCTCCTCGTCCATGATTTCCTCGTCGTCCTTAACCCTTTCATCATCCATATTAGGTGTGGCAATTAGTTCCTTGCCACTCCTAAGTGTTACAACGCTAACGTTCTCCTTAGGATTCGCAATCGTTTGCGATGGAAGCTTCCCTGAATCTTTTTCCTCCTTCGCACTTAAGACTTGAATGAGCTGACTCATTTGATTCTCCATATTCGTGATCCGATCCGATTGTTGCTTCTCAACCTTCAAGACCAACCGTGACAATGTCCGTAGAGGATCCTCAGTAGCCTCATTCGCTTGCGGTTGGCCTTCTTGTCGAGGTTTAAAATGTTGTTGGGGCCTTCCTTGTTTCCCCCTTGCTGATTGAAAGGAGCTTGGTAGTTCCCATAGCCTTGCTGATAGCCTCTGTTGTAATTTTTGTTGTTGAAATACCCAGGATTTCTAAAATTGCCTTGTCTAGGCCTTTGTGGAGTGAAATTCCCAATGGCATTCAACTCTATGTTAGGGTCTTGTAGAAGCAGGCACATGTCCATAGGATGAGTGAACTCATTACAGATTCCACATGCTTACAATTGTTGAGGAGTTCTATCAATTACCACAGGAGCCTCCACATAAAGTACACCCCTAGCAAGAGTGTTCTTGTTGAACTGTGATAATGCATATTTAGATAGGCATTATAGAGTAGCTTTAAGGTCATTTATATGTATATATCGCATTTTAAGGGGTTAGTTTACTTGTTTGCTCATTTGGTGCTTAAGTTCGGAATCTACACAAGTTTAGCGAGTAATTGCATATTTCAGAGTCGAAGTAGCAAGGAGGTCAGTCATGAGAGTCATATGGATCATATGGAGGCAAGGAACGACCTAGAGAAGCAAGTTGGAATGCACAAGGAGAAGGCAAAGGACATGCAAGAGGAAAAACAGCACCCGCGGCCAGAGGAACAAGACAATCCTAGAAAACCGCACCCACGACCATCAAGGCAGCACCTGCGGCTGAAATTTGATGGCTCTCTGCAGTGGCCGCACCCGCGGTTTGGTCGCGGCCTGGTCGGGGTTTTTCTAGGCCAGTTCAGCGCCGATTTTACATCCTTCCTAAGTTGGGCCTATCATTGGAAAACACTTTCTAGGGTTATTTTGACGGTGTTCCTAGGTTTATAAAGACTTATTTTAAATGATTTTTAGTGATCTTTTATCCTTTCAAGAATTGAGAGACGTCTTTTAGCAGCACGGGCAACTAAACTCATCGTTTTTTGCCTACGATCAAGACTTAGTTTTGTTGAATTGTGAGTTTGGAATTCTAGTTGTTTTCTATTATCTACTTCAACTTCTTTATGCTTTAATTGCTTGTGGTGTTGATTCTACCTTGATTCGCGACCTTGTTAGAATTGCAACATTACTAGTGTTTTGATTCATACGTTTGTGAAACCTAATCCAAAGTAGTGAATACAATTGAGTAGATCTCATAGAAAAGTATGATTGTATAAGAAGTTGATAAATAGGTTAAATGTTAGTTCTTTAGGGAATTGATACTGCTTATAAGCTTCATATATCTTAAGACTTAGTGTTATTCCTAGGATTAAACCTTAATCCGTGTTAAGATTTCCTAGGAATAAGGGATTATTAGGACTCATAGGACTAATAATCTATTTAAATCAAGATAAGAGTGGATATAGAAAAAATACAACTAGAAGGAACAACTGTGATCAAGTAGACGAAACAAAGTTGAGCATCGTAGGTTAAACATCTCATTCATCACTGTTTACAACCATCACCATTATTTACTTATTCAATTCTTTGCATCTTTACATCTCTACAACCCCCTTGTTTACTCTTGTTGGTAATTATAACGCATAAAGTAACGGTAGTTCCCTGTGGATCGACTCCGGACTTACTAGCTATACTAGTTCGTTAGTTTGGATATTCTTTTGATAGGAATCCGACGATTTTGTCCTGTTAAAATTTGGCGCCGTTGCCGAGGAACTATTATTTGTTTACTTTGGGTGTTTAACTACTAACCTTGGTGTGGACCACTTATGTGGTCCGCACTCGTGCTACTAACAATTGTTGAAGGTGACGTTATTTCAATTAGACGGAGAGAGTTTTCATCAATACTTCATTAGACTACAGGAGTACATTAATGATGTTTATTCATGGGGATATCAAGCTAGTATAAGGGAAGTGCTTCTATGCATCTTTGATGGCATGACTTATGAGACACGGAGTCTTGCCAAGCGCCTGAGTGATAGAGGTTTATTAGATATGAGACTCTCGGAGATGTGGAAATTTTTCTGCTACCTTCCCCGAATTCTACATCCATAAGGGTTGCCTATCGCATAGTCTCTACCCCACGAGATTGCCTTCCTAATTGATCAGTTTTAGGTTAGGTCCAATTAAATTCATTTTTCTCTTTTGAAAACATTTGAAAACCTTAGGCCATTTTCAAAATCACATCAACCTATCATACTCGGTTTGCAAAACCTCGTGCTGATACCAACTTTTTAACGACCCGGGATTATGATTTTCAGGATACGTTTCGAGGGATGAAACCCCTCGTTAGGATCTGATGCCCTGAGTACAAGTTGAAGGTTTGAAATTCTAATCTAACGTTTTTAAAGTTGGATTTCGTACCCAAATTCGAAGGAATCATTAGAATCCCTGGGGAAGTCCCATGTACCTGTCGTAAGTCTAAGCGTGGAAATCCGATAGTTATGTAAATAGTGGAAGTAAAGTGTAATACCAGGGGTACTATGACAGAGTTGGGTCAAAACGGTGTCTAAAACATAAGTCCAAAAAGTAATAAAGAGTCCGGTGAAGTAAGGAGCTCCAACGCTCACTCTCCGCCGAGCAAAAGAACTCGCGCAATAAGCATGCAGCACCAATAGGACAAACATAATAGATACCTGAAAACGTTAATGGGGAACGGGATTAGATGATGCCCACATGCTCTTTCTGCTGCCCTAAGCATACACCTACATTATACTTAATAATCATGCTTCCAGATGCAATGCGAAATATTAAAAAACTATCATGCCCCTAAGTTCAAGTGCATAATAATAATAATAATGAAGGCCTTAACACATAATACCACGTGGTATATCTCGCTTCGTAACCACCGCCCCCCTTCCCGATAGGTCAGAGACTAGCCAGCTCGCGAAGGCATTCCAATTCACAAATGGGGCGAGGTCCGTATTGGTACCCGACCCCATATTGCATGCTTATTAACAAATCATGAATGCGGAATTAAAGGGGAAAATGAATAATATAATGGAAAAGGTAAGATAAATAAGAGTGGCAAGTAAAGTTGTAATTATGACTCAAACGACTCAGGACAAACCCGAAGAGACTGGGCCATCCTATGACCCTAGAAAAGACCCTAAATACTTACAAATAACGACCGTTCTGTTTACAACACATAAAGAAATAAAATGGTCAATGGTCAATGCAATCTAGCATGATACTACATAGCATACTAATCATGAATGCAAGCACTTAGTATATCATGCACATAAGACGGGGAGTTATCTCTATCGATCCGAGTAAGCTCCGAAGAGACTTACCTGACAAGCAGAACAACAAAAGTACGATTCCAACAAGTAGCACGAACAATCAGATAATATCACTATTGGAGGGTAAATTTTCACAATTTTGGAATATCAATACATTAAATTAATCATGTATCAAATTGTGATTATTTAATTGGCATTCATTATTAAAATGGAAGAATGGTCTACAAATGTATTGGATTAAAATTTAGCAATGCAAAGTTTTCTTACAAAGGCCCAAGAAATCAAATAAAGCCCAGTCTAAATATAAGCAGGTACAAAATAATCATAACTGCTGTAATATAGAGCCAAAGGTTACACGTACATGAAAAAAAACTATACATGGAAAATGGGGAAGTGGGGGTTATCAGATAATTGCTCTAGATTCACCCTATAAAAGTAAGTTCTGCTACAAGTAGGGCTGATTTCCTCTCCCTTGCTGATGCCTAAATTTTCTGACTTTGATTATCACGTCCGAAGGTGGTGATCAAATCAAGTCACATAAATCAAATTTTCCTCCCAATGAACACCATGTCAAATGCCTCAAAACTTGAGTAATCCAATGGTCAATGTTTTCTTCTCTCTCAAAGTCAAAAAGGCCTAAGCCTCTTAAAACCCTCTCAAACAGAAATTGGCCTACATTATCTGCATATCTACGGTCATTCAAACCCCCCAAAAATCAAAACTAAAAGCTCAAAGAAAAAGGCACCAAACGCCTGGGCTTCAAATGGTATGGGTAAAAATTTCAAAATCATCTCTTGTGATGTTTCGATTGCAAAGCATCAACCGCAAAGGTTACAAAAGCTCAAGCTTATGACACCAAGTTGTCAAAGCTAAATTTAGTCTAAGACCAGAGATCAAACTAAAATCGGTCTAAAGACAAAAATTCAAACCCATGACTTCAAGTCTTCAAAACCAAATTCTTATCCATCACAAGAAAACCTCAAATCCAAATACAGATTAAAGTAAAAAATCTCTGACCAAAAGCCAAGGACCAAATTAGCCAAAAAGCCCAGAAAAAAAACAAATCGGCTAGAAGTCAAAACAAAATTGACTCAAAGCCAAAAATCCAACCGGTTTGAAAGCTCAAAAGCAAAACTGGTTAAAAAGCCAGAAAAGCATAAATCAAATTTCAAAAAGGAATTTTTCTTTCCAACTCTCACTTACCCATACCAGATTGTATTGTATTGAGCATAAGCAAAATTTCTTTTCATCGGAACGGTATATTCAAATTCCAATTTTCTTCGGACTTCAAATCATATCAAAAGCTTTTTAAAGCAAGGTTAGCTTGAAACAAGCATGGTGCATAAATAGCACAATAACGAACTTTGAACGTGTTCGATATCTCACACGCACAAAGTTCGGGGGGCAACTGTTGGAGGGTAAATTTTCACAACTTTGGAATATTAATATATTAAATTAATTATGTATCAAATTGTGATTAATTTAATTGGCATCCATTATTAAAATGGAAGAAGGGGCTACAAATGTATTGGATTAAAATTTTGCAAAAAAAATGCAAAGTTTTCTTACAATGGACCAAGAAATCAAATAAAGCCCAATCTAAATATAAGCACCTACAAAAAAAATCATAATTGTTGTAATAGGGGGCCAGAGGTTGCACGTACATTAAAAAAATTGTACAGAGAAAGTGGGGAAGTGGGGGTTATCAGATAACTGCTCTAGATTCACCCAATAAAAGGAAGTTGTGCTACAAGTACGGCTGATTTCCTCTCCCTGGCTCAAGACGTGTAGCTACAATCTACTAGTGGTTTTCTTCCTTTCTTCCCAACATCAACAAAGGCAGCAAAAACATGGTTCCTTTCCTCTTCCATTCTGGGTTGGGTTTCTTCTGCCTCCTCGAGCTACCTACATACATCACAAACAACAACAACAAGCCTAGTATACCCCGCTTAGAGCAGGGTCTGGGGGGTCCCATTGTACGCTCTCTTTCCCTGACTAGGTCAAGAGAGAGTTTCTGAATGACCCGTACCTCCAAAAGTATCCAAGCCAGGCAATACAAGACACTAATATGAGAAATAGAAATTTAGGAGTAGAGCTCATGAAAGGATACTATCTCAGAAGGATAAGTATCCTTTCATGAGCTCTACACCTGCATACATCACAAACAAAAAAAGAAAAGAAAAGCAGGGAAAAGAATACAGAGAGAGCAACAAACACACACACAAAAGGCTACAGCAAGCCAAATTGAGGAAGAAAAGCTTAAGTGTTTAAATCCTCCAAACTCAGCAGATGGTAGAACTCTATTTCTTACTCTTTTCTTTGTTTACCGGTACAAAAACAAAATTGGACACCAAATGGATCCTAGCGGCTCAAGAGTTTAGTCTCTCGTTGCTACCCTTTATTCTAGCACTAGTGGCTTGAGAGTTTAATCTCTCGTCGCTACCCCGATCCCAGCGTGGATCGCCCCGTAGCACCGAGATATTGTCGGATTTTGCCCGGAATTCACAAGTAAATTAATTGCCGAATTCCATCAGCTATATGTAAAACGGATACAGGGACGAACTGCTGCCTAATTTCACCTAGAATTCACAAGCGATGAATTGCCGAATTCCACAAGTGATCAAACATAAAACAAAGCCAGTAAGTGAGAGGAACTAAATTTGAAAAAAAAAATTATTTTTGCTCTCTGCAGTCACCAGGAAACAACAACAAAAGCTTTGTAATGGCTACGAAATTGCAATTCGCAGGCTAACCCTAAACTGTTTCATGTTGCTACCAAATTGCAACTGGTCAAAATTGATGATTTAAAAAAAAGGGGAAGGTGATTAAAATTAAGGGGGATTGAGGAATCATACCATGGAATCAGTCGAAGTGGTACTCGTTGAGCCTGGATGCGTTCCGCTCCTTCAACCACTAAGAATGGGAACTTCTGGCATCCTTTTCCGGTTTCCCCCAAACAAAAAGACCCAAGATCTCTCGACATCTTCAAATCAAGGGCAAATCTCAGGGTTAGATTTACTCACTTTCCCCGTCAATTGCCCTAATTGAAAAACCCCAAAATCAGCCAGGCTAACCATATAAGTGCCAAATTAAACTCTATGAGGAACATAAAACAAAAGAGGAGGAAGAAGAAATAAACTCTCAAATCCCAAATGCTCGAGATTTTATTGCAGTAGGTCTAACCTTCAATCTTCATCCTTCAAAATTTCCTCTGGTTCTTTTCGATGTTGTGCCTCCCTGTGTCCGTTCTCATACTTCCTGGGTTGTTGTTTAGAAATTGGAACTTAGGCTAAGGTCAAGGAAAACAAGACCTGAATTTGAAGTGGTCTAAGCCTCTTCGCATTTCCACTCACTCTCCCGATTGTGTGGTGTCCTTGAATTGTTCTTCATACTTGCACCGTCAAGCCGAGCTTGATGTTGCTTCGGACTTTCGCCCACTTCCCCGCCGGCTCCAATAAAACCTGAGTGTCGTGTGGCACTTGTGTACTGCAAATGTCACAACAAATGTAGAGTAGAAGATGGGGCCGATGAACTTAAATTGGGTCCAAGTCTTCTAAGCAAAATTGGGATATCCGTTTGTTGAGGCATATATGAAATTATGAATTAAATTTTATGGGTGATAATATTTTCACCGCAAATTTTTACTATTTTCACCGCTAATCACCGCATAGGTTGACGGTGGATTTAATGACAGTTAACGAGTCCACCGCTTAGGTTGACAGTGGCCACCGCCATACTTTGCGGTGGCCTATCCCATTCCGTTTCCACACTACCGCATAAGTTGACGGTGGGTCTTGGATGACGCGTATTTGGGGGGTGGTGTCCGGACCGGACCAGACCGAACCGGACACGTCACCCACCGCCAACATATGTGGTGAGGCTGGGGGTTGTTATTTCCCACCCCATAAATATTAATTGTGGAAACATACGTTATTATAAATTGGAATTTAAAAAATTTATGTTTTTTGTAATTCTCATTATCACAAAAAACGAACGTAAATTTAACAAATTGTAAATGATATGTTTTGGTTAGAAAAAAGAGTATATAATTTAATAAGAAATGCTTAGTACGTATCGGGGTAGTCCCCGACGGTCCCCAAATTGATTCCGAAGATGGCTACTCCATGTCAAAATAAACGAATACTGTATGGGGAAAAAAGCAAGCCGAAGTGTGGGAAATGTCAAGCGCCATAAAAAAACGTGGGTCGAAAAATTTCATACGTCATAAAACGCAGTTCATGAAATGGAACAGACAAATATCTAGTAACCAAAGAAGCAAACATATGGAGTTCGGAAAATGACACGGGAAAATAAAAAGTGCTAATAGCGCAGCGGACGGCCACCATCTCGACGGTGGTAGGCTCTATATCGTGCAATCCTCGCCGCAAACTACTCGTCCCAACCGTTGAATGTGGGATGGTCATGTTGTGTCCTCTGATAAGAAAAAGAAGTGGAAGACCATGTACAAAAAGAAAAATATGCATTGGAGAATTCAGAAGAAGGACCACACATAGTACAAAGTGTGAAAAGAGAACATAAACAAGAGGGCATTGAGCTGACAAAGGATGACAAAGCATCACATGTAGCTAACAAAGGCATGACAGGTAGGTAACAAAAGGATAACATATAGCTATACAAAAGAATGACATGTAGCAGATAAGAATGACATCAAGTAGCTAACAAAAAGTATTTACTCGAACATCCTATTATATATTTACTTTATTTTTACTACACAACTCTTATATAATTACTTTATAATCAACCATTTTTACTATTAGTTTGTCAACATATTACATATTTACCCATTCCAAACACTGGCCATTTTTACTATTAGTTTGTGAACATATTACATATTTACCCATTCCAAACACTGGCCAGTTTGCAAAAGAAAGTTAATTGTCAGCTACATCAAACACTTTGTCAATTAAGTATTTATTTATCTAAATGTCGGCTATATAAAATATTTTGTCAGCTTCTTTTATCCACAAGTCAGCCACATGCCCCCTCTACAACAAACCTCAAAAATTCCTGTAACAATAAACTGCCATTTTATATCATAAGTTACAAACACTGGCCGGTTCGCAAGATAGTTGTCAACTACATAAAACATGTTGTCAAGTATTCAATTATCTAAATGTCATCTATATAAAACATTTGTCAGCTTTTTTTATCCACACATCAGCCACACGCCCATCTACATCAAATTCCCATAGATTCCTTCAACAATACACTTACATTTTATATGATAAGTTACAAATAGTGACAATGATAATCGAGAGAGAATATCAATAGAAGTGCACTAACCATCGCAATGATTGTCTTTACTGATAAACAATGAACAAAAGAAAGAGCGAGAGAAACATAAGAAAGAACAAAAGAGTGAAATGAAGCTATCCAATGGATTATAACCATATTTTCTAGTCGATGGACATATTATTAATTTAATAAGGAAAAAATAATTTTAGTCGAGGACTGTAGCTTAGTTGTACGGATAATTTACATATAGTATTAATTTATTTTATGGGTAAAGTTATATGACAACTATTATATCGATCCAGAACCAAACTATATATATCACCTGAATTCACCATTTAACCAACCATATTTTTTTTTCGTCAAAAGTATTTAAAACAATATAAAGTCTATAAAGATCTAGTGTTTATATATGGGAATTAAGGTTGCCATAATGCATATATATCCACATGTTATCTTCATTTCCCTAGCATTTCCTCTTTAACTAAGTATCCCACCTTCTTTAAAAATAAAATAATAAAAATTCCCCTCACAATGTAACCATGTATATAGTTTTTTTTTTTTGTAAGTGTATGCTTGAAAGTATCAAAGGTCTCCCACGCCATTGCCGGAGCCAATGCCAACCTGCAACCATGGAGAGGAACCACCAGCCATGTTCACATCTTTAAGCTCACTCAACTTCGCTAGCTTAACCTTACTATCCACTTCATCATCTACATTGATCCGCGACAACTCAAAACTATGGTTGTTATTATTATTATTATTATTATTATTATCATCCGTATCATTGTTCATCTTATCGACATTAGTTCTCTGATTGTTCTCCTCGTTCCGGTGATGGCGAACCTCCTCTGTATTGGCACCTCCCCATGGCTGCAAAAAGAACTCGGTTGAGACCTTGAGGCTCAATAAATTCGAAGCCGGTAGGTTAAGATCAAGCGCGGCCGCTTGCTCTGTTTGTACCGACCCAACGTGGCGGTCACGAAGCTGCTGGAACCGGGCGAGTGTGGATGCGTTGGTCGAGCTAGGGGTGATCCAGTGGAACCTCTTATGCCCTCCAAGTGCTTGCCCCGACGAGAAAACCCGGTGGCATATCGAGCACTCGTGCACCTTCGCCTTCCCCTTGGACACTGAGCGGTCGTTTAGCGGTCGGAGAAAGCCCTCGTCGGTTAAGCTCCGATCACTTTCGATGTGGTCTTGTCGTGCGGCGAAGCAACCCTTGACCTTTTTGTGGCTCGCCCTGTGGCCGCCTAACGCCTGGTGCGAATTGAACACCTTTTTGCAAGCCTTGCACTCAAACAACCCCGCCCTGTTATTATTATTATTGTTGTTATTGTCGCCCTTGGCCTTGCCATAGGGTGGCGGTGGGGCCCGCGTGGCTACGAAGTTAATCAGTTGTCGCTCCTCGACGCCCTTGCTAGCGGAGATTGAGGAGTCGTCCAACTGATCAGCTACGATCGCGGGCTCCACCGCCGCATTAGATAGCATCATTAGGCAGTTGGCGAGATCTTCCTCCTCGGTTAGAGGGAAGCCCTCCACCTCAGCCTTGCACGTCCTCCTCCGCTTCGATGAGTTGCCACCACGAACCCTTCCCGCGGATTCATCGTTGGAACTCGGGGAGGACACGGGAGAGTCGGCGTCATCGCCCTCCGAGCCGCACATACGGTGCTCCAGGAAGGACTTCCATGACAAGAACTCCTTCCCACAATTCTCGCAAGCGCGACAGGTTCGCATCCGATTAGGGTTCGTCCGTAGCGCGTACATGCGCTTGTTATCGGCATCTGGGGGCGTGCTGACGACGTTTTCCTGATCCCAATCGCTGGCAGGGTCATCGTCTTCTTCGAAATCGGCCCCGTCGTCGCCTATCCCATGAGCTCGCATGTGGCCCCCCAACGCCCTTCCGCACATGAAACCCTTCTTGCAGATCTTACAGAAATGCTTGAAATTATTCGAAGGTGATTCTGGAACAAAGGCCATTGCAGAGAAGACGCGGAAGGCATACAATCATAGGTAGGTACGTAATTATAAAACGGAAACAGAAACGGAGAAACGATGGATATGAAAAAGTTGTATGGCGTAGAAATGTAAGGATGAATGGAGTTGTTTTATTTGGTAGTTTTGGGAAGCCTAGTTTTTAGTAGGGAGTGTTTGGTTGTTAAGGGAGAGTGAAACTGAGGGAGGGAGTAATTAAGGTGACACGTGGAAAAGGAGTGGGAGGTTAAGACTTGTTCTTACAAAAACTCAAATCCTTTTTCTGTACGGTGCCTGCCGCCGTCCGTACGTTGCTCCATTGGTGGAGGTTGTCTTCACTGTTTTCTGCTCCTAATTAGTGTGTGTTGTCGAGTGTTTTTCGTTTCTCCATCCATCAAATTGTATTTGTATTTAAAAGGGGAAACTAATTAAAACAATCTAATCCGTAACATTTTGAATAATGTTGCCATATTTACAAGTTGGTGTCGTCATGTTGCTATCTTTAAAATTATAATTAAATTCACGTTAAACTATCAAATTATTAAAACTGAAACTAATTAAAATCACCTAATATTTGAATGGATGTTCATAAAAATATCAAAATAACTCATTTATTTAAGAGACAGTAATAAAATATTTCGACTCATTTTTTCCGACTATGAATCAGGTCAAAAGGACTGACATAGAATTAACCAAATGATATCATTTTTTTTATTAGAATAACTTAATATCATTCAAAATATACAAAGATCTTAATTTCGCCATTTATGTATCCCTTTTTTTTTGCTAGATTTATTGAATTGGTCGAAAATAAAAGAGTACTAGTAGAATTCCCGCGTCATGCCGCATTTGTAGGAATAGATTGTGGTTGACTCAGTAACGATGATTTTCTTCGGATGACCGATGAACTTTAATACACATATGTTTGCAATTAGACTGAAGTTTGTCATCGTAATGGTTGCAATTTCTCTCACATGAACATTCCTACATTGGAAATTAACAAATAAAATAGATGTGTATTTAAAACAAAGGAAAAATATGAAGAACATCACAATTAATAAAAAAAAAGGAAACATAACATAAAGCAATTGTAAACTCTAGATACCATTTCGTCAATACAAACCAACTGCAATGGTGATTATATTTTTCTCTCGAGATACCATACAATCTTCTTGAATATCCTTTAGTCTAGTGAACTCAACAATCGAACCCGCAATCACAACAAAGAATTAAAATGTAGTGTGAGTTTGATGTGTGAGGAGATCGCGATAAGAGGTTAGTATTTATAGTAGAGTATGGTAAAAGGATAAATCTCAAATCATAATAGATGGTAGTAGGTAATTGACTTAAAAAAAATGAACTGAAACCAAAAATCAATTGATAGTTGGGAATGGGTGGGAGGGTATGATATAAGTAATTATAAGTAAAAAAATAATAGGTTAGGAAATAATATGAGACTTCGGATTTGTAATTTAGATTATAGATTTTAAATATTGTAAATTTTAGAAATTTGATTAGTTAAGTAGTAGTAGTACTTATAATAATAATAATAATAATAATAATAATAATAATAATAATAATAATAATAATAATAATAATAATAATAATAATAATAATAATAATATGACACAATCGCAAATCGCTCTGCTAGGGCGGGCGATCAGAGATCAGCGATCGGGAGAGGCCATCGGTGAAGGCAGGCCGTCCGGCGGTTCCTGGTGGCCGGTGCTGTTGCTCCTGAGGCCGAAGCCCATTCTCGGTGACCGGAGCGGCCCGAGCGAGGGCATGGAGGCCTGGGCAGCAGTCAGGTGATCAGCGATTCGACGATCAGGGGCTTCTGATCGGTGATGGCGTCTTCACCTGCTCATCCCGGCGCCCGGATTCTCATTCATCCGGTTTTCGGCCTTCATCTCGGTGCCTGGTAGAGCATCGGCGTGGTGTCTCAGTGGCCGGGTTGCTGCGCGCAGGTTTGTTTCCCTTCTCTTTGAATTGTGCGTTCTTGTTTTGGTGCTCGATCGGTGTTTGTGCATCTGTTTGCGGGCTGTTCGTTGCGTCTTCGGCGTGCTGTTGTGGTTTGTTGCTTCTGTTCGGGTGGTCCGTGCTTCTGTTTGCGGCTGCTGTAATTGATCGGGGTTGTAGCGCTGCTTGTCGTGATCGGCCGGTGGTGCTGCGGGTTGTGATTGTTGCTGTTGCGGGGGTTATTATTATTATTATTATTTGGTTTGTTGTTGCTGCAATTGTGGTTTGTTGCTGCTGCTGTTGGTTTAGGCATACCACGTGTTGTGATTGTTGTCTTTAGTTGTTTTGTTGTTGTGGATGAAAGGTGCGGGAGGTGTACTACCGGTGAGGGTTCATTGCCCCTTCGTTGGGTGTGATGGATGCAAGAATGGTAGTGGTAAGGGTCTCACTCCGGCCTACTTTATTAGACACTTACGGGATGTCCATCTTAGAGGTGATGCGGTGTCTGGGTTCAAAGCGCTTCTTGGGTCTAATCTTGGTATTTATGGGCAGTTTGAGACGGTTTTACGACAACTTGGTCTTTGGTTTTGCGGCCAGTGTTGTGTCACCCACACCGTATCCAAGAATTGTTTCCATGACGGTGACGTTGTTGAAGCTCCTTTGTCTGATGACGGAACCATTACCTTTTTCATTCACGGGTTGCCCCGTCCTGCTATTGATGTCGGTAGTTCGTCGGTTGATATAGCTCAAGAGGATGATTAGGGTGATCTTGCGCTGAATGTGGGATTTGACGTCACGTTATTGGGGAGAGTGTTTAGTGCTAAAGTTTATACAGTGAAGAATGTCCCATGGAAGTGTAGATTGGGTTTTGCTAGAGTTCTTAAGGATGCCCTTGATAGGGTTACTCGGATCCGTCTTGTGTGTCAGCTTGGGTGTGTCTCCTTATTATGCCTCTTTGTATCCTGCATAGGTACAAGCCTAGGACTAGCGCAGAAAATCGATCGGGACTAAAGAGGTGCCTGCAGATTCATAGTATTTCCGAGGCTATTCGGGTGTGGAGAGAACCTGGGGGCATCCATCGTCTTGTCTCTGTTCTTTTGTCTGGTAATTTCGATGCACCTTCTAGGAGTGAGGAGAGGTGTCAAGAGGAGCAGGCCATTAAGCAATGCAAGCGAAAGGTTGGCTATGGGCATTTTTTTGCAGTTATTCGCATTCTAACGTCGTCGGGTGTCGCTCCGCAGACGGATGATACTCTTAGAGAGCTTGCAGACAAACATCCGTTCTCCCCGGCACCCTACATGCCCCCTGAACCTATTGTCGTCGACCCCTTGCAGGTTTCCAGGAGTTTAGTTTTAGATAGAATAAGAAGCTTCCCAAAGGCCACGTCGTGTGGGAAAGACGGGCTACGCGCTCAACACTTGTTGGACGCTCTTAGTGGTGCAGTTGTGGCGATTGCTGAGGAGGTTTCCGACTCTATAACAAGGGTGGTTAATTTATTTCTCAGTGGCCGATGTCCTCTTTCTTTGAGTGAATTTGTTGCAAGTGCCCCACTCACGCCTCTCCTTAAGCCGGGTAGGGGGATTCGTCCCATTGCTGTTGGGTCAATCTGGCGGCGTTTGGTATCGAAAGTGGCAGCATCTTCGGCTGGTAAAACCCTTGGGCCTTATCTTGTAAATGCTCAGTTTGGGGTTAGAGTTTCAGGTGGTGGAGAAGCAGTGTTGCATGCGGTTAACAGATTAGTGGAATCTCAGGGTTGTGATAATAGTCTGACTATGCTTTTGGTAGATTTCAAGAATGCTTTCAATCTGGTTGATCGCAGTGCTATGATCAGAGAGGTTCGTCATATGTGCCCTTTTATCGCCCATTGGATTGAGTTCTGCTATGCTCGTCCTGCTCGGTTATATTACGGTGATCAGGTCCTCTATTCGTGTCAGGGGGTTCAGCAAGGTGACCCTCTTGGACCTCTTCTTTTCTCACTTATGTTGCATCCGTTGATCCGTAAGGTTATGGACAGTTGTGAGCTGAAGCTTAATGCTTGGTATCTGGATGACGGAACGCTGATTGGGGACACTTTGATGGTCAGCAGAGCCCTTTCCATTATCAGAGAGGAGGATCCGGCCCTAGGACTTCACCTTAATATTGATAAGATGGAAGTATTTTGGCCGAATGAGGACACACGCATTAGGGAAGTTGGGGTTTTTCCTGAGCATATTTCCCGTCCGATGGGAGGGGTTAAACTACTTGGTGGGCCTATTAGCTTGGATCCTTCCTTTTGTAACGAGGTGATATTAAAGAGGGTTCTGAAAACCAATGCCTTGATGGAGGCTATCAGGAGGTTGGAAGATCCCCAGTGTGAGTTATTGCTTTTGCGGGCCTGCTCGGGAGTCTCTCGTCTCTACTTTGCAATGCGAACTACCCCGCCTTCATGTTTCATAGATGCACAAGGTGTTTTTGATGATTTTTTTGAGGATGTCATTGGAACATATAGTGACACTTAGGGGTTCGGGCTTTGGCCCTCTACAGTGGCGCCTTTCTACCATGCCTATCGACTGCGGTGGCCTTGGGGTTTACACCGCTGCGGACACGCTACATTATGCTTTTCTTGCTTCGAGGCTCCAGTCGCATGGGTTGCATGATCGTATTTTGAGGGCTTCTGGAGTGTCTGGTGTTGGTTCTACTTTCGGATCAGCTACTTCTAGGTGGAGTAATATCATTGGTGAGGATGTCTTGGATATTTGTGCGGTACAACCAGCCCCCTGTCTAATGAAGAAATTGGCTAGTTGTTACTACAAAAATGTCGACAAGCACCTCAAGGTGGAGTTTGCTCTTACTGGGAGGCAAGAAGCTCTGTTTGCAAACCTGAAACTCCCTATGGCTCAACAATGGCTAAAGGCTGCCCCTATACCCGGTCTTGGTCAGGTTATGAACCCCGCCACCTTTCGTTCTATCATTAAGTATCTTCTTAGAATTGAGTTGTTCCAGGCTGGAGCCAAATGTCCTGCTTGTGAGAAGGGCATTTTGGATTCGTGGGGGGATCATGCCCTTGTTTGTGCTGCTAACATTGGTGTTAAACACCGTCATAATATGGTGCGAGATGCTTTATATGATAAGTGCTTGAAGGCTGGGATTTCGGTGCGTAGAGAGGCGTCTACGGGTATGACTGATGACAAGGGAGGTGAGCTTCGTCCGGCTGATATTTTGTTCTACAACTGGTTCCAGGGCCAAGACACTTGTGTTGACATCACGGGTACTTCTATATTTAGCAATTCTGGTCTATCAGTTTTCATCCCGGGTAAGGCGGCCAGGGTGGCGGCTGAAAACAAAAGGAAAAAGTATGAGAAGGTTTGTGGAGACAAGGGATATCACTTTCTGCCGTTTTCGTTTTCTACTATTGGTGACTTAGGGGATGAGGCCATGGGACTTCTCAAGTGGATATGTGGGGTTGCTAGAGGGCTACCTGGGTATAGTAGGGATACGTGTCATGTTTTGACTAGAATTGCTTTTAGCATTCAGAAGGGTTGCGGAGCTCAGCTTGTTAGCCGACTCCCATCCAATTTTATGTAATTACTAGTTGACATTCTTTATTATTATTATTATTATTATTATTATTATTATTATTATTATTATTATTATTATTATTATTATTATTATTATTATTATTATTATTATTATTATTATTATTATCTATATCTATGTAAAATCTTAATTTATAAGAGTTTAGGATTAGGTGTCGAACTTAGAGGCGTTTGTTAGGAGGAAAATCAAGTATGAAATATAAATCTCAAATTCGACTCCCTGATCTCCGAAAATTAATTACAAGACTTCCTCCCGCTGTAGTAGAAGGTAGTCAGGATTGATCCACGAGGAAGCGTGTCAGCGCCCGCCTTTTTAGTTCAGAAACTCATCAGATTTCGACCAGAAGAGCACTCAATATCGACCTTACCAGTCAGTATCGACCACCACGTCGACAGAAAATAGAAATATCAAAGAAAAAACAGAAAATAGCACAAAAAAACAGAAACTTGGTCGATATCGACTAAGTTCACTCGATATCGACTTGAAAAATCGATCAACAGTACTCGAAATCGAATGGACTCAGAAACTCAAAACTCGAAATTTTATGAAATAAATCAGTAAAATAAAAGACTTCCAAGATCAGGGTTTCAACACCACGACGATAACCATGTGAAATAATACATAAAGGCATAAAATATCATGCTTTTCATCAAAAAACTCTCGTTATTAACAAATAGGAAGATGGAGGCTTTCGCATAAACCCTAATTGTAACTAACCCTTTTCCACATAATTAATCCAAGTTGTATTAAGATCACTTTCGCTTCAATAACACAAACAAGGATCACCTTCAACTTTCGCAAAAGAATCATGCTCGTAGGGATACAAGACGAATTGCATCAAAAGCTTGTACATTTACCGCATTACCTCACATGGCTACCGTCGGGCTCACCCCGACCCTAGAAGTTGGGTGACTACTCGCTGTTCATCATAAATAAACTCATCAAAGATTTCAAGAAAATAAATTGCATTAAATAAAATAAATAAGACTTACAGCCGAACAAAGCCAACTCCGCTATCGCTTCACAAACTCCACTCGGCTCCAAGACTCTCTCTCTTTCCTACTCGACTTTCTCTCTCTACCGTGGCTTTGCTTGGATTGATTGAATGAATAAAATCCATCCCCGAATGCCTTATTTATAGTGTTCATTCCCTAGATAATTAGGAAAGAAAACTATATATATCTAAATCTATCTATCTATATCTAAAGATTCAATAATGGAAATAAAAGAAATAAATCTCAAAAGGAAATTATATCTAAACTAGATAAATATCTCTTCCATCTTGATAGAACTTGATAAAATCTCCTCTTGTGGATATCTCTATTGGACTTTGGATAGAAATTGGATTAGAGCTCGGGTAGTGATGCCGTGCAATTATCGATGACTCCTGGTGACATTGAGGACAACATGAAGGTTCCATTTGATAGCCCTGTCACTCGTGCAAGGGCCAAGAAGATTCAAAATGCAACTAAGGCCTTTCTTGTCCGTCACCATGGAACTTTAGAGCAAGGGTTCAGGCCACCCTGGATCACTTGGCTCAAGGTTACACCGCCAGCACAAGAAGTGAGCCTGCGTCCACACACGGAGCTCATGAAGACTCATCTGCACCCACCATGAGCCAACCTTACTCGACATAAGCTTGGACACTCGACAACACCATGGGCCGAGTGGGCCGAGTAGCTCCTTGTGCATGGGCCGAAATTAAGTTAGTTAATTATGTTATTATTTCATTCAATTAGATAAATAAAGGTGGAAAATAATTATATCTCTTCTAGATATAATCCTTGGCCACCAAGTTATTAAATATTTATCTCATTAGGATTTATTTATCTTAGAGTTATTTTATTTATCTTAGATAGAATTAATCTATCCAAACCCCTTCCCTTTGCAAGGAAGGATTGGTTAGATCTCTCATAAGCTTTACTATAAATTCATGTTTATGCACTTTGAATTAATTAGATTGAAATAGAATTAAGAACCCCTTTTATGGATTAAAGGGTTCTTGGTTATCAATCCAAACAATTATCATTGTTCTATGTTCTTGAGAATTTCGGCCAACACAAGTCATCACCATCACCTTGATTTCCATCGGAAACCCTAAACCAAACACAACCCAACACAAACCAAACACAACCCAACACAACAGTCCCTGTCGCAGAGAAGAGAGGCCCGGCCTTGGCGTCGTCCGCGAGCAGCCCGCTCCCAGCGAGCGCAGACGCTTCCTGGCGCCTTCGCTTCTGCTCCGCGCATCCCCAGTCGCGCCCGCGCGCTCTCCCTCGCCCACTCGCTCGCTCCCAGCGAGAGTTGTCCCGCGCGCTAGCACCCGCACACCCTGAGGCCGAAGGCCTGTGTGCCCAGCAACCTCGCGCACCCCAGCTCCGCTTTCCCTCGCTGTTCTTCGCTTATTTTCTGTCGCTATATTCTGTGATTTCTACTGCTGGAATTTACTAAGTCCTAAACCGTCGCTATTATCGAATTTTAATTACTTGTTTGAATTGTTCCAAATCAGGAGATATCAAAGAGCATTGCAAGATCTAAGCAAATATACGGCGTGGTTCTTGATCTGAAGCCCACAGGCGAAGGATCGGGTATTCCAAACGTATCAGGTAGGCTCGAAATCGGCGACTGGTGGTCACTCGATATCGACCAGCCTAGGTCGATATCAACCTCGTCTTCTCAACTTTACTTCAGACACTCGATATTGGCCTCCGGTGTGAAAATCGACCAAAGTCAGGTCGATATTGACCATGTCTGGTCGATATCGACCACCTCTTCAGTTCTCAGCATTCTTTGGTCGAATTCTGGGCTTTCTAGCCGATTTGATCCACTCGATATCGACCAAAGTGGTCGATATCGACCTCTGCAGCAGTTTCCAACATGCTGCTCTGTTCTTGAAACGTACTTTCCCGAGTCCTCGTTCGTCGGATTGACGCATATGACCATGCGTTGGAAAGCTCTTTCCGAGGGCTACAACTCTCATGAAGACTTCAAAGCTTGATTTGGAATGATGAATGGTAGAAAGTGGGCTTTCCTTCAGCTGCACCATCCTTAGCTTCTTCATGACTTTCCTTTAAGCTCCAAAGTGCGTCCGATTTCTACAAAATATAACAAAAACTTGTGTAGACCTCAATATATTGCTTGAATAGGTAAATAAAGAGCGACCATTCCGGGGTTCAAACCGGGGACCTATGTGTACCACCCACAAGTCCTTTCCAGTGAGCCATTCCGGAATGGCTCACCGGAAAGGACTACCCACGACCACACTTGAACAGGACCTCCATATATTGCGAATAAACATAAACTACACAAATTATGTATTATTCTAACCCAAATGCATGAAATGCAGGCAGAAATCGATATAAAAGTAAGTGTAAAACATGGCAATATAGGCTCACAACAAACACCCCATACTTAAGCTTGCTTGTCCTCTAGCAATACTTTTAATTGTCATTCAGGGGAAGAATTCAAACTCTCAACATCTTAGATTCATTGTCATATAACCTTGCAATCAATTTCCATCCTTGAAAAGGTACTAGTGTCACAAATCCATGCATGTGCAATTAAAAGCAACATCTACTCACAAAAGGAGGGTTATGCAAAACATTCATAAGTGACAAAGCATTAATAATCTAGATGACTTTAATTTAAGCTCAATAAGGAGTAGATTGGTAAAAGGCTAAAGGCGGTCAATTTTTTGCAATGTGGTGCTAATGATCCGGGGAAATGGAGTATTTCCAAACTTTCATACCACATTCCTTCTTCCTTTGATTTCTCACATTTCTCTCATTCGCTCAATGTTTTTTTCAATATTATGCTTTTACCTCTCTAACCTCAGCACTGCCTTCTCGCGAGTCGCAAACATGGGTGTCATGAATGGCCCCGGATACTTAGTTATTTGGACTCCTCACCTGTGTGTCCCATCTCGCCGAACTATTATCTCAGCGAGCAGGGTCGATCTACCTTTATCTCCTGAGGTGACCGGATTTTCTTTCACTCATTAAATTTTCCATAACTTTTCAATTTCCTGTCAAACTCCAAATATGATAACAACACAAACACCATATAATAATCTCCATAATGTACTTTCATTCTCAACATAGTCCCCGGATAGGAAATAAGGTAAAGAATGGGCAATATTTAGATCATGTGGAGCAATATATGAAATAAGGCATAATATGGCTTTTGTGATGCATAAGCATAGGTATGGCTAGGATATCAAAATATGAGCATTATATGGAAATATAAAGTCCTCCATCCTCTTATCATGCAACATGTCAAAAGTAATTTCAAATTTTACCTCCTTTCATGGTTTTCATAAAATAATGCACTTCATTGTGACTTCCTTTACTAGGAAATTTCATGCTATATCTCTAATGAATCCAATTTTGCATCGTCGAGTTCAATATTAAATTTCCATGACATTAATAAAAAAAATTCAATGGGGGTCGTTTTTATAAACTTTGGAAAACATGCATATAAGCACTTAGATAAATAATGAATTCCAAAATAGCCATGTATAAGCAATTCAAGAAATAAACTTTAAATATGCACACAAAATGTCAAATATGCACAAAGCCCTTCCCTCACCCAATACTTACACATTACAGTGTCCTCACGGTATAAAAAATAAGGGTAAAGAAAGAAACTCACTAGACAGGTGTGCTAATTGTCAGAAATCGAGTGCTATGCTTCTGTGGGACCGTTCGATTTCGAGTGGGCAGGTCGATATCGACCGGATGTACTCGATATCGAGTTGCTGCTTCTTTATTCCTGCAAAAATTAGAAGAGAAATAACCACAATAGAAAATAATGTCCAAAACCAAAAACAAACGCAACAATGTCCAAAAATTATATGTCTATTTACAAGCTATAGACTTTATAGTTGCTAGGCCGACTTTTTCATTAAGCTTAAGGTGGCATCTGTAAGGCTCATGTAGCTTGGGCTTCAAACATGACTCCATTCTTGTCCATCAGCTGCAATCCTCCTGAATGGATCTTGTTCACCGTGAAGGGTCCCATCTTCTGCTTGCTGAATTTGTTGGGAAACCAATGATACTTTGATTTGGCAACATAGACATTGTCACCAACTTCATATTCCTTAGGATCATCATTGGAAACCCTGCATAAGCGCAAATACCAAGGCAAACCTCTCCCATATATAGATAGATCTTTAAGTGAAATAGGAGAAGAAAGATCCATACCTTGGCTTACCTTTACAAAATCGGATATCGAGACCTCCTGGGGATCTAGTCGATATCGAGTAAGGTCGCTCGATATCGAGCTCTGCTGCTCTGGTGGAGATGCAATCGATTTCGGGGAAGACTGCTTGATTTGGACCGGTCGATTTCGACTAGAGGTGGTCGATATCCAGTGTTGTTGCTCGAAATCGGGTTGCTTTGGCTCAACAGGTGGAATTGAGTCGATATGGATGGGTCGATATCGACCAGGTTCGGTCGATATCGAGTGGTCTGGCTCGATTTTACCTGGCTCGATTCCTGGTGATCTGGTTGGCTCGACATGATCTGGTCGATATCGACCAAGAGTGGTCGATATTGACTGCCTTTGTGCTCCAGTCGATTTCTCCTGGTCGATTTCAACCCCATACTTAAGACTTGGCAAAGCATCTGAAAAGTAGTTAGTCCATATCGACTTACCTTGGTCTATGTCGAGTGGGTTCTATGCTTCTTCGTTCAGGATGGCCATGATCTCCTCCAACTGGGCTTCCATATCCCTCTTTTCTAGCTCCTCGGGAGTCATATTTCTTACCTTAGGCTCCCCGCAAGTAATGTACCCGGCTGATATGGACTTGACCTCTTCCATGGGACCGGTATGCCTTTCAGTTTTATTAAAGGAGTACTCAATTACCTCATCGCTGATGTTGAAAGTGAGCACTCCCTTCCTTACGCTTATGTTGGCATCCACTGTCGCCAAGACGGGCCTTCCTAGAATAATTGGACAAGAAGGGTCCTCCGCCATATCAATAACTAAGAAATCAGCAGGGACAAAGAACCTACCTACTTGCACTGGTACATTGTCCACCATGCCTGTTGGGATGACTACCGTGTTGTTTGCCATGTAAAGTTTAGCATCCACAGGCTCTAAGGCACCTATCTTAATCTTGGACCAGATTGATAAAGGCATTATACTCACACTGGCTCCCAAGTCACACAAAGCATTAAATCGATATTGACCAAATCCAATCGTTATAGCAAACTTACCTGGATCTGGTCTTTTCTCTAGAACGTCCATTTGGCTGCACTCCTCTGTGATCTCAGCCATTGACCGCTTTTTGCTCAGAATCTCCTTAAGGAACTTGACGTATGATGGCATCTCATTAAGAGCTTCTGTGAAGGGTATTGTGACATTGAACCTTTGAACTATCTTGATGAAACGCTGGAACTTCTTCTATGCTGGATCCTTTGGAGATTTTGTCGGGAAAGACAACTTTTTCTTTGGCGGAGGTGCTGATGTCGAGTGGGGATGGTCGAAATCGACTGACGTCTGGTCGATATCGACTTGTGTCTGGTCGATATCGAGTGGATTGGTTGGCCTCGGGATCTGGGGTGGAATTGGGTCGATTTCGACCAGTGGGTTGGTCGATATCGACTGGTCTCCAGTGCCCTCTTCCTCCGTCGTTTGCTCGGGCGTTTGCATCTGTCGCCCACTCATTAGGTTCATAGTAGCCACTTGTCTAGTATATTTACCTTTAGGCTTAGGTTCAGAGGTTCCAGGGAGCGTACCTGACTGTTTGAGGACGGATGTTGCCAGCTGGCCAATCTGTGTGTCAATTGATTTCCTCCAGATATCAATTTCCCTAAGCCTAGAGTTGACACCATGCATCTGAGTGTAGATGGAATTGATAGACCGCTTGGTGTCTGAATGATTCCTCCGCATCTCCTCAAGAATGGTCTGCAGGTCATCCTTCTTCCCTTCTCTGTCAGGGTGACCAGGGGCTCTGTAAGAAGGGGGGTTCTGATGCTGGGGCTGGCGATAGTAGCTCCGGTTCTGGTTTTGATGTGGCCCTGAGTAGTGTCCCCCCGCATATCTTACCTCCTCGTGGGTCTCTCCTTGATGTACTTGATCGACGTGTGAGCACGCAGTAGTGTTGTGTCTCACAGACCCACATTCCAAGCAAGGCTTATCCTTAGACAAAAACTTAACCTGCTTGGTGAGACGGCGTACCTGATCGTTGTGGAACTGGTCCCTAACATTTGGATCAACTTCCTTGGGTGGCACATACAATGGCATAGATGGGGCAGGCCTTTCATACCTTTCGTCAGAAGCGGCCGCAGAAGTCCCATATGTGTTGTCGTAGTTCGCCAACGTCTCAAATACCTCCCATGCTCGGCGTGGAGTGTATCCGAGGTACTCATAGTTGGTGTAGTTGTTGATCCTATCCTTAGTAGGCGCATCCAGGCAGTTGAAAAGGATCTCTTGGATGACGTAGGGCGGCTGTCCATGCGTAGGACAGGATTTTAGAAGCCTTTTGTAGCGCTCCCAGACCTGTGCCAATGGTTCTCCTGGCTTTTTCCTGAAAGCCGTGATTTATTGTCTGAGGGCAGTTGCCTTTGCAGGAGAAAAGAACTTACTGAGGAACATGTCATGTAGTTCGTTCCAAGTGCGAATTGATCGCACAGACAATTATTCCAGCCACTGCTGTGCTATTCCTGCAAGGGACCAACGAAAAGCCTTTAGTTTTAAATATTCCAAATTAGCACCATCAACTATAGCTTCACATAAGTCTATAAAAGTGGTGACATGCTCTAAAGGACATTCATTGATTCTTCCCCTAAATTGACTCCTCCTAATCTATATTATAATACTAAAGGAGAAGTCGTCTACGACATGTGGCGGCTTCTCCTTTAAAGTAGGATTTCTTTATTTTTATTTTGAATTTGTTAAGTAAATAATTGGATATTTAAGTAATTAGAGTAATTATTAATTAAAGTTTAGAATTTATCGATAGGATTTTGTCGAATCTCTGGTGGTTATGATTTTGGATCAGGTCAAGTGGTTAATTAATTAATTAATTAATTACTTAATTAATTTTTCGATCGATTACGATTTGATCACGTTTTTACGATTTCAATTCATTTAATTAATTAATTAATTTTCCGATCGGTTACGATTGGATCACGTTGTTACGATTTCATTTCATTTAATAAATTCATTAATTAATTTTCCGATCGGTTACGATTGGATCACGTTGTTACGATTTCATTTCATTTACATACACCCTCAATACGTAATTGATTGCAAATGAATTTAGCTGATTGTAATTGATTCTCTAATTGCAAGATACTCCGTATAAAGGAAGGTAAGGTTAACCACTTGAGGTTGAGGTAGATTTTATTTTCAACCGAGTTACTCATAATGACAAATACTAAAAGTAAGGCTTCCATAGAGAATAATAATCGGAAGCGTCGAAAAAAAGATACGTACGTTAAATATTATTTTAGTTTATGCGTTTGTGAGATTCATTTCGGTTTGACTGAGTTAAATCAATTGATGATGGAGTTCTATAATCACGTTTGTGTGGATTAGTTTCGTTTTGATTAAATTCCTTAATCAAATTTTTTTATTTAGTTTATTTGTTTGTGTGGATTAGTTTCGATCGTTATGGACTTCATTCTAGAGTTTATGCGTTTGAATTAATCTTTTTTTTTTCCAAACGATGAAAAGAGTGTAACACTAAAAAATTTCATTACCTGGACGAGTTATTACCACAACACCTAAACACCACACGAATCTTATAGAATATTATTGTTCGCGTATTAAGAATGTCTAGGTCCCTAAGCTACAATGATCTTGGAAAACTTCATTCGATTGACATGATTTTGATAGATGAAAAGGTAGTTGTGTTTAAATATTTATTAGTTTGTTTACACTATCCGATCTAATCATGTATTCGAAATTGAAGGTGTCATTTAGGTTTTGGTCTCGATTGGATTTTATATGTTGATGTGACGCCTTCTCCTTTAGCATAGGAATATTAACCAATTAGGTATTTTTCAATATTTAAATAAACTATTATTTATTATAAATCAAATTACTTATTTAAATACGTAAGTAATTAATTAATTCATTTTTCCCTAAATCTTAACCCATTGATTTTATTTTTAAAATTCTTTTTATTAATTTCATTAAAATTATTTTGAATTGGATATTATTGTAATTTTTAATTTGAATAACAATTCGGATGAACTTAAATAACTAACAAAATCTAATTTTGGTTTTATTTTTATTATTTATTATAAATTAAATTACTTATTTAAATACGTAATTAATTCATTCATTCATTTTTCTCTAAATCTTAACCGTTTGATTTTCCTTTTAATTTTTTTTATTAATTTCATTGAAATTATTTTTAATTGGATATTACTGCAATTTTGAATTTGAATAATAATTCGGATAAACTTAAATAACTTTAAAAATCTAATTGGGTTTCTTTTTATTATTTATTATAAATCAAATTACTTATTTAAATACGTAATTAATTAATTAATTCACTTTTTCCTAAATCTCAACCGATTGATTTTCTTTTTAAATTTATTTTTTTTATTAATTTCATTAAAAGTATTTTGAATTGGATATTATTGCAATTTGGAATTTGAATAACAATTCGGATAAACTTAAATAACTTCAAAATTCAAATTGGTTTTCTTTTCATTATTTATTATAAATCAAATTACTTATTTAAATATGTAATTCATTCATTCATTTTCCCCTAAATCTTAACCGATTGATTTTCTTTTTTAAATTTATTTTTTATTAATATAATTAAAATTATTTTGAATTGGATATTATTGCAATTTTGAATTTGAATAACAATTCGGATAAACTTAAATAACTAACAAAATCTATATTGAATCTTTTCAATAAGATTCGTATACAAAAATACACTTGTGTCTTCAATTCTATAAATTAGATCATCTCTCCATCAATGTGTCTTGTTCACTGTAAGTTTTTATTGATCATTATAATTTATTTTAAATTTCTTGCAATCTTGTCATCGATCTAATTTTTAGCATTTTATCTTTCTACTTTGTTTGTTTGTTTATAATTTATTCGAATTGGCTCTTAATTAGTATGTGCATGCAATTGTTTGTTTATAAGATAGTTTAAAAGCAAAACTTTGAGAATCGACTTGATTTAGTTCAATTTGTGTTTTTCTACCCCACTCAAACGTTATAGTTTTCGAGGTGAGTAATGTACAAATTTCTATTCTATAATTATAATTTACAAATTAACTATTAATGTCTTTCTAGAGTTTAGAGTTTATTTAGAAATTTTTTAAATATATTTACTAATATTAAATAATAAATATATCGATTTAAAACAAACCCGCACAAAAGTGCGGGTACTAAACTAGTTTCAGTAATAAAAGAAAGACGAATTTCAAAATTAATAGCGGGAAGAACGATCGCTGATTCTGGAACTTCTAGAGTTGGATGCAGATATTCCTTTACGTTGGCTGGGACATGTCCTATCCGCTCCTCAAGTTCCCTCCTTGCGTTGATCTCGAGATCTACCCTTGCTTCCCACCGCTGCTGGTTCTGTTCATATTCCGCCTCTCGTCGGGCGTGTTCATCTTCTCTGGTGGTGAATGCCTCAATCTGTTGGCGGAGTTGCTTAAGCTCCTGTGCAGGTGTGAGCTGGCCCGCATTCTCGTTGTCGGATGTCGACATGAGTCTCCTCCTAAGCCTTTGCTGAAGGTGGAAAAATCGCTCAGGCTCGAGAATATGGTCTATAGGCGTGCGATCAGATCTTCGCATGCACCTGAAAAACAAAAACAAAAAGAAACAAGTAAAAAGAAACTAAGACAGAAAATCAACCAGAAGAACAGAAATAACAGAGAAAGCGTGTCAGCGCCCGCTTTTTTAGTTCAGAACTCAGCAGAAAATCAACCAGAAGAACAGAAATAATAGAGAAAAGCATAAAATAGAACAAAGACATAAACTTGGTCAATATCGACCCACTGAACTCGATATCAACCAACAAAATCGACTGCAGCAACTCAATATCGACCAAAGCAGTCAATATCGACCACTACGTCGACAGAAAACAGAAAAAACAGAGAAAAAACAGAAAATAGCACAAAAAAAAAAGAAACTTGGTCGATATCAACTAAGTGCACTCGATATCGACTAAGTGCAACGGGGCCAATTTTGTTAGGAGGAAAATCAAGTCTGAAATATAAATCTCAAATTCGACTCCCTGATCTCTGCAAATTAATTACAAGACTTCCTCCCGCTGTAGTAGAAGGTAGTCAGGATCGATCAACGAGGAAGCGTGTCAGCGCCCGCCTTTTTAGTTCAGAAACTCAGCAGATTTCGACCAGAAGAGCACTCAATATCGACCTTACCAGTCAATATCGACCACTACGTTGACAGGAAACAGAAATAACAGAGAAAAAATAGAAAATAACACAAAAAAAAAACAGAAACTTGGTCGATATCGACTAAGTGCACTCGATATCGACTTGAAAAATCGACCAACAGTACTCGAAATGGACTGGACTCAGAAACTCAAAACTCAAAATTTTATGAAATAAATATATAAAATAAAAGACTTCCAAGATCAGGGTTTCAATACCACAACGATAACCATGCGAAATAACACATAAAGGCATAAAAGATCATGCTTTTCATCAAATAACTCTCGTTATTAACAAATAGGAATATAGAGGCTTTCGCATAAACCCTAATTATTACTAACCCTTTTTCACATAATTAATCCAAGTTGTATTAAGATCACTTTCGCTTCAATAACACAAACAAGGATCACCTTCAACTTTCGCAAAAGAATCATGCTCGTAGTGATAGAAGACGAATTGCATCAAAAGCTTGTACCTTTACCGCATTACCTCACATGGCTACCGTCGGGCTCACCTCGACCCTAGAAGTTGGGTGACTACTCGCTGTTCATCATAAATAAACTCATCAAAGATTTCAAGAAAATAAATTGCATTAAATAAACTAAATAAGACTTACAGCCGAATAAAGCCAACTCTGCTATCGCTTCATAAACTCCACTCGGCTCCAAGCCTCTCTCTCTTTCCTATTCGACTTTCTCTCTCTATTGCGGCTTTGCTTGGTTTGATTGAATGAATAAAATCCAGCCCCTAATGCCTTATTTATAGTGCATGTTCATTCCCTAGATAATTAGGAAAGAAAACTATATCTATATCTAAAGATTAAATAATAGAAATAAAAGAAATAAATCTCTAAAGGAAATTATATCTACAGTAGATAAATATCTCTTCCATCTTGATAGAACTTGATAAAATCTCCTCTTGTGGATATCTCCATTGGACTTTGGATAGAAATTAGATTAGAGCTCGGATAGGCTCAAAATCGGCCACTGGTGGTCACTCGATATCGACCAGCCTAGGTCGATATCGACCTCGTCTTCTCAACTTTACTTCAGACACTCGATATTGGCCTCCGGGGTGAAAATCGACCAAAGTCATGTCGATATCGACCAAGTCTGGTCGATATCGACCACCTCTTTAGTTCTCAACATTCTCTGGTCGATTTTTGGGCTTTCTGGCCGATTTGATCCACTTGATATCGACCAAAAGTAGTCGATATCGACCTATACAGCAGTTTCCCGCATGATGCTCTGTTCTTGAAACGCACTTTCCCGAGTTCTCGTTCGTCGGATTGACGCATATGACCATGCGTTGGAAAGCTCTTTCCGAGGGCTACAACTCTCATGAAGACTTAAAAGCTTGATTTGGAATGATGAATGGTGAAAAGTGGGATTTCTTTCAGCTGCACCATCCTTAGCTTCTTCATGACTTTCTTCTAAGCTCCAAAGTGCGTCCGATTTCTGCGAAATATAACAAAAACTTGTGTAGACATCCATATATTGTGAATAAACATAAACTACACAAATTATGTATTATTCTAACCCAAATGCATGAAATGCACGCCGAAATCGATATAAAAGTAAGTGTAAAACATGGCAAATTAGGCTCACAACAGCGTTTTAGGAGTCCTAATTTAATTTAACGTACAAAGGAGAAGAAAGGAGGATTAAAAAATTAATGGAAAAAAGAGAAAAATTAAAGGAGAAATAAAAAAAATGAAGGAAAAAAATTGGTCAGTATTCCTAAAACTTCTCTAAGGTTGACACGTAAGCAAAGTCTTTTGAATTAAAGTTATATATAGATATAGATAGATAGATAGTAAGATTAAAGAAAAAAAAGAGTTAAAAGAAAAAGAAGAATAAAGGAGAATTAAAAAAAAGGATTAAAGAGGGAAAAAAAATTATAATTGATCAAAACCCCTAAAATCTCTTTGATGTTGACACCTCACCATAAACTCTTCTAAATTAAGAGTTTATTGGTTAAAAAATGTAACATCAAATAATATTGGGTAATTAATATTAGAATATTTCTCCAAAAAAATATTATTAGAAAATATAGTTACCATAATAAAATGATACTATGTAAAGAATATTTTCATAAATAACTTTGAACATGGAGAGGACATGTGGCATAAACTAATATAGTATATAGATATAGATAGTTAGTAAATGAATTTGAGTTAAGTCCAATAGTTATATTAGATTGAATTCAATGTTTTGAATTAAGCCCAATAGTTAGTAAGATTAAAGAGAAAAAAAATATAATTGGTCAAAAGACTCAAAACCCCTAAAATCTCTCTAATGTTGACACCTCGGCATAAACTCTTCTAAATTAAGAGTTTATATATAGATAGTTATATTAGATTGAATTCAATGTTTTGAATTAAGCCCAATAGTTAGTAAGATTAAAGAAAAAAAAGAGAATTAAAATAAAAAGAAGGAAAAAGGAAAATTAAAAAAAAGGATTAAAGAGGAAAAAAATTATAATTGGTCAAAACCTCTAAAATCTCTCTAATGTTGACACCTCAGCATAAACTCTTCTAAATTAAGAGTTTATATAGATAGTTAGTAAGATTAAAGAGAGAAAAAAAAAGAGAATTGATGAAAAAGAAGAAAAAAAGAGAATTAAAAAAAGGATTAAAGAGGAAACAAAAAATATAATTGGTCAAAAGACTCAAAACCCCTAAAATCTCTCTAATGTTGACACCTCAGTATAAACTCTTCTAAATTAAGAGTTTATATATAGATAGTTATATTAGATTGAATTCAATGTTTTAAATTAAGCCCAATAGTTAGTAAGATTAAAGAAAAAAAAGAAGAAAAAGAAGAAAAAAGGAGAATTAAAAAAAGGATTAAAGAGGGAAAAATATTATAATTGGTCAAAATCCCTAAAATCTCTCTAATGTTGACACATCAGCATAAACTCTTCTAAATTAAGAGTTTAGCTAGATATAGATACATATAGATAGTTAGTAAGACTAAAGAAAAAAAAAGAGAGAATTAAAAGAAAAGGAAGAAAAAAGAAGAATTAAAAAAAGGATTAAAGAGGAAAAAAAATATATAATTGGTCAAAAGACTCAAAACCCCTAAAATCTCTCTAATGTTGACACATCAGCATAAACTCTTCTAAATTAAGAGTTTACATATAGATAGTTGTATTAGATTGAATTCAATGTTTTGAATTAAGCTCAATAGTTAGTAAGATTAAAAAAAAGAATTAAAATAAAAAGAAGGAAAAAGGAGAATTAAAAAAAGGATTAAAGAGGAAAAAAATTATAATTGGTCAAAACCCCTAAAATCTCTCTAATGTTGAGACCTCAGCATAAACTCTTCTAAATTAAGAGTTTATATAGATAGATAGTTAGTAAGATTAAAGAGAGAGAAAAAAAAGAGAATTAAAAGAAAAAGAAGAAAAAAAGAGAATTAAAAAAAAGGATTAAAGAGGAAACAAAAAATATAATTGGTCAAAAGAATCAAAACCCCTAAAATCTCTCTAATGTTGACACCTCAGTATAAACTCTTCTAAATTAAGAGTTTATATATAGATAGTTATATTAGATTGAATTCAATGTTTTAAATTAAACCCAATAGTTAGTAAGATTAAAGAAAAAAAAAGAATTAAAAGAAAAAGAAGAAAAAAGGAGAATTAAAAAAAGGATTAAAGAGGGAAAAATATTATAATTGGTCAAAATCCCTAAAATCTCTCTAATGTTGACACATCAGCATAAACTCTTCTAAATTAAGAGATTATATATAGATAGTTATATTAGATTGAATTCAATGTTTTGAATTAAGCACAATAGTTAGTAAGATTAAAGAAAAAAAATTTAAAAGAAAAAGAAGAAAATAGGAGAATTAAAAAAAGGATTAAAGAGTAAAAAAAATTATAATTGGTCAAAATACCTAAAATCTCTCTAATGTTGACAGATTAGCATAAGCTCTTCTAAATTAAGAGTTTATATAGATAGATATAGATAGTTAGTAAGATTAAAGAAAAAAACAGAATTAAAAGAAAAAGAAGAAAAAAGGAGAATTAAAGAAAAGGATTAAAGAGGAAAAAAATTATAATTTGTCAAAACTCCTAAAATCTCTCTAATGTTGACCTCAGCATAAACTCTTCTAAATTAAGAGTTTATATAGAATATAGATATGGATATAGATAGTTAGTAAGATTAAAGAAAAAAAATTAAAAGAAAAAGAAGAAAAAAGGAGAAATAAAAAAAAGGATTAAAGAGAAAAAAAATTATAATTGGTCAAAATCCATGAAATCTCTATATTATTGACACCTCAGAACAAACTCTTCTAAATTAAGAGTTTATATAGATATAGATTAATACTTTGTTATCACCCCCTGAAGAGATGGATTATTTTTCTTACATTAAGGTGATCATAATATTTTTTTTACCTCTCCTCTAAAACTTGGCAAATTTTAACTAATTGTGTCAACCAAACAGTTATAAGAATATAAAACTATTAAAAAATAATACAAACAATTGACTTACAAGTTAAAATGATACATTCATTTGAACTAGGATTAGTTCTATATTCGATAAAAAAACTTATTTTATCAAAATTATAAAAGGGTGAGTTAGCAAACTGTCCACATTATTGAAATAATTAGCAAACTGTCCATCTCCATATGCCCCCTCCCCCGTGTGCTTCCCCTTGCCTCCCTCGGTGTCAGCTATCTTATTTTTTTCCGCGTTAGCACTTTTTTAGTTGGTGACGTCGACACCGGATACGCCAAATTTACTGACACTGATGATGCTGAAGTCGAGGATGTCGACGATGATGACATTGGAGATGTTGACGCCGACGACGGGGATTCTAACACCGACGTTGGGGATGCTGACGTCGATGTCGGGGACACCAACGATACTGACGTCGGGGATACTTACGCCGACGTGCTGACGCCGAGAAGTTTCAATTGTTGACACGTACATTACCTTGTCACGACAATATTCAATTGTTGACGCCGACTTCGGGGATGCTGACAGTGATATAATAAAATTGACGATACTGATGCCGATGGTGCTGACGACGACGTCCGGGAAGCCAATGGTGCTGACACCTACGTTCAGGACACCGACGGTGCCGACAGGAATATCGAATGTTCAAAAAGCATTTTTTTAACATTACACAACATGCTAAAATTACAAATATATAGAAAAACGTGCAATGTTTACATTAAAAAGCAGTCAAGGGGTTAAACTACAGGATATCTAATCTTGTTGAATTATTTTTATAATGACTACTGACACTAAATTTGTTGATGCCGAAGTTGTTGATACGGAATCCATGCTAAACTAGAAAGGAGTAACAAAGAAAGTAGAGCTTAGCTACAAGCTTTCAGAACTCATAATTTACTTGAGGATGGTGCCTTTCTGGAACTCATAAACGAAGAACAAGTCTGCAGAAGTTGTCTCCAGACATACTGAACCTGTTTTGCACTTTCTAGAGGTCTCGGTTGTCCGATTGACTACTATGGTCATGTGTTGGGAAGCTCTTTCAGAGGGCTACAACTTTCATGTTGACGACAAGAACTGAATCAAACTGCATTTTCCGTAAAAGACAGATGCAGCCACAGTCGCATTAGATGCAACGGCCGCGACATGTTTTGCCACAAAAAGGATGTGCAGCAGCCGCTGCAGCTGCCACAGTGACAGCTTATTCCATTCAAACCCCTATTTTATCTAATTGTCTTTTGGTCGACGGTTGACACGAATTAGAGAGGGCTTGGCCCTAGGTTTTCATTCATTCATTAGATTAGGATTCGAGACAATTTGGTTTAGATTGAGAGCGATGTTCGCCATGGGCGAATAAACTCTCTCCATTCTACTTGCAATTTGAAACTTTGTTTGGATTGAGTTGTGAGTTTCTGAATCTTGTTCCTTATTTCCTACATTGAATGTTTCGACTTCTTTGTGCTTAATTGTTGATTGTTTTATTCTATCTTGCCTGATGAATTTGGTAGAATCAATTCAATTGCTGGGGTTTTATAGATTTCTGGTTGCGAACCTTAACCCAAGTAGCAAACTTATCCCTTTAGGGCTGGTTGAACTAATTGGATGGGTAGGAAGTTTGATGTGTTATTAAATTCCTTTTTAGGGACTCCAAATACCTTGGTAAATTTCCGAACTTAAAACTATAGATTAGGTTAAATCCTTCTATAGGGACTGATCATGAGATAAGGGTTTTCAGGATTGGTTGGACTAGAAACTATATTAGGTCGGGACAAGGACATCAATAGGAAGACTAAAATGATAAGAGAAAGTTACAATATCAACTTAACCAAATAAAATGGATAGTTGTAGCTAGAGCGATCTTCTCTAAATTGTTTTGCATCAACTTTGTTTATAGTTTATTTTGTTTTATTTCTATTTCAATCAACCAAAACCCCCCTTTCAACTAATTGATAGCCGAAACCCCTCTTCCAACTACGATGGTGGTTCACGGCAGTTGTTCTGGTTATTCTTGGCGATACTTATCTGAGTTGGGACTCATACGTCTGGTGTCGGGTCTGGCTGGGGTCGTGGCGGTGTGCATCATGGCGACTCCATATTCCGGAAATTTCCTTGGAGGCTCGTCTTCATCGCCCACAGGAGGACTCCTGATGTACCGCTGGCCAACGGTGTTATCTCTTGATGGCGCTTGGCTCCGTTCTGTCTTCGTTGTCCTCAGCTTCTATGGATTAGGCTCGTTTGTTCTTCTAGTGATTGTTTGTTTGCCATATTTGTATTGCACCATTTTATTATTATGATTGTATGTTTGACGGTTCTCTGTCTGCTGACTCTGTTGGCCTCTCGATGAGCCAGGTCTGTCTGGCCATCGAATTATTACCTGATCAAAAAAAAAATTGATAAATAATTAAATACACATTACTCAGAAATACTTGATTCTCTGTGGGATCGACCTCTTACTTACTTCCTATACTAGTTTGTAGGTTTGAGTTTTACTTTTGATAGGAGACACAAGGATTTCCTCCCATCAAATTTTGGCGCCGTTGTCGGGGCCCTTCCTTATGGTCCGATCCCACAGTTGCTGCCTTCTACATAGAGGGCGATGATAAGGATGATTCTGAAGATGCCTCTGACGATGAGGATGTTGATGATGAGGAGCAGGAGGTTGCACCTGAGCAGATTCCACCCACTGATCATCCTATGCCTAACTACCAGAGTGGTGGTGCTTAGTTTGTTGTGAAATATCCCGATTGTATTTTTTCCTTTTAGGACGTTACTTTGTAAAGGATTGTGTAAATTAATAAAATATCAAGGATGGAGTTTTATGGTGAAAATTTTTAAGTCTTATCAAGTTTAGAACTTAGTGAGATCTAGAGAAGATCTACTAGCATGTCAAGTGTTAAGTATAGAGGCTATATAATTTATTGGATATTTAAGACATGCCTAAGAATAAGTTGGTAAAATATTCTAAAGTGGTAGAGTGAAAGATTATTGGAATATATATTTAAGGAGGATAAAATATGTAAATTTATTTAAGGTATGACAATTTCCGTAATTATGAAGTAAAGTGGGCCAAAATCAAAACAATTACCACGTTGCCATTTTTGATATGCATGGGAATTGGATTTGTACGAAATGCTTTGACTCCTAGCACTTATATGATTGGATGGCTACCACTATATATACATGTATTAGACTTGGAGGATTGCTCATTTGCTCCCTTCCGAAACAAACTAAAACAAACACCGTTTCAAGCTCCCGTATATCTACATCTGTACAACATCTCGGAAACCATCCGGGTTTTCAACTAAATATACTAAATCGATATCGGGTGACGTTGATTATTATTTAGTCGTTGTAATTTTGGGACGATCCGACATTATCCCACTGGTAAAATCCCTCTCATTTATTTTAAGATCTTGGATATTTCTTAAGGCGATAGCCTTTATTAGCCGTGTATAATTCAAGGTCTTTCCTCATTAGCCTTTATTAGCCGTTATGATCCTCGTTGTTATTAAGAAATTTGGGTATTTCTTAAGGCGATATAACATTAGATAAAATGGTATTTCTTTTAAGTCGAGATAATGCCCACTTATTTTGGATTATATGGCATTCCTAAGTCGTTATAATGCCCAATTAAATTTAGGAAAGGAAATCCTAAATTATGTTTGCAAGTCCTAATACTGCTTGGGCATTTTAAAAGTAGTGTTGGACAAGTGATTATCATAAAGTAAAGGATATAAGTTTTATCGGATTAATTAAGGATTATTTTAAAATGAGACTTTACCGAAGTTTAAGGGTAAAACTATTAAACATAAGCTAAATAAATTATTATTTGTCTGCTATGTACGACGTGGCTGGATGCGCTTGGATATATAGTTGGTGACGTCAATCAGGATCCTACATCTTCAGAAGGAATTAAATCTCTTAGTTAATCCTAATCTTTATTATCCGTAGGCTTCGGGTTTATAACCAAGGCAAGTGACTTTGCCTCATTTAATCAGTTACAGTTTCATGCCTTTCATTTTAATTTATACCGTTTATTTTTATCAAACATGCATATCCTTGAAAATAAAATTACAAAATCCATATATTCTTGTAATTTATTTATAATTACACTCTAAGTCATGTTTAGAAAATTATGCTATATTAATTATTAAATTGCATAAAAGGCCCAAAATTTCGTTATAGCGTGAATTGTTCTTTATTCCTTCATGCTAAGTTATAAGTATGTGATATTAAGATTTTCTTGAAATATCCATACTAGTCATTTTGTTTACTTCATCCACTTTAATGTTCTAAAGTGGATAAAAATGAGTTGATCACCGAGATGTGAACTTGTGATTTTAATTGTGATAGGGTGTGATGTGATTATAAATAAAATTATTATTAAAATGGTAAAGTCAGGTCAAGGTTGCTAAGCCTTGCTCTATAGACATTTCATGAAATGCCCATTCGAACTATAGATTTCTCGAATGGATACAGTTTACCCCAGTGGGGTAATCTAGGTCGTCTTGCTAGTGTATGGTAGAGGCAAGTACCACGTGTTCTAAATGAAATATTTTAAATTTTGTACAAGTGATGTGTGTGTGTAACGGTGATCACTATTCTTTTCCGATATCATTTTCCATCCTTTTTGGAAATATGATTCTTTAGAGATTCAGTTTCTCAACTATCTAATGTTTTGGACTATCCTATTCCTATTTCTTTTAAGTGTCCAGAGATCCACAAAAAAATTCCTTTCCTTGTCGTTTGCTAGTTCTTCACCGAACTAACCAACCGTGTTGTGAAATGGTTGGCTGATGTGCTTCGCCTGCATGCGATGTACATCAAACTAAATTTTATAGGTTATGGAAAAAGACCTTGAGGAGTTGAAGTTGAAGGAATAAAGATTTTCAAGCTTTTTATTGTATAATTACATCTTTCGGTAAAAGAGTTTTCTGGTTTAATTTAGTTTCTTTTGTTGGAAGTGATGAACACAGATATTTGTAAAGGTTTAAGGTAATAACATTTACTTTTTAATAAAAATAATATTCATGTCTTCCGATGTCATTCTTTTAAATAATCATCTTGTTTATGGGAGCATGGTTGCATGTCCCTATTAGCCTAAGGTAATTATGAGACCATTAAAGTCTGCATAATTACTGGCGCTGTAACATTCCCTCGTTTATAGAAGTCCTGGAGCATAGATAAGTGTTACATGTTTCAGGCTCTTTTGCTGGGCCTAGTTCTTCTTATGACATGTGTGCTTGGGGTGACAGCATGTTCACCCAAATGAGACACTTATCTATGCTCCAGGACTCTATCCAGTTCGAGCTCAGCGACATGGGCCACAACATGCATGAGATGGCAGCTAATTTGGAGGAAATGAGGAGGCAGCATGCCTACTATTACAACATGGGGTGGCCACAGTTTCCACCCTACCAGCCTCCTCCCTAATGAGTGGTTAGTTTCCTTTTCCCTCACCTCGTGTTCATTTGATGTACTTTTGCTGTCTTTGATGTTTCGTTGAGGACAATGAAAGATTTAAGTGCGGGGGAGGGGAATTTAGTGTATATAGTGCATTTAGTTAGATCATGTTTAAATTTCTGCACACATTTCATATTTAAGCATTTCATATTTAAATTTTCTATATACTTATGCATTGAAAAAAACATCAAAAAAATCAAAATTCCAAAAATACCATGCATTGCATACATATGTGTTATTCAAATACCCATCTAGCTTAGTTTGTCCTCTAATTTATTTTCAGCATGATCATATAAATCCCATGGAGTTCTGGATGTTTTAGCCTTGTCTATATCTTTTGAATTGATGTGAAACATGAACTAGCAAATGTAATTGAGCATGTATGATTGAGCTTGAGTATGATTGAAATCCTACAAAACATGACCCTTGTGAGATTGTTTTAGCCTTATTGGATTCATTTATAATCCTTTTGCTTAAATGTGTGATTTACTCGTCTTATGTTTCTACCTCTTGATATTGACTTCATTATCTATTGTCAAGACCGACTCACATGTTTGTTGCTTGCGGAGTTTATGCTTTTATGTTTGATATTCGGCTTTAGCTTGTGCATATTGAGTGCAAAAAGGTGGCAATGGTTGATACACTTAGTAACCGGGTCTACGCATGACACCCATGGGTATGATTCGCGCAAAACAGTTTTAAAAATTATCCGCTAAAAAAGGAAGCTTGATCATTGAGTAACCAGGTTCATTCATGACACCCATGTTTGCAACTCGTGTCAAAAGATGTTCAAGTGGACTTTATTCAAGTAAGTTGAGGTGTTGATAAACCGGGGTCATTCATGACACCCATGTTTGCGACTCGCGTAAGGAATACACCAAGGCCGAAAGAAAGCAAATCAAGAAAAAGAAAAAAAAAAGGAAAAGGAACGAAAATAATAAAAGAGAGAGAGAGAGAGAGAGAGAGAGAGAGAGAGAGAGAGAGAGAGAATTGTTAGAGCCAAATTGCTTATCTTTATTGTTTTCCCGCAAGAAATGGCATTTCGGTGGAGATTTGGTGATATTGTTGCCAATATCTATAAGTTTAGTGCATTTTGGATTGAGTTGAGAGTTGAAATTTAAAGCCTAAACACATGAGAGCATGAGTGAAATACATATTCCTGGTGAGGTTGGATGATTTCTACTTCTATGCTTGGATCGCTAAATACATGTTATGATATTTATTCACTTGGTCTTGTGTTTATTTAAAATTAATGTTGCTTTTGATTTGAGCTAATGCATGAAGAAGGAAAGCGTAGGTATAAGGTGCTTTTATATGGTTCGCTCGAGGACTAGCGAGCCTTAAGTGTGGGGGAGTTTGATAGCACGCATTTAGGTAGGCATAATAGGTTGCATTTAACTTAGTTATGATGCATATCATGCATGGTTTAAGTATAATTTGCATATTTGTTCTCTACGTTGGTGGAGTCGGAATCTACACACTTTTATTGATTATTTCAGGTAATTGTGGATCTGATGATGACACATGGGTTGATAACGCATTGGATGAAATTGTTTAGTTGATCGAAGAAGCTTACATAAAGATCTAAAGAGGTCTTGAGAAGAAGAAGCGAGCCTAAACGAAGAACAAGTCTACAGAAGTTGTCGCCAGACATGCTGAACTTGTTTTGCACTTTCTGGAGGTCTCGGTTATCTGATTGACTATTATGACCATGCTTTGGAAAGCTCTTTCAGGGGGCTACAACTTTCATGTTCACGACGAGAGCTGAATCGGAAGGATTTTTTCATAAAAGACAGATACAACGACTATTCTCGAATTACTATTAGGACAATTTGCATAGATACACCAAAAAAAATTACCTTTGCAAAAATGTCAGTGGGGGATGAAAATTGCAAATGGGTGACAAAATGACACTTTTGCAAATTACTTCCACCCGGTTGCAGGTTACAACAGAAAAAAGGTGGGACATGGGTAGGACATGTGTCGAAATTCTAGAGGAGGGAGTGTGATAATTTGGACAAAAAAAATAAAAAATGAAGGAGTTGCAGAGGCTGAGAGTGATGTCATGTGGAGAGGGAGAGAGAGTGAGAGGGGTTGAAATGATAGCATTTAATGCTAGATGAGAGAGATGATCTCACTTTTCACAAAGAAAAGTTCCCGCCAAGGTAATTTGGAGGGAAACAACATGGGGAGTTTGGCGGGTTGCAGAGAGAATATAAAAGGAGATGGGTGGGCTGGACAGGTGGACCTAAAAGTGAAAAACAACCGATTGTCCATGGCTTCCATTAACGTCAAGTTGGAAGAATAACACCCAAAAATTCAGTTACTAGTCAGGCAAAGGGAAATCCTAGTCATCAACGGAATATATATTGACATACACAGGGATACACGTGGCAATTGCGTACCTGATATACATCAACGATAATAGGTAAGTATGGAATGGTATGGTGGTCAATGCATCAATTTTCCAATATTATGCCATACCAACTATAGCCGAAGACCCACAAATGCCCCCGAAGATCGATCGATTCAGTCTCGAACACCACGCAAAAGGAACCATAAAAAGCATATATATGGCGCTCGTCTTAAGGACGTCTCTTCTTTTGCATAAGAGAATGATGGTTTTTGTTATTTTGCATGTACGTAATTGACACTATAGGGTTGTCCGTTTTGTTTCCCTAAGATGCGCAATACGAATGATTGTGATTTATGCTTACTAGCCAATAAATACCTTTGTCTTGCCATTAAAAACGATGTCTTAGCCAATATAAGACTAATCCCTGTCAGATTTTGTCAATCTCAAAAACTTCCCAACTGCAGGATAGACAATATTAAGCACAAACTAAAGTAGTCAGAACAACATTCAGGACAACTAACCATAAAACCATCCATACATAAATCCAGAACATAAGGGATCGGTCATCAAAAGGGAGGAAACGTTTTAGACCAAAAACAAACACAACGAAGTACTAAAGCTAATGTCGGCTGCTTTCGTTCGACATGTTCTAGTCTGCAGTAGTGAGGGATTGGTCCCTGCGATCGAGGAGGCCTGTCTTCGAGAAGCGGTTAGACCTCCCTCTAAAGCTAATGTCGGCTACACATATATCACACTTCACGATTAATATAACCAACACAAATACAAGACATCATTAATCTACAATATATAGTTATTTACCTTCTTGCTCGACGGTGTGTAGACATTCCCTTCTTTAATTCTAGGCATGATTGCGGGGGGTTTCAAACCTGTGCAAAAATTGTACAACTTAGTCTCAGGTTGGTATCACTAGGTAGTAAAGGTCGTATGTTAATCAACAGATGAACACAAAGACATTTGCATTGCATTACCCTAACTCCAACCCAAAATGCAACTATCGGTTAGTTTCGTGCGAGTCATAAAATCAACTAAAGTCAATATACTCATGCAGTTATAAAAACAACAATATGAAGTTGCATACGAGTCCACATGCATGATTGTCTTTCCAATGTCTGATCATGTTGGATTCCTAACACAACAAAAAATCTTCCCTCCTTTAACTCTAGTCATGGCTGCTCAGTGTGAACCTGTGACATCATTGAACAATCTGTTCAGAGGTTGGTAACACCAATGACAGTAAATAAAAAAAGCTAGCCAGTACTGAAATAATTCTTGTCATGCAAAAAAAAGTGCATGTCAGGATAGAAACGCTCAGATGCTCATGTCACAGCAATGTATGCAACAAAGAAAAACAATGTATGACTGCTTTTGCAGGTTCATTAACAAGATTATGAAATACAAACTACGAAATCTCGTTTTGTCCAACTATAACCAATGCATTTGTAAAAATAATGCCAGTAAAGAAAAAAACCTACCCAGTAATGCAACAATAGATGCCAATAAATATAAATTGTCTACTAGGGCAGATATTTATAAAATTTCTCTCTTCAAAGAGATGCGCAAATGCTCATGTCACAACAGTGCATAATGCAACAATAAACACAATCTAAGACTAATTTTGCACTTGCCATGTCAACATTATGTAATACAAAGCACAAAATCACATTATTCTACAACTTTAACCTCTAACTGAAACCACTATAAGCGAACAACTGCCCCTTCCCCATATATGATACATGTGTCTCATCGTTCAGGGAGTTACTCTTAAATACCAGATGCTGCACTTTGTCATGACTCAAGGTCAACAATCGTGTTCTCATTTGGGCCACTTGAGGGGAAAGAACCGGAACCTCTAGAATCTCTATAGCTTTTCAGACTAAGGGTAAGCTTATCATAAATATGATATTTAAAGCTCATTCTCAAAAAGTCTTGATCGAGTGCGACTCTAGATTCTAAAATATTATAAATTTTCAGTTTGGGTAAAAATTGGAAAGGATTTGAGTACATGTATTCCATCTTGTTGTTGGTGTTGATTGAGCTCCTCATTGAGCAACTATTAACGACATTTTTAAGCACCATACGAGTAGCGTTCTCTCCACGAGCCACACGCAGACAGGACGACCAACAAACCGGAGGGAGGAGGACACCAGGAAGTAAGAACGCCTTCTCAGCCACCCAAGCCACCTCCACCGGACATCTTTCCGACGAGACCCACGCGAATGTAATCCATTTTCTTTGATAATCTCTCCTCTGATTCTCCAAATTTCACTAATTTTACTCTTATTTGGTAGCAAGAATTGCAATTTGATCTTTGGGATGATTTGGGATTTACCATCAGATTCTTTTGCTTCAGACACTGCCTTTGGAAGCTTCTTTTTTTAGGGGAAGACTCTTTTGCTGGTAATCTATGGTGTTCGGCGTCGATTTTTCTTCACTCCGGTTAGGGTCTCGGTGGCTGGCCAGCGGCGGCGGATCGTGAGGAGGTTAGGGTTTCCTGGTTTCCCTCTTGGTCTTTCTTTCTCTCTCATCTTTCTCTCTTGATGATATGACTAATAACATAAAAATTTTCTCTCTTGATGGGTGCCCATCCGGTTTTCCAGTTTTTTTTACCTATTAGTTTTGCAAAATTTTGGTCATTTTTGACATATTTGCAAATTTGGGCAGGGGAGGGTCAGATTTGCAAATGGCACAAAATTTTGGTATATTGAATGTCATTTTCTCTTACTATTAACGAGGAAATAAATATTTTAGTGAGAAAATCACTTTTATTGATAAATATATATTAAGTGACTATTCTCTAATCTTTCACCTATTTTCGCGATAAAAATGTATGTCTTTTGCAATGAAATTTTTAGTCGCCAATAAAATAGACACAATTTGATGTCATCAGTAACGACGGGAAAAAATGTTAGCGATGAAATTGCATTTGACGCCGAACACATTCATTGACTATTTTTTAGTCCTTCCACTTGATTGGCGATAAAAAGTTTCACTTTGTACGAGGAAAATATTTGTCACTAATACTTACTGCGAGACAATTGTTTCATCGCTAATATTTTTAGCGATGAAATTTTTTCCCTTGATTATTCTTTCCTTGACGAGCTTTTTCTGATGAACTGACGACGAAATGTATTTCCTCGCCAAATCTCTTTAGCGACAAAAAACTCAATTTTCAACGACGAATAATTTTCCCGCTAATAGGCATTTCTGTTATAGTGGTCTCCATGGGGTTAGTCTTGTAAGCTGGCCGGTTAGGAATAACAACACCCGACATAAAGTCAATCTAATGCTTTATGCCCCTAAGAGAAGGCAATCCAGCTGGCATCTCATTTGGTAGCATATCATGAAACTCCTCGAGTACACCTAAAATGATATAAGGCAACTCAACAGCAGTAGCATGAGATGAACTAGAACTAATAGGTAAGGTAGAACTAGTAGAAATACATACAAACAGAAAACAAACATCACCCCCTGAATAGCACGTCGTACATCTTGAACCCAAGCAACTAGCAAGCTCTAGGGTTCCCTGGGTGGTTCTTGCACCATCTTCTGCTTTTCAACATCCTTTCCAAATCTTCTCTTGAGCTTGGCGGCGCTGTTTCCTAGCAATATAATCAGTGAAAACCTCTTGAGGGGTTAGAGGTAGAAGTCTTACTCGCCTGCCTCCAAAGGCGAAGGAATACTCATTTCCATATCCACCATGCATCACGCGCCGATCATACTGCCATGGCCTTCCGAGAAGTAAATGGAAAGCGGTGATAGGTAACATATCACATAAGATAGTATCGGCATAAGGGTCAACGGAAAAGAACACCTCCGTTTGGTCCTTCACCTTCAACGGTGAGCCTCCGTTTGGTCCTTCACCTTCACCCTCTTGGGTGTACCTGGTTGGTTATAGAGAAATGATCCATGACTTCTTGACTAATAATGTTAAAGCAGGAACCACCAGCAATAATAACAGTGCAAATCTTACCTCCGATGGTGCAACGGGCGTTGAATAATTTCTCCCACCGAGAGTTGCCAATCTCTACCTTCTCCCTGACACTCAAAGTCCTATTAACCATAAAGTTCTCACCAATTTGTGCTCTAGCAACAAGCTCATCCTCCTCATCCACAACTGGTAGCTCATAGGGGTCATCGAGGCCTTCCATCTCACTCACCACTTCTATAAATGAGTTCAGGAGAACCTTTCATGGGTTGGGGCATTCTCTAGCAAAATGCCCAAACTCATAGCACTTCTAACACTTTACGCCTCGAGGCCTGCTTGACTCCGATCTAGGAGGTGGAGGTGTTGGGCTAGGGATGACATGATTAGGACTTGGTTTAGGTGGAGGTCGAAAAGTAGAGGGGGGGGTAGGACTAGGGTTAGGCGTTTGTGGACGGTAATTCCGGGGTGGTTCTGAAGTAGGGTCAGCTCTCGTCCAACGCCTTGTTGAGGACCCTACAGACCTCCATTTGAGGAATTTTTCATATACGTGTGTGGTGTGATGAAGAGTATCAATCACATGGGTGTGTCGCAGTTGCAACACCATCTCAGCCACATCAGAGTTCAAACCTCCAAGAAACATAGCTAGAATGTAAGAGTCCTTATACCTTGTTCCCGACCGCTGCAAAAGAGTGCGTATGTCCTTATAGCAATCATCCGGTGAATTAGGACCGTGCTTCAGTCTCTTTGTCTTTAGTATCAGCTACTGCCAATGATCCGCTGAAATAAAGCGAGCTCGCATCAAACGTGTAAGCTCTCCTAAGTCGTCACTAGTGGAGCTCGAGTGTAGGCCCGATCTGCTTGTACTTATTGCCACCATGAGAGGGCATAATCAGTAAAGTGGATGATAGTGAGCTCCACTTGCTCCTCCTCGGAGTAGCAATGAAATCGAAAGACTTGCTTAGCTTTGACTTCCCAATCCTGATAAGCGTTTGGACCTACAACACTAGAAAAAGTTGGGATCCTTACCTTGACCCCATGGATCCGACGCTGGCGCTCAGCCTCTTGGAATCACCTAGCTTGGTGGTCCTCCCTAGCTTGAGTCCACTATGAAACTAGGGATGCATCTGATCTCTCATCATTTGTCTGTCGGTCGTAGCGATGGCGACGATGTCCATTGTTGTGTTCTCTTCTGCCATCCCGGTTCCTCTGGCGGTGACGGGGTACATCATGGCTACCGTGATCACTAGGTGCTCCCCCCGGAACCACAGGTAATCTTCATAGTATTTATGTAATGTTTAGCTCAATTTGGTCCACATGGTGGGTTAGCTCCTGGACAATCGAGTCAACTCTGTCTCCGTTCCTATTCACCGAACTCTGTGACATCATTAAAACAAGGAAGCAAACCCATCAAGTTAGCAAAACAGAAACCTCTCTCTCATTTTTGTGAATGCTCACACTCTCATGCACACTTCCCTTGTGTGTTTAAAGTGTTTGTCTCACTATAATGTATTTCAGCAAAGGCGAAACTCTAGAACTTGCAAAATGAGTAAATAACAGATACAAGAGCAGTTAGTAGCAACAGATCTCCTTGTTATTTGGCTCTCCGCTTCTTACTATGGATGGTTCTCTCCTGTCACTCACCTTTTCCAAAACCAATCAGTGTTGCTTTAACCTCTTCTTTTTCTATTGCAAAAGGCAACACTCTCCATTCCCCTTTTCCTAGTGCAGGGGCACGACACTCAAGAACCCGAATAATCGCCAGCGGCAACTAGCACCAACAATACAATAGTAACCAACCACTTGAAATCCACCAGCAGAAATAGATAATCCAATGGTAATAAAAATGTCCAATTGAATCAGTAGTAACTAACCCACAACAAACAGACACTAGTTGTAGCACAGATAAACTAAACAACTTGCAAGCACCAAGACAAGGGACTTTCGACGAGTATTTACCAAATCCCACTTTAGTCCTTAGGCAATGCAAAACAAGTGATATAGCCCGAATAAAAATTTGAAATTGCAATACAGGGGATACAATGAAGTCAAATGTTTAGCGTTCAAAACAAGATGACAAAAGTGCACTAGCAAGATCCAACCCCCCACCAAAAACCCCTAACATGAAAAAGAACGCGCTATCTCACGCGCTTCCCCTTTCCCAAAATCCCCAAATCAAGTTCTCAGAAAACCCTAAAAAAATTTCATCGATCCTCTTCATCTTTGATCAACCCTATTCTTATTCGCTATCTAAATCTCAACAGATCAAGCAAGAGATTAAGGGTTGCTGGTTTTGGATTTGGATCTCTTCCCTCTCCTGGGCTTGGAGCTGCTCAATCTTTTTCCCCCTTTCTAAAAATCAAACTTCTTGTATTGATAAATCTCCTCGATATCGGAATAGGAATCGCGGCTCTCCCAAAGCGCTCGCCTTCCCTTGATCTTTGGCGTCCGGCCATGGGGATGTTTGGATGAAGGTCCGAGGATACAATCACCAAAAAAAGAAGATGAAGATATGCAAGTTTTCAATTTTCCTTCACCATTGGAGTATGCTCTCGGCGGTTCTGGCTTTTCTCCGGCCGTTCGGGGGATCCCTATTTCCTTTTGGTGCACTTCAGCGGTGCTTCCGGCGGTGGTGTTGTCTCTATTTGGTTCTCTGTCAACAATCAGGTTATATTTCTTCTCCTTAATATCACACCCTAGACTCTTCGGGATAACCTCCCACAAACTCTCCGGGATAACCTCCCACAAACTCTCCGGGATAACCTCCCACAAAACCTTTGGGATACTCTCTCGACAAATCATCTATAATAACCACCTGCAATGTTGGGTCCAAATTCCGACCCTAACTTACTCGAGCAGGTTCACTGCTAATGAACATACAGCTAATAAATATCAAAATTTTGCAATTGCTCTGTCTACTGCAAATGACCATGATTGGCGTGTATGGTACAACATTATCTCTACTCTTATATTTTCCAATATTGCAAAACACAAGAGTGAACTCATGATTTACAAAATTTGGCTATTCTGCTTAGATGAATCTGAACTGAACTTTTGCCTAGCTGAATTTCCTATAGTCTTTGTTGTTAAGACCATGAGAACTTTGTATTTTAAGATCATGACTGAATCCCTACTAGGAAAATTCTCTACACTTGTATATAAGGAATGGTCAATCTATCAGACTAAGTACTATTATCAATATTATGATTGTTTTCAACCTTATTCTAGCAACAACCTTATTCTATCTGAATCATCAACTTTCAGCAACTCCACCACTGTGTGCCACTATATGCTTCTTTTACACTGTCACCAATGCCATGGTAAATATTACTCAAAACAGAACCCACACATATCACCTTATGTATGGCCTATTTTATGGAATGAGGCCAAGATGCAATTTATTTTGTCTACTCTCTATATTATCCATGATAACTTGCTTGCGATATCTAATCAGTGGTCTCTGCTGAAGCTCCAAACCAAGATAAACATTTGCAAAGAAAAGGGATGTATACATCAGAACGCAACAACCTTTGTATCAGGTTTAACTTATATTAAGCTGCACCCAACTTTGAACATGCCTTTTAGCTATTTTATTGTTAAGTTAAGCTTATACTCATCACCTTATAGATGTATCAAACTGAAGCATCCTAACAAGGGCAAGCTCAACCTACCTACCTTCTATGTTGAACTTGCTAAGTTCAACTCCCTAACCAAACCCAGCCCTGAATGCATCCTCTTTGGTTCTCCAGTTGAGTTTGTGATCATTGAGCTCCCTAACCATATAACTTTAATTATCATTCAAGCATCCTTCTATGTTTCTGAATATATTTACTTCATAACGAATCGCTATTCATACTTGCTTAATATCTATGAATCATGTTTATTTTATATAATCTTATTCTTGAATTCATCCATGCTTTGCTACTTTTTTATTGATCATTATATGTTAACTCCACTCCCTAATCACTGGATTTTGCATAGGGGTATATATTCTATCCTTGTGAAATGGCTAAAGGTATCAAAATTGTTACTAATCATCTTCAGGAAGCTTGCAAAGCCTCCCTATCCTCACAGTTTACAAGACACATAATTCATCACAGCAACCCCAGCTGAAGAATTCAATCTGTACTGGACAATTCGAGTTCTCTTGCTCTCTCCAAGTGTTCAACCCCTGCTTGAGATCAGCTATCTTCAGCACTTACCTGGATCAACAACTTGTAACACGGCTCGTGCTGCTCGTCTCGAAAAGCTAAGTTCTAGAACATCTTTGAGCTACTTGGATCAACATTGCTACTACTGTCATACTAAATGTAATCCAATAAAGCATAGCACTCTTAAACAATTGTCATCCTATGTCAAAATTATTTTTTGGAAAATTGATAAGTTACCAATTATAATGCAACCATGTAAAACTAAGAAGCAATTAGCTTAGCTCATCACTGTTTCGAGGTGAATTTTGAAAAAAAAATCCAAATGCATTTCGAAAGCAAATACAAAAAAAGGTGATGAACACATTATACTGTAAAAATGATTGTCAATTAATATAAACTTTACGAGCAATAAGTCTCGAATGTTACAAAAGTCGACTGTTGAGTACATGTGGTCGATTATTGAGTACATGTGATGTGGTCGATACATAAAAAAATCAAGACCAGTTGATGGCCTCTCACCGGTTCAGCAGCAGATGATGACGGGCCCATCCTCGGAAGCTAGTGGTTGATTGAAATTATTCAGCTGCAAAAGAATAAATCGACGTTAACTGGATAGCTTCACAAAAATAACACACAGAAAAAATGTATGGTATTGGGCATTTTAAAGTCAAGGCCCGATGCATATGTCCAAGCAAAGAAATCCAGCCCATAACAGTGCTGAAAAGGAGTGGAGCAATCAAAAAATAATAATAATAAAAAATCAGCGAATAAATAAATAAACAAATAAACAAAGAATAAAAAAAGGAGAGAATGCAGCGGTTAATGGGCTATGAAATCAGTCCTAATAGGATATTATATTCTCTAGAAAGAAAAAGGGAAGAAGATTATCCTAAAGTGAATCCAGCAGTTGTACATGAGTATTGGGAATGGCAAGAGTATCCTCAAGAGTACACATAATAATAATAAAAGGGTAAGGAAAGTAGGGTTGAGCTCTATATGATTCTCCCCTATAAAAAAGAGGTCTGATTTTCAACTACAAGGGGCTGAGGACAGGCGGCTGCAAAAAAGCACATAAAGAAAGAAAAAGCTGTTGCAGAGAAAAAGAAACAAAGCCATCACCACAAAGAAGAGCAACAAGGTAGTTCTATCAGCGTTGGTTCCTACTGACTCTCGGAACCCCGCCCTTGCAAAGTCACTAGCTTTCGCTTGTGGCCTGGGTTTCGGAGTCAACAAATACCTCCAAGGGAAGACAAAATTCTGTCAGAATGGACTCTCGAAGCCCCGCCCTTTCAAAGTCACTGGCTTTCGCTTGCGGCCTGGGTTTCGGAGTCAGCAAATTGCCCTAAACGACGTCAAATTGCTCCCGAAATCAATTCACGAAACCCCGCCCTTGCAAAGTCACTGGCTTTCGCCTGCGGCCTGGGTTTCGGAATTAGCAAATCGCCCTAAAAGAGGGCGAAATGTTGTTGGATTTCGCCTAGCTAAGTCAACTAATTCACACGCAAACCGCAAGCAATTTCAAACAAGGCAAAAAAGAACAAATAATTCACTGCAGCCATGAAGTTTAACAAAAAAAAAAGAGAAAGCAAACAAATTTCTGATCTAAACAAATTCCCAAGTCAAAGAAGTTCAAGCATCCGGATTTCGGAGTCACAATTGGCATAAAAGCATGGCGAAACTCTGCTGGAATTTCTACTAAGTCTCAAAGGGCTTAATGCCAAATTCAATACAAAAGCTCTAAGCCGCCAATGGCACAAAGATTGACTTAAACTATTCTGTCACGTTGGCATCACAAACATATTTGGATTGCTACAAAATTGCAGTCAGTCCAGGAAGTTAAAAGAGGAAAAAAAAAAGGGAAACGTTGCTCAAATTGTCCTAAACAAGCCCGCTGATTCACACAGCAGTAGAAGAAAATTCAAAGAGAACAGATTTTCTTCACAAATCGAATCAGTCCAAACTAACTAGGTTCCTACGAAAAGAAATAATCAAGCAGGCTCTTTCTCTACAGTTTCAGACAAAAGCACAAAGCACATACAATCTGTCTTCCTATCCTCGGCTATTCTAAACTAAATTACCAATTTCAAACAAAAGACAGCAAACGACAGAACCAAAAAAAAATAAAAAAAAAATCAAATCTTCAGTCAAAAAGAAGTTGATTGATCAAGTATACCTGATTCCAGCCTGCTGTGCTATGCCCCTTCCTTTCAATCGCTCGAAGTCGGACTTTAGCGCTCCCTTGGCGATCGGTCCTAATTCGATCGGCCCCAAATTGTACAAATTAAAGCTCAAAAATCAAAACAATACTAGTCGGGCGTAAAAAAATTAAACGCTAAATTGAAAGGGGGATTTGTCTTTACCGAATCTTCTAGCCAAACTGAAAAGCCCTAAATCGTCCCAAATCACAGCCCTAAAACGAGCGCAAACGAAAATTTACCAAACTCAGAAATTGGGGATGTAATTAAAAAGAGGGGAGAAACAAGTTCCTAATATCATCCGAATATAGGATTCGAGGGCTGAAATTCATGAAGAAAAGAAAAAGAAAGTAAAATAAAATAAAATAAGAGCCCTAGAACGTACCCGGATCGGGGGTTTCTCTCAGAGCAACTCGGAGCCTTGCTTGTGCGCTCAAATCGGTCGGTAACGGAGCACCTGACTTTCTCCGCTCACCACCAGGAGCCGGGTGGACTGAGTTCTGGAAATCACCGGTGCTGAAAGGAACGAAGGAGCAAAAGTGTTGTGAGCTGAATCTGCCATGTTTTACACTTAAGTTTATATCAATTTCTGCATACATTGCATTCATTTGGGCTAAGATAGTACAGAATCTATGTAGTTTATGTTTATTTGCCAAATTATGGAATCTACACCAGTTTCTGTTTCAATTCGCAGAATTCGAGGCATTTTACAACAATTCTAAGGAAGGTCGGAAAAGCTCGGAAATCCACTACAGAAGTCCAGGGTCAAAGGAAGCAGCGGAACCGGTCAAATCGAGCTGAGAGCCAAGGTTACTCGATCTCGAGTGGACCTTACTCTATCTCGACGAACATGTCCGAGCACAGGCCTTGTCGACTAGGAGCAGTGTCAAGAGCCAGACCAACCCAGCTCCGGAAGCCAACTCGATCTCGATGAGACCGAGTCGAGATCGACGAAGCCTAGACGCCACACCCGGAGTCGAGAAGAAGAGCTGATCGAGAAGCCGAGGACGAAGGCGCTGATCAACCCTAGTCGATCTCGAGGACGCCTTGTCGAGATCGACGAGCTACCATGCCCTAGTCCGAGTCCATGCCGAGGAGGAGTCCTCGACATCACCAGAGAGCCATCTTCGACCACACCCCTAGTCGATCTCGAGGAGACCTAGTCGAGATCGACGAGCGCCAGGAACCCAGATCCGAGCCTGTCGAGCAGAGTCACCCGAAAAGTCCAGTCGACGATGAATCCTAGTCGAGATCGACAAGCCCTTGTCGAGATCGAGTAGACCAGATTCCAGAAACGCGTCGACATGAGCAGTCCGAGTAGACTTGGAGTTACTTGGGCACGAAGGAAGTCGAGTTGGCCAAAGATTCTATCCAAATTTATCAAGTCTATCTATGGAAGGGAGATCTATCAACATGAAGACATATTACCTAGTTTAGATTTATCTTTTCCTTTAAAGATTTAATTTCCTTGTTGCATTTATTTATCATTAAGCATTTAAGATATAATTTTAGATATAGATAGGAGATTCTATCCTTGATTAGCAAGGAATAGAAGGCTATAAATAAAGCCCTAGGGGCTGGTTTTTCATTCATTCCAATTCAGACAATCAATTCAATTCAAGTAAGTAGGATAGAGAGAGAGAGTTTGTAGCAAGCAAGGTGGAAAGGCGAAAGCGGATTTGTCTTGTCGATTGTAAGCTTTCTTTATTTAATTTAATGCAAGTTATTTTCTTTTGTTATTTAATGTCTTTCTTGATAATGAAGAGCGAGTAGTCCACCCACTTCTGGGGCTGGGGTGAGCCCGACGGTGGCCATGTGAGGTGATGCGGTAAAGGTCAGATCTTTTTATGCAATTCGTCTTCTATCCCTATGAGCATGATTCTTTTGCGAGAGTTGAAGGTGATCCTTGTTTGTGTTATTGAAGCGAAAGTGATCTTAATGCAACTTGGATTAATTATGTGAAAAGGGTTAGTAACAATTAGGGTTTATGCGAAAGCCTCTATATGCCTATTTGTTAATAACGAAAGTTATTTGATGGAAAGCATGATCTTTTATGCCTTTATGTGTTACTTTGCATGGTTATCGTTGTGGTGTTGATGCCCTGGCCTTGGAAGTCTTTTATATATTGAATTTATTTCGTCGGAAATCTGAGTTTGGGTTCGAATTTGCAATTTACGTTTTCTGTGTTCTAGTTGAGATAGAGAAGGAACTTGTCGAGATCGAGTACAGCCTTAGTCGATCTCGAGTAGGGGCTTGTCTAGGTCGAGTTGAGTTTTCTTCTGTTGTCGATTTTTCAGTTTCTGTTTTCTGTTGTCGACTTGCTGTTGTCGAGATCGAGTGCCCTTTTGTCGAGATCGAGTGCTTCTGCTTTGCTTTTTTCTTTACTTTCTTTCGCTATTTTCTGTCTTTGCTTTGTTTCTGTTTTGCTTTGTCTTTTCTGCTTTTTCTGTCTTTCTGTTGCTTGTTTGTGAGATCTACAGCTACCTGAGAACTGCTGAGGTGCTTCCTCGTGGATTCGATCCTGACAACCTTCTACTACAACGGGAGGAAGTCTTGTATTTATTTGCTGAGACAGGGAAGTCAGTCTGATCTATACTTTATATTTATTTCATACTTGACCATCCTCCTGCAACAACAAGTTGGCGTCGTTGCCGGGGAAGCTATCAATCGCGCCTTAGGTAGTCAGTTCTCACTTTTTCTTTGAGTTAATTTACAGGTGTATGCGCCGTTCTGGTCAACCACCTGAGTTTGATGGCTTAGACGAACCAGAGCGCCTTCTACACATCAGGGCTAAACTGCAAAGAGCCATGGCAGCTGCGGAGACACAAGAACAGCTGATCGCAAGGCTTACAAGGGAATTGGCCACTAAAGATGCTGCTATCGCCACTGAGAAAGCAGCAAGGGAACAAGCACAGGCTGAGCTTGCCCAATACCCAACCACGGAAGAGGACTATATGCACCCAACTCTCGTCGTGCCTGAATCGGCGATTCTTATCCCTGAAAACTCTTTTGAAATTCGCACTCAATTTCTTATAGAGCTTAAAAATAATGCTTTTTTTGGTAGATTTAATGAGTGTCCTCTTGAACATATTACAAACTTTTCTGACATGTGCCGTACTCTTGCTGAAGGTACAACTTTGGAATATGTCAAGATGAAGGCTTTTCGCTGGTCTCTCGCTGGACCTGCACTGAAATGGCTTGAAGGGCTGAAACCAAGATCACTCACAACCTGGGCCCAAGTAGAGCAAGAGTTTCTGAACAAATTCTTCCCACCCACCAAACAGAAGCAAGGGGAACCGCTGGCAAAGGCATGGGAGCGCTACAAGGAACTTCTGCGATCTTGCCCTACTCATGGACAGCCACCCTACGTCATTCAAGAGATCTTCTTCAACTCTCTTGATCAAGTCACTAAGGACAGAATCAACCATTATACTCGCTATGAGTATCTGACAATGCCGCCAAGTGACGCATGGGGTGTGCTAGAGAAGCTCACCAACTATGACAACAAGTATGGGTCTACTGCAACTTATGAAGAGAACCCATACGCCAGGCCAGCACCATCCATGCCCCTATATGAGGCCCCTAAGGAGATCGATCCAGATGTTAGGGAGCAGTACTATAGAGACCAGAATAAGAAGCTCCTTAAGCAAGTAAAGTATCTCTCTGTCAACCAGGCGTGCATAGAATACGGATCGCAACGGCACACCACTCCTGAGTGCCCACACACAGAGCAAGTCAGGATGGCAGAGCATCATGAGGAGGTAGCTTACGCAGGGGGTCCCAATCGCTACATGGGGGACCAAAGGTTTCAGCAACCACAATGGAACCAAGGTGTCCCTAGAAACCCCCCGCCCTACAGAGCTCCAGGACATCCAGAAAGGGACCAGAAAAAGGATGATATACAGACAGTCCTGGAGGAAATACGGAGGAACCACTCAGAAACTAGGCAGTCCTTCAACTCCGTCTATACTCAGATGCAAGGTGTCAACTCTAGGCTTGGGGAGATTGATATATGGCGAAAATCAGTTGATACACAGATTGGTCAGCTAGCAGCGGGAATCCCCAGACAGTCAGGTGCGCTCCCTGGATCTTCAGAACCAAATCCTAAGGGAAAGACTGGACACATCGTTGCTATAAAACTCAGAAGCGGCCATCAACTGCAAGAGCCAGAGGTCGGAAAGCAGCAGAACAACGAAGAACAGCAAGCCGACATCGACAACACTGTAGTCGATCTCGAGGAAGGCCTCGTCGATCTCGAGGAGAAACTGCAAAGGCCCTCATCTGCACTACACAGCAACTCGACTGCACCCAACCTGGTCGAGATCGACAAGGACCTAGTCGATGTCGAGGAGCCCCTAGTCGACATAGAGCAGCCTGCAGCACCTCCGACATCTGTTCTGGCTCCTAATCTGAAAAAGAAGCTGCCTTTCCCCACAAAATCTCCAAAGGACCCGGCAGAAAAGAAATTTCAGCGCTTCATCAAGATGCTTCATAAACTCAACGTCACCATACCCTTCACAGAAGCTCTCAATGAAATGCCGTCCTATGTCAAGTTCCTAAAGCAGATTCTGAGCAAAAAGCGATCGATGGCTGAAATCACAGAGGAATGCAGCCACTTGGACATACTGGAGAAGAGGCCGGATCCAGGTAAGTTTGCTATAACCATTGGATTTGGTCCATACAAAATTAATGCTTTATGTGATCTTGGAGCTAGTGTGAGTATAATACCTTTAACAATTTGGTCCAAGATTAAGATAGGTGCCCTAGAGCCTGTGGACGCCAGACTTTACATGGCCAACAATATTGTGGTCATCCCAACAGGCATGGTGGACAATGTGCCAGTACAAGTAGGTAAATTCTTTGTCCCTGCTGATTTCCTAGTTGTTGATATGCAAGAAGATCCTGCTTGTCCAATTATTCTAGGGAGACCCTTCTTGGCGACGGTGGATGCCAACATAAGCGTAAGAAAAGGAGTGCTCACCTTCAACATCAGCGATGAGGTAATTGAGTATTCCTTTAATAAAACTGAAAGGCATACAGGTCCAATGGAAGAGGTCAAATCTATCTCAGCTGGCTATATTACCTGCAAGGAACCCAAGGTCAGAAATATGACCCCTGAGGAGCTGGAAAAGAGGGACATGGAGGCCCAGGTGGAGGAGATCATGGCAATCCTAAAGGAGGATACAGAAAATCCAATCGACCCAAACCAAGGTACGTCGTTATGGATGAATTATTTTTCGGATGCCTTGACAGGAACCAAGTATGGGGTCAAGATCGACCAAGGCTCCTCGACATCGAGAACCCTAGTCGACCTCGACCAAAAACAGAAACCTCCACCAGCACCAGCATCGTCGAGCAGCAATCCTGAAGAGCCAGGCTCGTCGAGATCGAGTAGGCTACTCGAGATCGACCAGCAGAGCCCTACCTCGACTTCGCCTTCTTCGACGCGGACTCCACCAGACGAACCATGCTCCTCGATCTCGACTAGGCTTATCGAGATCGACCACCACCCGGCTCCACCAGATCCTTCTTCCTCGACGATGAAGCCACCAGGAGCAGAAACCTACTCGAGATCGAGTAGGCCACTCGAGGTCGACAAGCCATGTCCTTCATCGACTTCTGCATCTTCGAGTAGACCACCACCAGAACCAGCATCCTCGTCGATCTCGACTAGGGTCGAGATCAACTAGCCCTAGTCGAGATCGACCAAACACTGTGGTCCCCGATTCCGTCTCTGCGAAGGTAAGCCAAGGTATGGATCCTTCTTCTCCTATTTCCATTAAAGATCTATCTATACATGGGAGAGGATTGCCTTGGTATGTGCGCTTATGTAGGATATCCAATGATGAGCCCAAGGAATATGAAGTTGGAGACAAGCTCTATGTCTCTAAATCAAAGGATCATTGGTTCCCTAATAAATTCAACAAGAAGCGGATGGGGCCTTTCGTGGTGAACAAGATCCATTCTGGAGGATTGCAGCTGATGGACAAGAATGGAGTCTTATTTGAGGCCCAAGCTACATGGGCCTTGCAGATGCCACCTTGAGCTAAATGGAAAGTCGGCCTAGCGACTATAAAATCTAGAGCTTGTACATAGACTTTTTAGGACTTTTGAGACTTTGTTGCTTTTGTTTGTTTTTGTTTTTGGAACTTTTAGTTTTTCTGTTGTGGGTATATGTCTTCTACACTTTTCAGGTCCATGGATAAGATGCAAGCTAAAAACGGACTCGGCTCAGGCATTCCATTCGATATTGAGAGGCCCTGCACACCTGTCTTGTGAGTTTCTTTCTTTACCCTTGTTTTTATACAGTGAGGACACTGTAATGTTTAAGTACGGGGTGGGGGAGGGACTTACTTTATGCATATTTGCCATATTTGACATTATGTGTGCATATATATAATTTATTTCTTGAAATGTTTATACATGGCTATTTTGGAATGCATTATTGATTTATGTGCTTATATGCATAATTTCCAAAATTTGAGAAAAATGACCCCCATTGAAAATTTTGAATAATGTCATGGAAGCTTATATTGAACTCTACGATGCAAAATTGGATTCATTAGAGATATAGCATGAAATTGCCTAGTAAAGGGAAGTCACAATGAAGTGCATTATTTCTTGAAAACCATGAAAGGAGATAAAATTTGAAGTTGCTTTTGACATGTTGCACGATAAGAGGATGGAGGACTTTATATTTCCATATAATGCTCATATTGTTATATCCTAGCCTTACCTATGCTTATGCATTACACAAAAGCCATTATATGCCTTATTTCAAATATTGCTCCACATGATCTAAATATTTGTCATTCTTTACCTTATCCGGGGATTATGTTGAGAATGATGTTACATTATGGAGATGTTATATGGTATTTGTGTTGTTGTTATATCATTATTGGAGTTTGGCGGAATCTTTTGAAAAATATGGAAAATTTAATGAGTGAAAGAAAATCCGATCAAAGATCGACCCTGCTCGCTGAGATAATAGTTTGGCGAGATGGGACACCAGGTGAGGAGTCCGACGCACTAAGTATCCGGGGCCATTCATGACACCCATGTTTGCGACTCGCGAGAAGGCAGTGCTGAGGTTAGAGAGGTAAAAGCATTATTATGAATAAAAGCAATATGAAAGGTGATGAATCTTATGGAGAAGGAATGTGGAAATTCAATTTGGAAATACACCATTTCCCCGGATCAAAAGCACCACATTGCAAAAAATTGCCCACCTTTAGCCTTTTACCAATCTACTCCTTAATTGAGCTAAATTAAAGTCCTCTTGATTATTGTTGCTTTGTCACATAAATTGTTTTTGCATAACCCTCCTTTTGTGAGTAGATGTTGCTTTTATATTTGCACATGCATGGATCTGTGACACTAGTACCTTTTCAAGGATGGTAATTGATTGCAGGGTTATATAAGAATGAATCTAAGATGTTGAGAGTTTGATTTCTTCCCCTGAATGACAATTAAAGGTATTGCTTGAGGACAAGCAAGCTTAAGTATGGGGTGTTTGTTGTGAGCTGAATCTGCCATGTTTTACACTTAAGTTTATATCAATTTCTGCATACATTGCATTCATTTGGGCTAAGATAGTACAGAATCTATGTAGTTTATGTTTATTTGCCAAATTATGGAATCTACACCAGTTTCTGTTTCAATTCGCAGAATTCGAGGCATTTTACAGCAATTCTAAGGAAGGTCGGAAAAGCTCGGAAATCCACTACAGAAGTCCAAGGTCAAAGGAAGCAGCGTAACCGGTCAAATCGAGCTGAGAGCCAAGGTTACTCGATCTCGAGTGGACCTTACTCTATCTCGACGAACATGTCCGAGCACAGGCCTTGTCGACTAGGAGCAGTGTCAAGAGCCAGACCAACCCAGCTCCGGAAGCCAACTCGATCTCGATGAGACCGAGTCGAGATCGACGAAGCCTAGACGCCACACCCGGAGTCGAGAAGAAGAGCTGATCGAGAAGCCGAGGACGAAGGCGCTGATCAACCCTAGTCGATCTCGAGGACGCCTTGTCGAGATCGACGAGCTACCATGCCCTAGTCCGAGTCCATGCCGAGGAGGAGTCCTCGACATCACCAAAGAGCCGTCTTCGACCACACCCCTAGTCGATCTCGAGGAGACCTAGTCGAGATCGACGAGCGCCAGGAACCCAGATCCGAGCCTGTCGAGCAGAGTCACCCAAAAAGTCCAGTCGACGATGAATCCTAGTCGAGATCGACAAGCCCTTGTCGAGATCGAGTAGACCAGATTCCAGAAACGCGTCGACGTGAGCAGTCCGAGTAGACTTGGAGTTACTTGGGCACGAAGGAAGTCGAGTTGGCCGAAGATTCTATCCAAATTTATCAAGTCTATCTATGGAAGGGAGATCTATCAACATGAAGACATATTACCTAGTTTAGATTTATCTTTTCCTTTAAAGATTTAATTTCCTTGTTGCATTTATTTATCATTAAGCATTTAAGATATAATTTTAGATATAGATAGGAGATTTTATCCTTGATTAGCAAGGAATAGAAGGCTATAAATAAAGCCCTAGGGGCTGGTTTTTCATTCATTCCAATTCAGACAATCAATTCAATTCAAGTAAGTAGGATAGAGAGAGAGTTTGTAGCAAGCAAGGTGGAAAGGCGAAAGCGGATTTGTCTTGTCGATTGTAAGCTTTCTTTATTTAATTTAATGCAAGTTATTTTCTTTTGTTATTTAATGTCTTTCTTGATAATGAAGAGCGAGTAGTCCACCCACTTCTGGGGCTGGGGTGAGCCCGACGGTGGCCATGTGAGGTGATGCGGTAAAGGTCAGATCTTTTTATGCAATTCGTCTTCTATCCCTATGAGCATGATTCTTTTGCGAGAGTTGAAGGTGATCCTTGTTTGTGTTATTGAAGCGAAAGTGATCTTAATGCAACTTGGATTAATTATGTGAAAAGGGTTAGTAACAATTAGGGTTTATGCGAAAGCCTCTATATGCCTATTGATTAATAACGAAAGTTGTTTGATGGAAAGCATGATCTTTTATGCCTTTATGTGTTACTTTGCATGGTTATCGTTGTGGTGTTGATGCCTTGGCCTTGGAAGTCTTTTATATATTGAATTTATTTCGTCAGAAATCTGAGTTTGGGTTCGAATTTGCAATTTACGTTTTCTATGTTCTAGTCGAGATAGAGAAGGAACTTGTCGAGATCGAGTACAGCCTTAGTCGATCTCGAGTAGGGGCTTGTCTAGGTCGAGTTGAGTTTTCTTCTGTTGTCAATTTTTCAGTTTCTGTTTTCTGTTGTCGAGATCGAATGCCCTTTTGTCGAGATCGAGTGCCTTTGCTTTGCTTTGTTCTTTACTTTCTTTCGCTATTTTCTGTCTTTGCTTTGTTTCTGTTTTGCTTTGTCTTTTCTGCTTTTTCTGTCTTTATGTTGCTTGTTTGTGAGATCTACAGCTACCTGAGAACTGCTGACGTGCTTCCTCGTGGATTCGATCCTGACAACCTTCTACTACAACGGGAGGAAGTCTTGTATTTATTTGCTGAGACAGAGAAGTCAGTCTGATCTATACTTTATATTTATTTCATACTTGACCATCCTCCTGCAACAACAAAAAGGGAAAGTGATAATGAACAGAAGAGAAGAAAGAACATCAAAGGCTTCTTTGATGTTCTTTTTTTTTTGTTTTATTGAGAAAGCTGAGGGTCAGCCCAATTCGATTTCTCTTAATTCAGCCTAGTCAACAAAGTTAGCCCAATCCCTTTTTTATTCAATGAGCCCACGTTTCTTTCTTTTTTTAGTTGTGGAAAACCAGCCCATGTATTTTTGTTTTACACAGACGTCACCAATTTATTTTAACGGGTTGATATTAAGTTGACTTCTAAATCAAAACGAAGTTGAAATCTCAAGTTAAATTTCTCCAAATTCAAACTGTTCTAAAAAAGAACTATGTAAAGACTTGATGCTCTTTTATGAGTTACGTAGGAAGTCCGATATTAAAATTCAATATATATTGGATTCACTCGACCATCTCAAATCAAATTAAATTGGTTCTAAAAAAAAGAACTACGGGTGATTTGATCCCGTTCCAAACGGGTACGTAGGACACCCGACATAAAGCTCAAGCTCGTCGGGCTCAATCACCAAAACCCAAAAATTAAATCAAATCAAATACTCTGAACTACGTAAGGCTTGATTCTCTCCCAAGAGATACGTAGGCAACCCGTCAAAATTCGGGTGCAGCCCAAATCATCAAAACCACTTAAGTCTTGGTGTCGACACGACTTTGAATCAAGAGGATAACCAAAAGGGGTCGAACTCAAATTATAAAAAATTAAATAAAATATGTTTTACAATTATTCGCGCATTTTTGTTCAACCTATTTTTGGCACGCTCGGTGGGACCCTTTTTGCCTTTTCATCTCTTAGTTGTGTTGATACTAATGTTTGCCTATTCCTTTTTGTTAACTGGAAATGGCACCAAGAGTTATGATCAACTTTAATGAACTGACAGCAACTTTCCTCGTGGAGGGCGGTCGCTGGGTGAGAAGGAGGTCATTCAAGGTTCAATTTGATGTGACCAGGGAATCCATCATGGCTGAGATCGCAACTAACAATAGCTTTGAGGCCATCCAGGAAGATGTAGCCGACGGAAATGAGCCCACCCATGAGACTGCTCGTGGGCCAATCATTCGGGTTATCAAGAGAAATGGTAACCCAGTGAAGGTTTCAAAGCCAGTTGTGAATGAGGCAAAGAATAAGAACAAACCTCGCAGGAAGAGGGGGCGTAAGTGTGACTCCCAACGCGGAAAAACTGGAGCTCTTCGCAAATTGGCTCGTTCCCCTGCTTTGGAACTAGCCAACGCAACGTTGTGGAGTGCTGCTAAGGATCTGCTTGCCAGCTCGAGACAAGTCTTGGTTGGGTCAATTCCTGTGGACGTGGACAATGTAGCTCAAGTTCTGGTCACCTCTTATTCTGATGGGGAGTCAGAGGGAAGGTCCTCAAATGTGAGGGCTAAAAAAGCCAAGGTCCCAGAAGTTGAGGTACCAAAGCCTTCTAACCCTCAAAGGGAGACGTTGAAGGTTTCTCAGGCCTAGGGGAAAGGAAAGGGTCTGAAATCAACGTCACTTTGTTGTAGGAGGAAATCGAGACTTGCAATAAAATATAAATAAAGTACAGCAAACCAGATTTCGTCCCTTGCAAATGATTACAAGACCTCCTCCCTATGCAGTAGTGGGAAGTCAGGATCGATCCACGAGGAAGCGTGTCAGTGGATCTCAGGTAGCTGTAAATCTCACATAATAGCAGAAAGACAGAAAGAAAGAAAGAAATAACAAACGAAAGCAGAAAATAAAGCAAACACAAAAACTTTAAATTGCAAACCTTCGAAGACAGAACTCAGATTTCCAACGAAATAAATCAATATACTAAAAGACTTCCAAAGCCAGGGTATCAACACCACAACGATAACCATGCAAATTAACACATAAAGGCATAAAAGATCATGTTTTCCATCAAATAACTTTCGTTATTAACAAATAGGAAGATAGAGGCTTTCGCATAAACCCTAATTGTTACTAACCCTTTTTCACATAATTAATCCAAGTTGCATTAAGATCACTTTCGCTTCAATAACACAAACAAGGATCACCTTCAACTCTCGCAAAAGAATCATGCTCATAGGGATAGAAGACGAATTGCATAAAAAGATTGTCCCTTCACCGCATCACCTTACATGGCCACCGTCGGGCTCACCCCAGCCCCAGAAGTGGGTGGACTACTCGCTCTTCATCGCAATAGCAGACATCTTTGATGAAAAAGAACTAACTTGCATTAATAAACTCAAACTCACAACCTCTTCTCCTTCTCTCTCTATGTGACTAATTGTCTCTGAAATTGAATTAATAAAATCCAGCCCCTAAGGCTTTATTTATAGGCTTCCAACCCTTACTAATCAAGGTAAGAAAGTCTATCTATATCTATATCTACTTTATCTTATAACATAAAGATAAAACATGGAATAAAAGAATTAAATCAACTACGATTATATCTAAAGTGGATAAATCTTCCTTGGACTTGATAGATCTTGATAGATGTGGATAGAATTTGGTCTCGAAAATATCTCCATTGGATTCGGGATAGAAACTTAACAAGAAGTCGGCTAAGCCCGGAATCCGCCGCCGTGGGTCCAGTCGATATTGACTTGGTTAAGTCGATATTGACCTAGTTAAGTCGATTTGACCTGTGCTTCCTCGGTTTCTCTTCAGCTGCTTGCATTGGGCCAACTTCTGGAATATTGACTCGATTTGGGTACTCGAAATCGACTTTGGGTAGTCAATATCGACCTCTTCCTTTCTTCCTTAGTCGATTCTAGTCAACTCTGAGTCGATTTGGAGAATTTCGACCTAAATCTGGTCGATATTGAATGTGCTTGGTAGATATCGACCAGTCTTCTCAGCATCCTGCTCTGTTCTTGAAACGCACTTTCCCGAGTCCTTGTTCGTCGGATTGACGCATATGACCATGCGTTGGAAAGCTCTTTTCGAGGGCTACAACTCTCATGAAGACATCAAATCTTGATTCAGAATGATGAATGGTGAAAAATGCTCTTTTCTCCAGCTGCACCATCCTTAGCTTCTTCATGACTTTCCTTTAAGCTCCAAAGTGCGTCCGATTCCTGCAAAATATAACAAAAACTTGTGTAGACCTCCATATATTGCAAATAAGTGTAAACTACACAGATTCTGTATTATTCTAACCCAAATGCATGCAATGTATGCATAAAATGATATAAAAGTTACTGTAAAACATGGCAGATTCAGCTCACAACACACTTCCAAACCAAAAATGTGAATGACGTGTGACAAGGTCTATGTCTAAGGCCGAGTCATATGCTGGAATGACAACCCAATCGTCGAACCAAGAAATGGTTCAAGAAGAAAAGCAGGGTTCCCCGCTATATGGGGATGCTACTTCTCTATTTCAAGAGGAGGATTTTCCACTTGTTGTAAGCGAAGGTGGATCATCTTACGACTCTAAAGAAGAAGTTGAAAGCATGCCAGTTTTAGTGACTGGGGCAACAAGCACCAATGAGCAGCTCCAGGAACTACAAAAGAAGCTAGAGGAGAGAGACGCTCAAATTAAATTGCTCATGGACCAGCTCCAACAGCAAAGTTCGGAGAACAGGCAAGAGCGAAATTCGGAGGTCAGACAACAGACCCCTAACATAGGAGAAAGTAGTGCTTCTATCTCTCCTCAGGAAATAAAAGAATGGATCGCACAAGGGATCCGAGAATTCAAGATTTCTTAGAGTCCGCCTGTGATTGGCTACAGAAAGCCTTATCCTACAGAGTTTGACGCCATCCCATTCCCTCCGAATTATCAGAGGCCAAACTTTGACAAGTTCGATGGGATTAAGGGGTCACCTCGTGAACACTTGGCTCACTTTTATTCAGCGTGCGGAGAAACCGCCTTAAGTGATCCTCTATTGATCAGGCAGTTTGTCCAATCATTACGAGGGTCAGCCTTCACTTGGTACACACAACTTCAGCCAGAGTCTATCCATACATGGGATGACTTACAAAAAGAATTCTTGGCTCAATTTGTGAGCTCGAAAGCCAGAGTCTCCATTATGGACTTGGCAAACACCCAACAGAGGTCAAATGAGTCAGCTAATGACTTCATCGCAAGATGAAGAAGTTTGAGACTGCAATGCTCAGAGAAATTGAGCGAAGAAGCGTGTGTGCAGATGTGCATCAACAATCTACTTCCCGAGCTCGCAATTCATGTTGGAAGTGCGGAGCCTCGTTCTTTCGATACCTTGGTTTCAAAGGCTTACAATGTTGAGCGGCAACTGGCTCGACGCAAGCTTACAACAAACCGACCTCAAATTAATGAAGGAATAAGGGATGACACTAAAAAGCCCGCAAAGAAAGGAGAGTCCATGGCTACTTTCATTAAGCCTCATGGAAAATCCTCAGGGAGCAACTCCAAGTCACAAGAGAAGACCCAAACCAGAGAGTCAGCTAAAAGACTATCTCTCGAGGAGAGGAAGCAGAAAAAATATCCCTTTGACGATGAGGATGTAAGAGGGATATTTAATGAATTAATGGCTGCAAAAATGTTGTCACTCCCAGAACCGAAGAGGCCGAACGAGGCTAATAAGACAGGTGATCCGAAATACTGCCCTTACCACCGCATTGTTAGTTACCCAATTGAAGACTGCTACGTATTCAAGGATATCATCGAGAGGATGATTAACAAGGGAGAGATTGAAATGGAGGGATCAAGCTCAAAAGGCCAAGCAGCCTCGTCAAACCCCGTCTCTATAGTAGAAGAGGTCGAGGTTGTTCTTGCACTAGATGACATCCCTACGGTGTCACTACCCCCGAAGGCAGTCCCGGTGTAATTTCAGCTGCGTGACAAAGTGCGCACTGTATGGGCATATCCTGACATGCCAAGGGACGAACCAGGCCGCCCGACCTTATTCGAGGTCCTAATGCAGTCAAACATCAAAGAATCGTTCTCGCATGATGGAGATGGTGAGGATGGTTCTGAGTGGCAGGTCTGTCTAAGTCGAAAGAAGTCTCACCCAAGGAGTACCCGGCACAGCAGACCTGTGGGCTTTAGAATGGTTGGTAGAAAGCTCGAGAAGAAAAACAAAAGGAGAAATAAGAAGAAGAACAAGAAGGACAAGAAATCAGAAGATGATTCTGATGAAGAGTATATCCAGCCTATACGTCAGATCATTACTCTGAAGGACTTTATTCCGAAAGAGCTCCTCGAAAATGATTTTTCTGAAGAGGAGTTATTTTGGGAAGAAGAAATTGTTCAATGTTGCATGGCCACATGGGCCGAAGAAGTTGAGGAAGAAGAGTTAGAGGCTGATGAAGTTACTCTTCGTTCGGGAAAAAATTTGCCACCTCCTAAGCGCAAGGAAAAAGGGAAAAGGAGGGGATCACTTGTCAACGAGACTTCAGATGCTGCAAATTTTGAAGAGGCGGTAGAAGAGGAAACTCCCACGTTGGCTCAAAAAGACCAAGAAGTTGGGGCATCTGCCCAAAGGGTTGTGGTGCTGCGAAGGCCTATGTTGCTTCGTAAGGCTTCTCCCAAGGAGCAGGTGAAGTACGATGTGATCGGCCATTTAAAATGCATTCCAGCACGCTTAAGTGTATATGATGCGTTGCAAATGTCCCCTGAGTTAAGGAAAGCCTTAATTCAAGCTCTAATGGATCCGGAAGATTATAAAGATCAAGTGGATCAAGCGGAGGTGGATGAGGTGAATTTACCCACTCCATCTCAATGTGCTTCATGCATGGAGTCCATAACGTTCTCCGACGGAGATCTCCAATTAGGAAGCACCAATCACAATAGACCCTTATATGTCACAAGTACGATTGGAGATGCAAAAATCAACAGGATCCTGCTAGATTGTGGGTCTGCGGTGAATCTATTACCTTTACGGGTCTTGGAAGCAATGGGATTGACCGTCGATCATCTCTCGCCCACACTGCTCACCATTCAAGGTTTCAACCAGGTGGGACAAAAAGCTTTGGGTCCCATTGCCTTGAAAGTAGTTCTAGACGATCTCTACAAGGATGCTCTTTTCCATGTCATCGATGCTGAAACCTCCTATAACACTTTGCTAGGAAGGCCATGGCTCCATGCCAGCAAGTCAATTGCTTCTACACTCCATCAGTGCTTGAAGTACACCGATGAAAATGGAAATGAAAGGACTATCCTTGGCGATAGCGATCCTTTTCAAGGTGAAAGCGTTAATTACGCAGACGCCAAATTCTACAAGACTGTGCATCCACGTGTGGAAGCGAAAGAGGAGGGTAAAAGTGTCAGTCCTCAAAAGGGAGCAATGGCCCATGAAGATTCTCCGTCACCCAAGGTCTCTCTTGTTCGAAGAAAGGAAGAGCCAGCGGCACGTCCGAAGGTGTTATTCAAATACACACCCAAGGAGAAGCGACAACCCGGCCAGAAGCCACTGAGTGCAGCAGAGAAGGCTATGCACTCCCTAATGACAAGCTACACTTGTCCTCTCCGCAAAATCGACCAATCCGTTCCAAAGAAGAAGTTGGTCATTCAAACACACTTCGGAGATAAAAGAAACAAAAATGTAAGGGTGGTGTTCAAGGGTGAATCTTCTAAGGCACCGGTCGATCAAGCCTCTTCAAGGCATCAGAAGGCCATCAAAGTTAAGGCGACAAGACCTCTACTGAAAAGCAAAGCTTTGCGGAAATCCCTCAATGAGATCTTGATGGATGATCTACAAATCTCTCAAGAGGGGGAGTTATTGTTTGCTAAAGTCTTGGAGCCTATGACTCTAACAAGCCAAGAGAAAAATATGTTCTCTCAAGACGCAACAAATGCACCTCGAGTCTCGGTCTTTGAAAGACTTGGGACAAGTGCTCCAAGAGCTTCTGTGTTCGACAGGCTTGAAAGAGTTAACATGCTTAAGAACAAGAGGGCCAACACCAAGAAGACCAGAAAGTGGAAGCTGAAGAATAAGAAGCCAGAAACCTCCACTTACGAAGATGAGGATCCCATGGATGCTCAAACAGAAGAAGTAAATATGGTGTTGACCTATACAAGGAGTGAGCCAAGTGAAGATCCTCAGGATTTTCTTAATGTGGTCCAACCTGCTCCGCCAGAAATGGAAGATGGGGGTCAAGCTATGGTTGACAAACTACAAGAGATCAACTTGGGGACTACAAAAGATCCTAAGCCCGTATTCGTTAGTGCTTTGCTAACAGAAGAAGAAAGAGGATCATACGAGCATCTTCTCAACGAATATAGAGATGTGTTTGCTTGGGGATATCAAGACATGCCTGGTTTGGATCCTAAGGTAGCTATGCACAAGCTATCTGTCTCCGAAGAGGAAAAGCCAGTAAAGCAAGCTCAACGTCATTTTCGGCCCGAGCTAACAGTGCAGATTAAAGCCGAAGTCAACAAGCTCATCGAGGCTCGATTCATTCGTGAGGTCCAATACCCAATCTGGTTGGCAAACATTGTTCCCGTCAAGAAGAAGAACGGCCAGCTACGTATCTATGTGGATTTTCGGGACTTAAATGAAGCATGTCCCAAAGATGAATTCCCTCTTCCGATAACCGAGTTATTGGTTGATTCCACCATGGGTTTTCAAGCCTTATCCTTCATGGATGGCTTCTCAGGGTATAATCAGATTAAGATGCATCCCGAAGATGAAGAGTTAACAGCTTCTGGACACCTCTAGGCACGTATTGCTATACAGTAATGCCTTTTGGTCTGAAAAATGCGGGAGCAACCTATCAAAGAGCCATGACGGTGATCTTTCATGATCTTCTTCACAACACCATTGAGTGCTATGTGGATGACCTTGTGGTGAAAACAAAGAAAAGAGAGGATCATTTGGATGATCTTAAGAGAATCTTTGAAAGGTTACGAAAACACCAGTTGAAGATGAATCCCCTTAAGTGCGCCTTTGGTGTAACTTCAGGTAAGTTTCTTGGCTTCATTGTTCGAGGACGGGGCATAGAAATCGACCCCGATAAAATCAAGGCAATCGTGCAAATGCCAGCTCCGAGGAATCTCCGTGAGTTGCGAGGTCTACAGGGCAAACTTGCCTACATCCGGCGTTTCATTTCAAATTTGACGAGGATGTGTCAGCCCTTTCTGAGGTTGATGAAGAAATATGTTCCGTTCATATGGG